>JAVJIF010006247.1:0-265281 GCA_038442645.1 Agave tequilana | reverse complement strand
GACTCGATCCCAAACGCGTGATCCTCCAAGTGCAAAGGTATGATCTATAGCTTTGGCACCGGAATCAACATAATAAGCTTCCAAACACCTCTTGTTGAAGCTAATCACCAACTAATATCTTGGTTAATGATCTGAAACTTAAACAACACAAGATTATTAGTAAACATAACTACATGAGTTGATCATCATCAAAACTAGAGTGGAAGGCCATTGGGCCAACAATCTCCCCCTTTTTGATGATGACAAAACTCATGGAGTTATATATGCATGGATTAAAGGTAAGCTTCAAGGAAGCTCCCCCTTAACTCATGCATAGGGATAAACAATAAATATATGCAATGAATATTAAACATGAAACATGAAACATGCATATGCATAAACAATAAATGGTTCTAGATATCAAATGGAATATTCAAAACAAAATAAGCTCTAGATACCAATTACAAAGCAAACTCTATAAATCAATTAAACTTAATATTCTTGAGATTAAAAACATAATATATGCATAAACATAAGCATGCATATAAAACTTCATAAATCTTTCTCCCCTTTTTGTCAATCATCAACAAAAGGGTAATCAAAACCATAAATAAAACGAGGGGTAAAAATCTTTCTTCCCCTTTATGTCAAACAAAAAATAAAAGACAATGTTCTCCCCCTTTTGTCTAAAACAAAAAACAAAGTCAATAAGGGGTGACTTTAAAAAACATGATATCAATTGAAATATGTCAATGAAGCATCTTGATACCAAAGAAAATAAATAAGGATAATAAGTGTTATATGGATATACATTCATGAAGAGGAAGACGCTAAGTTAGCTTCCCTACACATATGCATTACATGAAGGAGGAAGAAGTTAAGCCCTAATTCACATAACACACATTATGTAATGAATAAGAGGAGATGTGAAGCTCCCCCTACACACGTGTACCACATAAGAAGAGAATGTGAAGCTTAGTTTAATACACAATACACTCAACATGAATCTATATGAAGAGATGTTAAGCTCTCCTTGCATATAAGCAATACAAATCAAAACTTGAATATTTTCTTTAACAAAATTTTGGAAATACCAATTGTAATTAAACATACGTCTTGAATTCTTAAACATGAATCTTGAACCAAACAAATTTTGAATTTCTTAAATATGATACCAATTGTAAATATTTTACCAATGAAAAGATTTTACATAGAACATTGATACCAATTGTAGGAATTGTTCATTTTAAAACATATAAACAACTTTTAATCATAAAGTGTGGGAGTACAAATACCAATTGAAATACAAAATCATATTTTCTCCCCCTTTATGAAATACAAACTAAAGTCATGCATAGTCTTGATAACAATTTAAAAGTAATCAATTTAAACAAAATTGAAACTCAAGCACTAGCATAAACACAAACATATATATGTATGAAAAATAGATACCAATAGAATTGATTACTTAGAATTTAAAGCATACATACATACAAAACATATATGAGTATACAAGAAGATCAAAATGATACCAATTGAAAGAGTTCAATGATACAATTGACATAACAATAAGTTCAAGTGTATACATCATATTATCTACCACCAATCATAATTCAAGTTTTAAAGATTTTCAATTTAGGGCATACATGAACATGATCTCCCATCCTACCGCCCTTTGATGGTAGGGGTTTTCAAAGATAGATTTGAAAATGTAGTTTTGTTTTGAATCACTACCAAATGAAGAACACCGCAACTAGTTAAATGGAAACTTGTTAACTAGCACGAAATCCTTCAAGCAAGGAATAAAACAAAAATGAAATTCACATGATAATCATCACTCTAACCAATAAAGCATAACTCATGAGAAACAAAACATGAGCAATAGATATGAGTGTACAAATAATATGTGAAGATCATAATCATGAAAATATTCATTAAGCTCAATTATTCCTTAAAACATAATTCCATCAAAAACATGAAAAATCATATAAAACTCCTTATTTAATCTTCAAGCATATGTATGTCTAATACAAGCTAAAATATACATACATATCCAAAACTCAACGAGTCCACTAAATGTATATTCATGAAGGCACGTGGCTCAAAAAGATGTATATGTATAAGATTAGTTTGAACTAGATAGACATATACATGAAGTTAAACCAAAAATACATGAAACATGAAAATCTACATCTTTACTAAAAGCAATTTTTCATTTCAAGGTATATGTATGTCTTGTCCAACATGAAGTATAACATACATTATCCCTAAACACAATTGAGTCTATAAATAGATTTGCATGAAAGGCAATGACTCAAGGGGTATACATGTATATCTTAAAGTTTGGCAATACGAACATATACATGAAGTGAAACACACAATCATAAAACAAATCCAAAAATGGAATACAAGTTTGAAATGTATGAATCATCAAAACTAGACTATACTAGCACATCTATGGGTTCAAATAAGCGTTCAATCGCTCATACATATATAGATTTATTTGTGGCCCACTATATGTACAAGTATAATTCCTAGTCTTAATGAAAACTAACATCTAAACAAGTAACCTTACATGAAGCATCAAAACACAATATAAAATCATCATGATAAAACTAAAACATGATTACTATGTAAATTCACATGTATTAGATTCATGATGTACATTATAGCTTAAACAAAAGTGAGAACACTAAGTATGATTCAAATAAGCATGTGTGTCTCAAATACTATACATGTATGTCAAGATCTAATAAACATGGAATGAACATACTATCCATAGACATCAAAAACATGCCATAAACAAATGAATATGAAAGCATGGGAGTTTAGGAATCGTTACCAAAACCTCAAGGCAACTCTCCTTGTCTCCAAAACTTGGTGGTCCTCTCCACCATCTCTTCCCTTGAAAGTGATGCATCCAATAGATTTCCTTAAGTCCGGAACGCATCCACTCCAAGGTGTCATCACTCTCACGTCATGTGAGAGCCCACACTACATCAAAATAATAGGAGGGGTGGTCTTTGGTACCCATACTCTTTGGGTCCATGGGGGTTAGTACCTTTTCTAACCCAAACAAACTTCTTGGCTAAATTTTCAACATGTAAACGATCATAGCAAAATTTAGCAAGATGGCCTTTTCGGCCACATGTGTACATGTGTACACATGAGCATACTTGTGTTGATGGTGTCCGTGTGAAGCATGTGTATGCCGTGATGGGTGTGCATGCATAGGATGGAACTTGTTTCTTTCGAACCAAGGTTTCCAACCGTGAGTGGTTCATGGCACATTGGCTCATAGTGGAGCCCAAACAATCTACTCTCTTCTTTAATATACAAATATCATCAATAATTTTAGAAGAAGAAGTACATGCATTAGGTAGACTAGATGAAGAAGCTACACTAGCATGGCAAACATGTGCATCAATTTTATTTTGCAAAACATATTCTTATCTAAACAAACATTCAACTCATTTGAAATAGAAATGATTTTGTTTTTCAAAGCAACATTCTCTTTTAAAACAAAATCAACTTTAGCAGACAAATTTTCATTTTCTTCAAAAGAGTTTCACAATCATTTTTAGACTTTAAAAATTTATTTTCTTTTAAAGCAAGTTCCAATTGAGATCTCAATGAATCCCTTTCATTATAGGCCTCAACTTTCTCTTGCAAAACACAATCAAGTCTAGAATGCAAACATTTATTTTCTTTTTCAATATCTAGACTTTTCTTTTTCAACACGTTATATTTTTCTATTAACTTTTCACACACAATAGATAGTTCTTCATTTAAGGCATGGGGATCAACATAATCATTTGAAGAACTAGCACAATCATTACTATCTAGGTGAGATTCCGAATGTACCTCAAGGGAGTCATTCCCTTGGACCATATAGCATTGTTGTGGCTCGGATTCTCCGCTAGATTCCTCTTCTTGTTGGATTTGGACTTGAAGCTTGGAGGTGTTGGTGGTAATCAATTTGTTCCACACTACAAAAGCGGAATCAAAGTTAGAAACACATAAAAGATAATCTTTAGATAAAGTGCTTCTAATGGCCTCTAGGGCTTGTGCATTGGCCCCTATATGATTGCAATCACCAAGATAACATCTCTTGGTGGCGGCAAGAAAGACATGCAAACCTAGGGTTTTTAGGTACATGGACATCCTATACTTCCAAATATTAATGTTGGAAGGATCATAGCTAGGTGGGGTCATGAAGTCCATGGTAAACTATATGTGTGCAAACAAGCAAACAAATGCAAATAAATTAGCAATCAAAGGATCTAACTCCTAGGATGTTAAGCCTAAGTATCAGGAGCACTAGCTCTGATACCAATTGAAAAACCCTAGAGGGGGTGAATAGGTGTAAGTGCTAATCTAAGAAACTTAATGCAAACTAAGTGCGCTAAATGCGGAAGCTAATGCAAATTATGCACAACTAATACAATACAACAAGTGTAGCCGAATTCCCCTTGCGAGGCTCTGGACTAACTCCTCTTGATTCCCCTTGAAATGGGTTGAGGTGCTATGTGAAGCTCTTATTGGATGAGTATAAGTTAGGCACACTCACTCAAGCAATCCAAGCAATATGAAATACACACAATCAAGCCAAGCATATAAGATGAATTGCAATATAAAAGATGCAAGGCAACACAAGCAATGTATAAGATATGAATGAATCAATGCTCAACACAAGTAAGTATGATATGATGATGAGTATGATGCTTTGCACAATTATAGAGAGAGAGAGTTAGAGAGACAATGGATCAAAACGCAAACACCAAGATTTGTTTCGAGGTTTGAGCACCTTGCTCTACATCCCGCCTACACCACCGTGTAGGATTTCCACTATCTCAACTCCCACCGAGGGAACCTCTACCGAAGAGGATTTCTTACAACTCTAGGAGTACCAAACTCCTCTCTCAAACAACAACCTCCTCACAACCGAGGGTTAGGCCCGTAGCCAATACAACAACCAATCCACACACCTCTACCGAAGAGGCTCACAACCAAACTCCACCTCTACCGAAGAGGCTCACAACCAAACACTATCACCTCTACCTAAGAGGGATCCACAACACAATCACCCGATCACCTCTACGAAGAGGGATTCACAAATATAAAGGTGTTTACAACAATGAGGTTTACAACAACAACCTCAAACACTTCTCTTTTTCTTTCTCTTTCCACAAACAAAGATCCTAATAGTTTAGGATAGAAGATAGCTCAAGTGTGGAAAACAAGTGTTTTTGGAAACAAGCAACAAAGAAAAATCTTTGGGAAAATACTTGCAATATGATAGAATTGAAGATCTAAGCAAAAATCCCAAAAACCTATTTTTCTTTGATTTTTCAAAAACCCTAAAACAATAAAGATGAGAAGTTTTTTGCACTTAAAACTCTTTTGAAAACTCTTTTAAACACTTCAGAAACTGAAATTTTTCTCTTGGAAAACTTGGCTAAAATCCCCAAAGAGATGGGGTTTATATAGCCCCTATACAAAACTAGCCGTTAGGCTGAGCTGGCAGTCTGACAGACTGCCGGTCGACCGACCGGTCGACCGCCAACGGTCAGAAATATGACCGTTGGGCAACAGCGGTCGACCGTCCCGGTCGATCGAAACAAAACAGAGAGCAAAGCTCTCTTCTGCGGTCGACAGGTCCGGTCGACCCAGAAAACCAGAGAGCAGATATACTGCTCCGGTCGACCGGTCCGGTCGACCGTTCCCTGTGCCAGAAACGTGCACAGGTTTGTGCACGTCGGTCGGTCCGGCCGGGCCCGGTCGACCGACTTCTGACCTAGTCGACTAGTCAGGGACCAAGTCGACTTGGTTGAAGCCTGGAACAGAAAATCTGATAAAAACTTGTTTTAAAAATATTTTTATCTTTTACAAAACTTCCATAAAACTTGTTTTATATTGCATTGATATTAATCATGTGATAAAACATTTCTACTCAAATATCAAGCATATGAAATTTATTTTTGTTTCTTAACAAAAAAATCAAGAATCAACACTTGTATTTTTCTCAAACAGATTTTCCAAAAACATGAATAGGAATATCAAAGTAAGTTTGTTTACCAAGTTAAAGCATGTATGTATAAATAGAAAACATCTACTATACATATAACATATGTAAACTTGTTTTGATCTACTATTCATGAAAATCAAAAATCAAATCATGAAACTTGTGGTTTTGTGCACTTGAGCATATCAACTAAAGTAAGCTTTACAAATATGGATCTAAAATACAAACTCTAAACTAGATACCTAAGTCTTCTTGTCGATCTTCCATCTTCAAGTAGACTCGATCCCAAACGCGTGATCCTCCAAGTGCAAAGGTATGATCTATAAGCTTTGGCACCGGAATCACATGATAAGCTTCCAAACCCCTTGTTGAGCTAATCACCAACTAATATCTTGGTTAATGATCTGAAACTTAAACAACACAAGATTATTAGTAAACATAACTACATGAGTGGATCATCATCAAACTAGAGTGGAAGGCCATTGGGCCAACACAAAATTTACATGATGTATCTTATCAAAATAAAATTTTGCTAAATGGTCTTTGCGGCCACAATGTGTACACTTGTACACCTTAAGATGCTTATGTGTGTGAGTGTGATCATGACGTGCAACATAAGCATGATGAGAATGATGTGCATGAATATTTGGAACTTATTTCTTTGAAAACAAAGACTCCAATCTAGAATGATCAAAAGCACATTGCTCAAAGTTGAGCTCAAAACATTCATTTTATTTTTCAAAAATTTAATCTCACTATTATCAATGGTGGCATGTAAAGCATGGTGAGAATGAGAATCATTTTTATTCTTTTAGAACTTTTTCTTTTCTTTTTCAACAATTTTTCTTATAAAGAAGTGTTTTCTTGAAAAGCAACTTCTTTTTGTTTTTCACCAAACAATTTTATTTTTCAAAATAGTGTTTCCTTCACAAAGATTATTTAATTTTAAAATAAGGAAACATTTTCATTTTTCAAAGATTCATTTTTTTCAAAACATGCAATCTTATTTTTAAAGAATCATTTTCTTTTTGCATGCAATCAAACTCTTTTTCAAATTTTTATTTTCTTTCTTAACCATGTCATATTTCTCAAGAAGTAATTGACAAAATGAAGTGAGCTCATCATATGACATGTTATCATCTTCTACCTCGGATTCGGTAGTTACCTCAAGGGGGTTATCCTTGGACCATATAGCACATGTTGGAGGCGTCGCTTCCAACATCCAAATCGCTCCCCGCATAGTATTGATCTTTTTCGCCAAGGGAGAGGAGGGTGTTCCACGCTACAAAAGCCAAATCAATATTAGTAACCCTAGGTAATAATAATCATTTAGGGTACTCTTCAAAGCATTTAGGGCTTTTGTATTAGCCTCAATATTCTTGCCATTTAAACAATATGCATCATTAGTTGTGGCAAGATAAACATGAATTCCTAGGCCTTTGAGGAATAAAAACATCTTAACCTTCCAAGTTTGGATGTTAAGAGGGTCAAAGGTGGGAGGTGACATGAAATCCATGGTGTGTGTACAAAATATTGTGATTAGCCTAAAATGAGGATCTTTAACTCTAGGTTGTAAGACCCAAATCAAGAGCACTTGGCTCTGATACCAATTGTAAATTACCTAGAGGGGGGTGAATAGGTGATGACTAATCTAATGGTCACTAAATGTGGAATTAAAAACTATTATGACCTAAACTAAACTTCTTAAACTAAACACCAAGTTTAACACAAGAGTGTAGCCGAATTCCCCGTAAAAGGCTCTGGACTAACTCCTCAAGATTCCCCTAGATATGGGTTGAGGTGCCGCGTTGGCTCTCTTGGTTAAAAACTAGTGTTAGCAAACAATCCCAAGCAATATAACAATTAAGCACAATATGTATATCTAGCAATTAAAGATGAAAGCAATAATAGCATGCAAGATAAACAAGTAAAGGAGAGAGAGAAAGAGCAATCGCAAACACAAGGGATTTGTTTCGAGGTTCGAGCACACTTGCTCTACATCCCCGCCTTCGATACACGAAGGATTTCCACTAAAACTAATCCCACCGGATCACTCGGTGCCGAAACACCTACAAGCCGAGTTCACACTTGAACTTCTTAGACTCTCTAGCCCGTACACACCGCAAGCTCACTAGCTCGCCGAGGCCGCACCTCAAACAACAAGTTCGCACTCGAACTCGAAACATCAAGTCCCCACTAGGACCCGAAACAATGCGAACACACACGTCCGCCTCCTCAAAGGAACAAAGATGAACTTTGGTGATCACAACTCTTGATCACCTAAAAACAATCTCACTACAACACTCCTATAGAATGAATAATCAATGGATAGCTCAAGTGTTTGTGTGAGAAAACAAGGAAAGAATCTTTGGTGAAAAACTCAAGAAAATCTCTTTTGAACACTCTTGATGAAACTCTCTTTTTGATTGAAAATATTGGCTCTAAAACAAGTGGAGAAAACCTCTTAAAAGAGTTGAGAAAACTAGTGAAAAATCCACTTGAAAATCTTATAGAAAACATTGCCCAAACCCCTAAATTTATAGGGCTAGAAAAACTAGCCGTTGGGGTCTGGCAGACCTGTCGGTCGACCGGCCGGTAGACCGGCCAACGGTCATATTCCAGACCGTTGAGCCATCGGTCGACCGGTCGGTCGACCGATGCCAGGATACAGAGAGCAGGTCTCTCTGTCCGGTTGACCGCCCGGTCGACAGGGGCCTTTCAAGAGAGCAGAGCTCTCTGGACGGTCGACCGGGTCGGTCGACCGGCCCTCCTGCCAGAACTGGCATGTACGTCTGTGCACGTCGGTCGACCGCCCGGTTGACCACCTTCAGGCTTCGGTCGACCGGTCGGTCGACCAGCTGAATCCAGGACAGAACTGTTTAGGGGATTTAAAACTTGATCTTTTTGAATGAAGTAAAATCCCATAAAATACTGAAAAATCTACAAAAATAGTTTTACCAATATACTTTGATAATCAAACATGCTTGCACAAAATCAAGGCATGTTACAAACAATTGGACAATTTTTGTAACTTGGAAAAATTGGTTCGAAACAAAAACGGTATTTTTCCAAACTTGATTTTTCCAAAAATTGTTTTTCCAAAACTTCTCCAAATACAAAAACAAGATATTTAAACTCTATTAAAGCATAGTGTGTATGGATATGATCCACTACACAAATATGGTGAAATATCTATGTTTTTGACATTAAGCACTAAACATGGTTTTGGTTAAAACATAATACTTGAATATTAAAAAGCAAAACTCAAACCGATATTTTTCTAAAGAAAAACTCTTTTAAAAAACAACTAAATCAAGAGTGTGTGTGTAAATATATACTTGAGAAATCCACCAACTATTCTATCCTTTATATTTTATCTAAAAACAAAATCTTATAAAACAAACCTAGACTCAAGTCTTCATCTTCTTGAAGTCTTCACTTGAAGCCTTCGTGACTTGGTCCAAACACCGTGCTAGCTCCAAACTTGACTTTAAATCCTTTGTTGAAGCTATGCACCTATTAAGATCTTGATCATGAATCTGAAACTAATTAAACACAAGATCATTAGTAAACATAATTACATGAGTTGATCATCATCAAAACTAGAGTGATGGGCCTTCGGGCCAACAAATGATGTGCTACATATTCCAGATATCCGCAAGAATCTGATCTCTAGATCAATACTTAGTAAGAAAGGATTTAGAATGATGTTTGAATCAGATAAATTTGTACTTACTAAGGGAGGGATGTATGTGAGAAAGGGTTATCTTATTGATGGACTTTTTAAAGCCAATGTTGCAGTGGTAGTTAAAAAGTCTGTATATTTGTACCCAAAGCTTATAAATAAAGGAAAAACTTCTGTTTATTTGCTTGAGTCTCATACTTTATGGCATGTTAGATTAGGGCATGTAAATTACAAGTCATTAAAGAACTTGTCTAATCTAGGATATATTCCTAAACTTAACTTGGAAGAAATTCGCAAGTGTAAGATTTGTGTTGAGGCCAAGTTAGCGAAAAATTCATTTCACTCAATTGATCGAAATACAAAACCTTTAGGGTTAATTCATAGCGATCTGTGTGACTAGAAATTTATGTCAACTAGAGGCGGTAAAAAGTATTTTATTACTTTTATTGATGACTGTACAAGATACTGTTATGTGTATCTTTTAAACAGTAAGGATGAGGCAATAAATATGTTTATAACATATAAAGCCGAAGTTGAGAATCAACTCAACAAGAATATCAAGATTCTAAAATCCGATAGAGGCGGAGAATATGAATCAAATGATTTTAGCGAGTTATGTGCTAAATTTGGTATAATCCATCAAACTACAATACCATATACTCCACAGCAAAATGGAATTGCTGAACGGAAGAACAGAACTTTGAAGGAAATGGTCAATTCCATGCTCGTAAGTTCTGGAGCTCCGCAGAACTTGTGGGGGGAAGTTCTATTAAATGCAAATTACATTCTAAATAGAGTACCCCACAAGAAACTTGGTCTTATACCATTCGAATTATGGCATAGAAGGACACCTTCCTACCATTACCTCAAAATGTGGGGGTGCCTTGCAAAGGTGCTAGCACCATTACTTAAAAAGACTAAGTTGTGAGCAAAAACTATGGACTGCATATTCATAGGCTATGCCTTGAATAATAGTGTCTACAGATTTCTGGTTCATAAATCAGAGATACCAGATATTCATGTAAACATGATTAACAAATCTAGAGATGCTGTGTTCTTTCAAGATATTTTTCCATATAAACGGGAAACAGATAAAACTTCTGGGAAAAGAACACATGAGATGGCGTTCAGGGATGAAAGCCCGAGGAACTGATTGTTAATGCGAAAATTGAACCAAGAAGAAGTCAGAGATCTAGAATCTCAAAATCTTTTGGTCCAGATTTCATAGCTTACGCTATTGAAAGCGAGCCTCAAACATTTAAAGAGGCTATGTTAACCCCAGAAGCACAAATGTGGAAAGAAGCTATAAATAGCAAAATAGAATTTATACTAAGTAATCATACTTGGGAATTGGCAAACTTGCCTCCTGGCAGTAAACCAATTGGGTGTAAGTGGATTTTCAAAAGAAAATTAAAAACCCGATGGATCTATCGATAAGTACAAGACTAGACTAGTAGCCAAGGGTTATCGACAAAAAGAAGGACTTGACTACTTCGATACTTATTCACCAGTAACAAGAATAACATCCATTTGGATGTTGATTGCAATTGCAATATTACATAACTTAGATATCCATCAAATGGATGTCAAGGATGCATTCTTAAATGGTGAATTAAATGAAGAAATATATATGGAGCAACCTGAAGGATTTATAGTCAAGGGCCAAGAACACAAAGTGTGTAAATTGGTAAAATCCTTATACGGTCTAAAGAAGGCTCCAAAACAGTGGCATGAGAAATTTGATAGTGTCATGATCAAAGATGGATTCACTATCAATGAATGTGATAAGTGTGTTTACACGAAAACAGTTGGAAATGCATGTATCATTGTTTGTCTTTATGTAGACGACATGTTGATACTTGGGACTAATATTGAAATTATTAAGTTCACTAAAAGAATGTTATCCAACAGTTTTGACATGAAGGATCTGGGGGTTGCTGATGTAATTTTAGGAATTAAAATCACCAGAACACCAGATGGAATCAGTCTATCTCAATCTCACTACGTGGATAAGATGATAGAAAGATTCAAGGATAATGGGATAAAGGAGAATACAAATCCTTTTCTCCCACACGTCCACCTTCATAAGAATACAGGAACTAGAATACGCCAGTTGGAGTATTCTCAGATTACCGAAAGTCTAATGTATTTGATGAATTGCACTAGACCCGATATTGCTTATGCTGTAAGCAAGTTAAGCAGATACACTAGTAATCCTAGTGATCAACATTGGGCCGCTCTACTACGAGTATTGGGTTATGTATCATATACCAAGGAATATGCCTTGAGATATGGACAGTATCCACCTGTACTTGAAGGATACAGTGATGCTAATTGGATTGCAGATTCTGAGGAATCAAAATCAACTAGCGGATACGTATTTACTCTAGGAGGAGCAGCGGTATCTTGTAAATCTTCTAAGCAAAAATATATTGCCCGTTCTACTATGGAATCAGAATTCATAACTTTAGATAAGGCCAGAGAAGAAGCAGAATGGCTTCGATAATTTTTGGAATATATACCATTATGGTAAAAGCCAGTGCCCGCTATATGTATACATTGCGATAATCAAGCAGCTATATCTAGGGCATAAAATGTAATATACAATGGTAAGTCTAGACATATTTGTCGTAGACATAATACTGTGAAGTAGTTGCTCTCAAATGGAATTATCTCTATTGACTTTGTCTCGTCAAAAGATAATTTTGCGGATCCGCTTACTAAAAGTTTAAGTGGAGAGCGTATAAACTGCGCATCGAGGGGAATGGGTCTAAAAGCCTAACCTTACCGAGTCAGCTTAATGGAAACCTCACTTAGCGACTGGAGATCACACGGACTAAGTTCAAGAGGAAAAACTAGTTATGATTGACTTAGCAAGTAAGCACTTGAGAGCTTGACTCCAATCATTCCTAAGGTGCACATAAGTGCTTTTCTTCAAGTGGATTAAGAACAAGCTTAACACTTTTAATGATGCCTATATCTTGTTACTAAACAAGTGGAGTAGAGTAGACTACTCTTAATAGGACGATTACCTATGTGAGTATAGAGTTGGGTCGACTCTTTGAAAATTTCTATGGAAGCTGTTATTCCCTAAAGATACTTTCTGAAACCAAGAATATCCAGGGCCAAAATGGACACAACCGAGAACCAAAGTTGATTTGAAAAGTCACTGTGTGAAGCTTGTTGACTTGGCTTACACTAACGGCTAACAGTTCAAGACCTAGTTCACTGATTAGCCAGCAAGTCCGATAAAGCTTTCGCTATGGAAGGTTCAAGACCTAGTTCACCTATCCTGATGCAGTTTCTTTTCTAAAGTACCTTTCACAATAGAGTCAGTCTCTTTGTGTGTCAATTCCTTAAATCTCCATTCATTATGGGGGATTGTTAGAATATGAAGAATATATATGTGAATCTTTGAATTGAATTACGGCGAGATCTGTTGATCGAATCAATTGGATGATGGTTGGAGTTCCATTGGGGATGAACGTGGTATATTCACATGCTCAATTCTGACTTCGAATGAATGAGATATTCAAGTCTAAAGATTGCCTAATTCAAAGCCAAAATGGGACTAAAGGTAGCTAAAATCATTTAGTCCCATATTGGCCATAGAATGGAAGTTCGTAGTGTTTAAATAGAGAAAATTGAGAACAAAGGGCGTGCCCTTTGGGTATTTGGAGTTTTCGCGCGCGATTGGGAGGGAACCATGCCCGCACATGCGCGCACGTGCCGCCGCTGGCAGCGGTGGCGGCGGCGGCGGCCAGCCGGTGCTAGTGCTTTGCTCGGGCTCGGGCTCGGGTCCGGGTTCGGGTTCCCTTCCCCGCCTGGTTCTTTTTGAATCAGGTCTCAAGGGTATGGGTTGAAAGCATACCCGCTCCGCTATCCGAACCGCCCCACCACTGGACCCGCTCCGCAATCCGGATCCAAACCGCCCCGCCAACGGCTGTCTGTAAACCGTCGCGGCGGTTTGGCAGTTGGACAGTTGCAACAGTTGAACCGAAACGTTGCAACTGTTGATGGGTTCGGACCAATCTGCCCCTCCCAGAGTGCTATAAATAGCGCTCCGTTATCTCATTCTAAAACACACCAAACGAAAACTTTCTCTCTCTCACTCTACGTTCTGAACTGGAAGTGAAGTTCTGCGTTCTGAACTGGGAAGTGAAGTTCTGAAGTAACTTCCAACTGGAAGTGGGAAATTCAGTTTCCGAAGCGACTTCCAAAAGAGATTCTGTAAAAAATTCATTCTGAAAGAGGGCTCAGAAAATTCAACAGATTCTTTAATAGAATTGTTGTCTGAATCTGGGACTTCCGAAGAAGAATATTCTTCAACCTTCCTTCTTCCTCTACAGTGGGTGCTTCTCCAAAGTAAAGGCAAATATTCTCTCGAAATTTGTCTTTGTCCCGCTGCTTCAACAATCCTGTGAAGGTACTGGTTAACTATGGTTCGACCGTACGGTGATTTGGTAGTGCTATCCAAATACCGTGAAGGAGTGTTGTATCTTGGGAGACCAGCGTCCAGTAACCCGTTAGCACCGGTGCGGGAGACGTAATTGTCTTAAGGAGATTTGCTCTAAGCGTACCTCACTCCAAGTCCTGTATAAGTGAATTAATTTCTTTATACAGGGGATATACTGATATTCAGTATATTGAGACTGATTTATATCAGTCTAATTGGTATTTAACCAAGAAAGGAAATTGAAAGGTGGCTCTTAAATTAAGGAACGTTCTATTGAACGGAAAACCTCCCACCTGATATTTACCGACCTGGCCAATTAGATTGTTGATATTTCAGTGATATTGATTAGTTGCCAGATTGATCCCAGAAATCATAATGTATGCAAGGGGGTAACTACTCACTCCAAACTCCATGATACTTGTGGTCATTATGCATTCATATCTCATATTGAGCCCATGAACATCCTCAAAGCCGAGGGCGACTTATATTAGTTGCTTGCAATGCAAGAAGAGCTCAATCAATTTGAGCACAATCAAGTTTGACACCTTATTCCTAGACCCCATGATATGCCAACCATTGGCACTAAATGGATTTTTAAGAACAAGTTGAATAAGTCGAGAAATATAATTAGGAATAAAGTTGGTTGGTGGCCTAAAGTTATACCCAAATCGAAGATATTGATTTTGAGAAAATCTTTAAACCCGTAGCACGGCTTGAAGTCATACAGATGACACTTGCCTTTGCTTTTTTCAAAGATTTTAAGCTTTTTCAAATGGATGTTAAAATTATATCTTTGAATGGTTTTTTCAAAGAGGAGGTATATGTTGAATAACCTCCCGGGTTTGTTGATCCTACATTTCCGAATTTTATTTTTAAATTTGATAAGGTTTTATATGGTTTAAAATAAGCTCCAAGAGCTTGATATGAAAGGCTTTCATGTTTTCTTGTTCCAATGGTTTTGTGAAAGACAAAGTTGACACTACCTTGTTATAAATTATGTAGATAATGATATCCTAATTATACAAATATATGTTGATGATATCATTTTTGGATTTACTAATGAAAAACTTTGTAATGAATTTGAATCATGTGTGAAGAAAGAGTTCGAAATAAGTATGATAGGACAGCTCAACTACTTCATTGGACTCCAAATCAAGTAAAAGAGTGATGAAATCTTCATCAACTAAGTCAAATACACAAGATAACTTATCAAGAAGTTTGGGCTTGAAGATGCAAGAATTAGCAACACACCATGACAACCATAACTAAACTTGATAAAGATGAACAAGGTAAAAACATTGACATTAAACTCTATCATAGAATGATTGATAACTTACTTGATTTGACGGCTAGTAGATCGGACATTAAGTTTACTTTGTATCTATGTGCTAGATTCCAATCTTTTCCTAAACAATGTTACTTAATTGCGGTAAAACGCATTATTAGATATCTTAAGGGTACATTGGAATGGGCTTGTGGTATCTGAAGACTGGACAATTCTCAATGATGAGTTTTCAGATGCCGACTGTGCCGATTGTAGAGTGGATAGGAAGAGCACTAGCAGAACTTGTCAATTTCTAAGAAATTGCCTTGTTTCATGGTCTTTCAACAAAATTTCATAGCCTTCTCAACCGCCAAGGCGGAGTATGTTATGGCTGAGGCATATTGTGTTAAAGTCTTTTGGATGAAACACTCTCTCCTTGATTATGATTTGCATTATGATCATATCAAAATATTTTGTGATAATACTAAAACCATTCATATGACTAAGAATACAAATCAACATAGTAAGGCCAAGCACATAGAGATTCGATAACAATTTCTTAGAGATCACTATGAGAAAGGAGATATTATAATTGATTATTGATTGTGAAATGAAAGTGATAAGAATTACAGTGTAGCTTTGGGCTAACGGGTCGTGTCCACGAGGAGGAATGCGATAGAAGCTTTTCGGTATTTTTGTTTAGTAACAAAGAATGGAGTTGGTGCCTTTCTTTTTTTTATAAATTGAAAAAGAGAATGGAGAGAAAGGAAATGATTAAAAGAAAAATTGTAAACTTAGAGAAGGCTTTGTAAAAGGTGATTTTTTTTGAAAAGCTTGAAGAGTGATTTGTTATTTTTAATATAAGAAGAAGATCTGGGCCCACTATCTTACTACTCAACAATGTGTTCTTCTCTTGAAATTCTTAGTGCCTCAACTTGATCATAGGCAAAAACTTAAGCTTGAGTTTAGAAAGTTTTATGCAAAACAAATAAGATAGTTTGAAAAAGTTAACACTTTTCTTTAAAAAACCATCTTGAATTGAATGTTAAATCATCAAGTATTTCAAGTATGAAATAAAAACAAGTTCATGAAATCCAAACCCATCTTCACGTGTCTTCAAGAACACTTTCAAAGAAGAAAGACTTATTTTAGGGATGCATATGATTCCATTAGGTCTTTACATCAAAATCATTCAAAAGAAGAGGGATCGAAGAGAGGAACAATAGTGAGCCCAAAAAATGAATTTAGCTACTCATGGAAGATGAAAAACTATACATGTAAATAAAGCAAGATATATCCGTGAATTGGAGTGGAAGAATAGAAAGCTTGATTCTTTTATTGATACCACTTCAATCTTCAGATTACAATCACTCTATTCCTCTCTCTCACTGGTATTTGAACTGAACTACAAATTATAAACAGAGATACAACTTCTATTCTATCTAACAAAGAGCCTAAACCTTAAAAATAAAGAAAAAAACTTAAACTAATTTTCGATCCCTTTTTCTCTGAAAAATACAGCATTTATAGGCAAAACCCAAACGGGGGAGGGCGTACGGAGATAGGGGGAGCAAACGCTCCCCCAATAACAATCAAATGGCCACAAAAACACGGCTTTGGCCGCGTTTCCGTGGCCTGGCTGTGGCCAGGTGGCCACAGTTGGGGGGCCACAGCTGGGGGGTACACCTCCTTATTTTGTGTTCTGACTTTATCTCATGCTGGTTTTTCCGTTTCAGTTCCAGAATTTGACGAAATAGCCTTTGATCTTTGGCTTTAACCACTTGATTTGGGAAGATTCATTTTAACTAATTTTTAACCTCTCTGATTTGCCATGACCTGCCCTGATTTTCTGATTTTGAATTAATTCTGAATTAAATCAGAATTTGATGGGCTTTTGGGCTCGTTTCTCTTTCTATCCTTTAGCAATGGGCCTGCATTTTATAAAAAAAAATAGGACTTATTAATATAATTTATTTAGATAATAAACATGGTAATGTGACAATGAATATACAATATATGTGTCCGATCACACCCCCACTCTTATCTTTTGCTCGCCCTCGAGCAAAACATCAAAAACTAATCCTAATCAATTATTAGATCACTTTCGCAGGTCACTCGATTGCACTGAGCATGTGCAACAAGCCGTTAAACCTCTAAGTTACCCCTAGAGGACGAGTTTTGTCTTGTGAGGGTTTTTAGTGGATTGCACCCACAAAATCAATAACGAAAGAGAAAAAATGTTAGTATTTTCAAAAAGCATTTTAAAAAGAAAAAAACATTTGAAGTATAGTTGTAAGAGTTCAAGTAATCTATAAGTTATAGGAATATCAAACTTTTCATTCCTAAACTTAGTCTCTATTAAAAAACATGTCATCAATCAAAGTAAGGAGTCAAATTATATTTCTCATCCAGTCTATTACTTTACACTGAGTCCTATGCCTTATTTATATTTATTTTGGTGGTATCTATTCCTCAATTTCATTAGGCTTTCTAATCTGCCAATGTAATGAGCCTTTAGTCGGTGACACCTAAACCGGACAGTCTTAGGGCACCAGGTGAGAAAACACCTCTAAGAACTTAAATACTCGAGCAGACAAGGCTACGAAATCAAGAGTTTTTATTTATAAAATGTACCATTTTAGGCATGAATACTTAAGCTTCATGAGGCACAAATACCCAGCTTAATCAGAGGATATATATGAAATCATCTAGAGGGGGGGTGAATAGGTGATATGGCTAATCTAGAAACTAAATGCGGAAGCTTAAAAACAATTTGCAACACACTTAGTACAACACACAAATGTAGCCGAATTCCCCGTGAAGGGCTCTGGACCAACTCCTCTTGATTCCCCTAGATATGGGTTGAGGTGCTATATGAAGCTCTTGTGGTTAAGTACAAGTGAGGCACACACAAACAATCCAAGCATATAAGGATAAGCAATATGAATTAAATGCAAGGACAACACAAATGCAAGCAATAAGATATGAATGAATGAATGATGTTTTGCACAAATAAAAGAGAGAGAGACAGTAGAGAGTCAATGGATCAAACGCAAAGGCAAAGATATGTTTCGAGGTTCGAGCCCTAGCTCTACGTCCCCGCCTTCAACGAGAAGGATTTCCAATACACTATACTCCCATCGAGGGAACCTCCACCGAGGAGGATTTGTTACAACATAAGGAGTACCGAATTCCTCTCTCAAACACCGACTCACAACTGAGGGGTAGGCCCGTAGCCAAACAATAACCAACACCTCTACCGAAGAGGGTTACAAACACCAACTCCACCTCTCACTAGAGGGAGGAAACAACAACCAACTCCACATCTCACTAGAGGGAGCAAACCACAATCACCCGATCAACCTCTACCAAAGAGGGATACAACAAAAGCAAGGGTGTTACAACAAGTGATTTCTTTCAACCACAAACAATTTCCTCTTTTCCCACAAACAAATGATCCTAATAGAATAGGATAGACGATAGCTCAAGTGTGGAAAAATCTAGAGTTTGGAAAACAAAAACTCAAAGAAAAATACTTGGGAAAACTCTTGTAAAAGTAGAAGTGAAGAACCAAAACAAATCTCCCAATTTTCTATTTTCTTTGATTTTTTCAAAAACTCTAAAACAATAAAGATTGATCTTTGAAGCTCTAAACACTTTTGAAAACTTGTTTAAAACACAAGAGAATATAGAAATTTTTGCTCTAGAAAATCTTGGTTAAAACCCCTAAGAAATGGGGTATTTATAGGCTTCTCCAAAATATAGCCGTTAGGCTGATCTGTCAGCCTGACAGGCTGGTGGTCGACCGCCCGGTCGACCGCCAACGGTCGAATTTTTGACCGTTGGAGGAAGCCGGTCGACCGCCCAGATATAGAGAGCAGAGCTCTCTGGTCCGGTCAACCGGCCGGTCGACCGCCCAGATACAGAGAGCACAACTCTCTGGTCCGGTCGACCGGCCCTGTGTCTGCCAGAAGTGCACAAGGTTGTGCACGTCGGTCGACCGCACAGTCGACCGGCCCTTGGTTCGGTCGACCGCCCGGTTGACCGACCTGGCCTGTCAGCCACAGTCTGGGTCAGAAACTGGGTAAAAATAAATTATAAAAATCTTTTATCTCTTCTAAAAATTCATAAAACTTGTTTTAACATTTTATTTTGATAAACAAACTTGTGATAAAAATTTCAAGACATATATCAACATATAAAATCATTTTTGTGTCTTGCAAATTTTATCAAAACCAAAACCTGTATTTTTACCAAACATGTATTTTTCAACAGGAAATCTGATTTTTCCTAAACTCCATAGAAATACAAAAACATGATATTTAAGCACATTGAAGCATATTGCATATGGACATAAGTCCAATATACATGAAACATATATATATCAAGTTTTTGTCTTTAAATCCAAAAATATGTTTTGTTAAAAATACCAAAACATAAATCTACATGAATAGGTATGTCAAACTAAGTTTGTATAAGTTATGTAAGCATGTATGTATATAGAGCACATCTAATATACATAAAAACAAAGTAAACTTGTTTTGATCAATCTATTCATGAAAACCAAATCCAAAACATAAAACGTGTGTGTGTTGTGCACTTGAGCATATCAACTATACTAAGCTTTACAAATGGATCTAAACACACTCTAAATACTATGATACCTAAGTCTTCTTGACGATCTTCATCTTCAAGTCGACTCGGTCCAAAACATCGTGATCCAACGAGCATGGCTATGAATGATCTTGACGCTCGGGCTCGGGAATCACCAAGTGAAGGCTTCCAAACTCCTCTTTTTGAAGCAATCATCAACTAATATCTTGTTACATGATCTGAAACTAAAATCACAAGATTATTAGTAAACATAACTACATGAGTTAATCATCATCAAAACTAGAGAGGAAGGCCTCCGGGCCAACAATCTCCCCCTTTTTGATGATGACAAAACTCATGGAGTTATATATGCATGGATTAAAGTTAAGCTTTAAAGAAGCTCCCCTTAACTCATGCATAAACAAATAAACATAAATATGCAATGAATATTAAACATGAAACATGCATAGATATGCATAAACAATAAAAGGTTCTAGATACCAATGAAATTTTCAAAAACAAATAAACATGTTCTAGATACCAATTAAACTTAATATATACACAAACATAAGTATGCATATACAACTCAAATAAAACTCAAAATCTTTCTTCCTCTTTTTGTCAATCATCAACAAAGGGGTAAAAACCAAAACAATAAATACAATGTTCTCCCCCTTTTTGTTTAAAACAAAAAAAACCAAAGACAATAAGGGGTGACATTAAATATGATATCAATTAAAAAAATATGTCAATGAAGTGCCTCTTGATACCAATTTAAAAATGAAAATAACATCTTGATACCAATTGAAATAATTTTTCATTTTAAACATATGATATCAAATGAAATTATTATTTTCTATCATAAAGTAAGGGAACAAAAAAAAGTATCAATTGAAAACTAAAATCTGTGTTTTCTCCCCCTTTATGAAAAACCAACTAAAAACATGCATAAGCTTGTTTAAGGATACCAATTGAAAACTAATCAATTGAAACATGATATTCATTTAAACATACAAGCTTTAACATAAACAAAATATATATGTATGAAAAATTTAATACCAATCAAAATTGATACTATTGGAAATGAAAGCATACATACATAAAAATATTTGAGTATACAAGAAAGGTCAAAATTGATACCAATTGAAAAAATTCAACGATACCAATTGAAACAACAATAAGATCAAAGTATAACTCATATAACCTATCCTCCCAATCATATTCAAGTTTAAAATGATTTTCACTATAAAGCATACATGAGCATGATCGCCCATCCATCCGCCCGTAGAAGGTAGGGTTTTCAAAAATGGATTTGAAAATATAGTTTGTTTGAAAATCACTACCATAACGAAGAATAAGAAATAGTTAAATGGATAACATGATATTCATTTAAACATACAAGCTTTAATATAAACAAAATATATATGTATGAAAAATTTAATACCAATCAAAATTGATACTATTGGAAATGAAAACATACATACATAAAAATATTTGAGTATACAAGAAAGGTCAAAATTGATACCAATTGAAAAAATTCAACGATACCAATTGAAACAACAATAAGATCAAAGTATAACTCATATAACCTATCCCCCAATCATGTTCAAGTTTAAAATGATTTTCACTATAAAGCATACATGAGCATGATCGCCCATCCATCCGCCCGTAGAAGGTAGGGTTTTCAAAAATGGATTTGAAAATATAGTTTGTTTGAAAATCACTACCATAACGAAGAATACGAACTAGTTAAATGGATAAACTTGTTAACTAGTACGAAATCCTTCAAGTAAGAAATAAAATAAAATAGTTTTTCATGAAAAACATAAAATCCACATGGCACTAAACACTCTAAATCATTAAGGCACATATCAAGCTCATGAAAACAAAGTCATGAGAAACTAATAAATAAGGTGAGTGCACAAGTGTAATGTGAAACATGACATCATGAAAATATGCAATCAAGCTCAAAATTCCTTAAAACATGAAAATCATCAAAACTATTTAATCTTCAAGGTATATATATGTCTTATACAAACTAAAGTATACATACATATCCAAACACAACGAGTCCACAAAGATGCATGAAGGCACGTGGCTCAAAGGATGTATATGTATAAACAATAATTTGGATAAAATGGACATATACATGAAGTTAAACATTAAATCATAAAAACATGAATAACTAAATTTTTATTAAAACAAATTTATTTCAAGGTATATGTATGATTTGTCAACACAAGAAGTATACATACATATCCCCAAACACAATTGAGTCCATAAATAAAGATTTGCATGAAAAGCAAATGACTCAAGGGGTATACATGTATATCTTAAAGTTTGGCAAAATAAACATATACATGAAATGAAAATTCATAAAACAAATCCAAAAATAGGAATACAAGTTTAAAATGTATGAATCATCAAAACTAGACTATATTAGCACATCTAATGGTTCAAATAAGCATTCAAGCTCAAACATATATAGATTTATTTGTGGCCACTATATGCACAAGTATATACCTAGTTTTAGTGAAAACTAACATCTAAACATGTAATCAAATCATGAAGCATCAAAATAAGATAAAAATCAACATGATAAACCTAAAACATGATCATTATGTAAATCCACATGTTATTAAACCTATGATAAACATGATAGCTAAACAAGGGTGAGAAATTAATGGTCCATATTAAACATGGGTGTCTCAAAAGGCTATACATGCATGTCAAGAGTCTATTAATCATGGTATTTACATACTAATCAAAACAATGAAACATGCTATAATGAATAGAATGGAAAGCATGTAAACAATAAATAGGAGTTAGGAATCGTTACCAAAACCTAGAAGGCAACTTTCCTTGTCTCCAAAATATGGTGGTCCTCTCCACCAAACTCCCCTTGAAAGTGATGCATCCAATTTGTTCTCTTTAAGCACGGAACGCATCCACTCCAAGGTACCGCTACTCTCACGTCATGTGAGAGCCCACACCTACATCAAAAATAAGAGGGGTGGTCTTTGGTACCCACATTTTATTGGGTCCATGGGGGTTAGTCCCTTCTCTAACCCAAACAAATCTATTTGCTAAATTCTCAACATGTATACGATCATAACAAAATTTAGCAAGGTGGCCCTTACATCCACAATGTGTACAAGTGTACACATGAGCATACATGTGATGATGGTGACCGTGGGAAGCATGTGTATGCCGTGGGGGGTGTGCATGAATAGATGGAACTTGTTTCTTTCGAAACAAAGATTCCAAACGTGAATGACTCTTGGCACATTGGCTCAAAGTGGAGCCCAAACAATCCATATTCTTCTTCAACAAATTTATATCATCATTAATCCTAGAAGAAGAGGTGCATACAATAGGTATGCTAGGTGAAACTACACTAGCATGGCAAACATGAGAATCAATATCATTTTTCAAAGACTTATTTTTATTTAAACAAATTTCTAATTCTTTAGAAATGAAATCAATTTCTCTTTTTAAAGAATCGTTTTCTTTTAAAACAAAATCAACTTTTGAAGACAAATTTTCATTTTTCTTCAAAATTGATTCACAATCATTTTTAGATTTTAAAAAAATATTTTCTTTTAGTGCAAGATCAAGTTGAGATCTCAATGAATCCCTTTCATTATAGACCCCAACCTTCTCTTGCAAAACCTTGTCAAGTTTAGAAGACAATTTTTCATTTTTCTTAGTTAAAGCAAATGTCTTCTTTTTCAAAACTTTATATTTTTCAATCAATTTTTCACAAACAATTGAAAGTTCTTCATTCAAAGCATGGGCATCAACATAGTCATTAGAAGAACAATCATCATCATCATCATCTAAGTGGGTTTCCGAGTGTACCTCAATAGCATTGTTGCGGCTCGGATTCATCTCCACTAGATTCATCCTCCGGTTGGATTGGCAATTAAAGCTCGGAGGTGGTGGTGGTTGTCAAAATATTCCACACTGCAAAGGCAGAATCAATGTTAGAAACATGCATAAAATAATCTTTAGGAAGTGTGCTTCTAATGGCCTCAAGGGCTTGTGCATTAGCCCCTATATGAATGCGGTTACCAAGATAGCATTTCTTGGTAGCGGCAAGAAATACATGCAAACCTAGGGTCTTCAAATAGCAACTCATCATAACTTTCCAAACATCAAGTTTAGAGATATCAAACATAGGAGGGCTATCCATGAGTGCAAACTAAATGTGTGCAAACAAACAAATGTGCAAAGGCAAATGTAGATTAGCAAACAAGGATCTCACTCCTAGGTTGTTAACCTAAAGTATCAGGAGCGTAGGCTCTGATACCAATTGAAATCACCTAGAGGGGGGGTGAATAGGTGATATGGCTAATCTAGAAACTAAATGCAGAAGCTTAAAAATAATTTGCAACACACTTAGTACAACACACAAGTGTAGCCGAATTCCCCATGAAGGGCTCTAAACTAACTCCTCTTGATTCCCCTAGATATGGGTTGAGGTGCTATAAGAAGCTCTTGTGGTTAAGTACAAGTGAGGCACACACAAACAATCCAAGCATATAAGGATAAGCAATATGAATTAAATGCACGGACAACACAAATGCAAGCAATAAGATATGAATGAATGACTTTACACAAATAAAAAAGAGAGAGAGTAGAGAGTCAATGGATCAAACGCAAAGGCAAAGATATGTTTCGAGGTTCGAGCCCCTAGCTCTACGTCCCCGCCTTCACCGAGAAGGATTTCCAATCCACTATACTCCCATCGAGGGAACCTCAACCGAGGAGGATTTGTTACAACACAAGGAGTACCGAACTCCTCTCTCAAACACCGCCTCACAACCGAGGGGTAGGCCCGTAGCCAAACAACAACCAACACCTCTATCGAAGAGGGTTACAAACACCAACTCCACCTCTCACTAGAGTGAGCAAACAACAACCAACTCCACCTCTCACTAGAGGGAGCAAACCACAATCACCCAATCAACCTCTACCAAAGAGTGATACAACAAAAGCAAGGGTGTTACAACAAGTGGTTTCTTTCAACCACAAACAATTTCCTCTTTTTCCCACAAACAAATGATCCTAATAGAATATGATAGATGATAGCTCAAGTGTGAAAAAATTTAGAGTTTGGAAAACAAAAACTCAAAGAAAAATACTTGGGAAAACTCTTGTAAAAGATAGAAGTGAAGAACCAAAACAAATCTCCCAATTTTCTATTTTCTTTGATTTTCTAAAAACTCTAAAACAATAAAGATTGATCTTCTGAAGCTCTAAACACTTTTGAAAACTTGTTTAAAACACCAGAGAATATAGAAATTTTTGCTCTAGAAAATCTTGGTTAAAACCCCCAAGAAATGGGGTATTTATAGGCTTCTCCAAAATATAGCCGTTAGGCTGATCTGTCAGCCTGACAGGCTGGCGGTCGACCGCCCGGTCGACCGCCAACAGTCGAATTTTCGACCGTTGGAGGAAGCCGGTCGACCGTCCGGTCGACCGCCCAGATACAGAGAGCAGAGCTCTCTGGTCCGGTCGACCGGCCGGTCGACCGCCCAGATACAAAGAGCACAGCTCTCTGGTCCGGTCGACCGGCCCTGTGTCAGCCAGATGTGCACAAGGCTGTGCATGTCGGTCGACCGTATGGTTGACCGGCCCTTGGTTCGGTCGACCACCCGGTCGACCGACCTGGCCTGTGAGCCACAGTCTGGGTCAGAAATTAGGTAAAAATAAATTATAAAAATCTTTTATCTCTTCTAAAAATTCATAAAACTTGTTTTAACATTTTATTTTGATAAACAAACTTGTGATAAAAATTTCAAGACATATATCAACATATAAAATCATTTTTGTGTCTTGCAAATTTTATCAAAACCAAAACCTGTATTTTTACCAAACATGTATTTTTCAATAGGAAATCTGATTTTTCCTAAACTCTATAGAAATACAAAAACATGATATTTAAGCACATTGAAGCATATTGCATATGGACATAAGTCCAATATACATGAAACATATATATATATATATATATATATATATATAATATATATTATATATATATATATATATATATATATATATATATATATCAAGTTTTTGTCTTTAAATCCAAAAATATGTTTTGTTAAAAATACCAAAACATAAATCTACATGAATAAGTATGTCAAACTAAGTTTGTATAAGTCATGTAAGAATGTATGTATATAGAGCACATCTAATATACATAAAAACAAAGTAAACTTGTTTTGATCAATCTATTCATGAAAACCAAATCCAAAACATAAAACGTGTGTGTGTTGTGCACTTGAGCATATCAACTATACTAAGCTTTACAAATGGATCTAAACACACTCTAAACACTATGATACCTAAGTCTTCTTGACGATCTTCATCTTCAAGTCGACTCGGTCCAAAACATCGTGATCCAACGAGCATGGCTATGAATGATCTTGACGCTCGGGCTTGGGAATCACCAAGTGAAGGCTTCCAAACTCCTCTTTTTGAAGCAATCACCAACTAATATCTTGTTACATGATCTGAAACTAAAATCACAAGATTATTAGTAAACATAACTACATAAGTTAATCATCATCAAAACTAGAGAGGAAGGCCTCCGGGCCAACAATATATGTATATATATTTCAAACTTATCTAATTATCTTTTGCATAAAATAGCAAGGCTTGTTTAGGCTAAAGCATGAGCTAATCAATAATTAGATTTGCATATATATATATATATATATATATATATATATATATATATATATATATATACATATATATATATATATATATACATATATATATATATATACATATATATATACATATATATATATATATACATATATATATATATATACATATATATATATATACATATATATATATATATATATATATATATATATATATATTTCTTTTTTATAAGACATAAGAATTTTTGTCTTTGAACCCTGAGTGTGTAGGTGTATAAAGTGTAATATTTCTTCAAGGTAAAAATCAAGACTAAATTACTTTCATCAATTTTCTTCCTAACCCTGAAAATCAAACAAGTTATCTTATTTGACCAAGTATAAGAAATCCAATTTATGATTTTTCTATTCCTTAAAATTGACTTAATTTCTTACAAAAAATATATCAAAATATTGTTCTTACCTTTCAAAAAGTTAATATATATATATATATATATATATATATATTTTCTTCTTCTTTTTTTTAAGTTATATTAGTCATGTTCCACACTTATCTCATGCATTGTCCCCAATGTATGAAAGAAATGTTTATATGCATGAAATAAAATGTAAAAGAGGAAAGTTACCGATACACTGGGTCAAAAAGACCCATAGCCGTTTCAGTTACCGGCACCGATTCCAAGAAAGGTTTAAGTGACTATTTACCTTAAAGTCATTCTTGGTGTCACTGATCTCTATAGTACCGTGTGGAAATACGGTTTTGATAACGAATGGCCCAGTCCACCTTGATTTTAATTTTCTTGAAAAAAGATGAAGCCTAAAATTATACAGTAAGACTTTTTGTCCAGGGACAAAAGTTTTTATTATGATGTGTTTATCATGAAAAATCTTAAACACTACTGCCAAGAATTCCTTCTCAGTAGTAGTGTAGTTCAATTGAGCATCATTGAGAGTCCTACTACAGTAGTAAATCACGTGCTGCTTGTTATCAATGCGCTGTCCTAGGACAGCGCCTATGGCAAAATCAGAAGCGTCGCACATGATCTCGAATGGCTTAGACCAATCCGGTGCAGATATGATTAGTGCAGAAATAAGCTTTCTCTTAAGATCTCCTAAGAATTCATACATTCAGCATCGAAAGTGAAGGACACGTCCTTAGCTAATAGATTAGTCAAGGGTCTAGCAATCTTGCTAAAATCCTTGGTAAATCTTCGGTAAAAACCGGCATGTCCTAAGAAGGATTGAATATCCTTCACACATTTGGGCATGGGAAGCTTAGCAATAACCTCAATCTTGGCTCTATCCACTTCAATTCCTTTCTTGGAGATTTCATGACCCAAGACAATTTCATATTTTATCATGAAGTGGCATTTCTCCCAGTTCAGTGTCAGATTTTTGTCAACACAATGCTGGAGGACAAGTTCTAAATGGTGGGACATTGAGTGAACGAATCTCCGTAGATGGAGAAATCATCCATGAAAATTTTTAAGAATCATTCTACCATATCAGAAAAAAGACTCAACATGCAAAGTTGAAATGTTGCTGGGGTATTGCATAAGCCGAAAGGCCTTCGACTATAAGCAAATGTCCCAAATGAAATGTGAACGTAGTCTTTTCTTGGTCCTCAGGAGCAATAGAAATCTGATTATACCCTGAGTAATCGTCTAAGAAACAGTAATACTCATGGCCTGCCAAACGTTCAAGCATTTGATCAATGAATGGGAGTGGAAAATGATTTTTTACGAGTTACAGTATTAAGCTTCTGATAGTCAACGCAAACTCGGATCTTCGTGGGAAGTCAAGTTTGGACCAACTCTTTGTTATCATTTTCCACTATAGTGAAACTAGATTTCTTTGGAACCGCGTGGACAAGACTGACCCATTGGCTATCAGAAATGGTATATATTATCCTATTGTCTAAGAGTTTCACAATTTTAACTGAACAGCCTCCTGCATTATAGGGTTCAACCTACGCTGCGGGTCTCTTTTAGGTGTGGCATCTTCATTGAAATGAATGCGATGTTGAACTATGGTTGGACAGTCATAGTCCAACCAATAGCTTCCCTATATTTTCTTAGAATTGTTTTAAGATCTTCTTCTTGCCTGTCGTTTAAATGGGAGGTAATGATGATAGGAAAGGTCTCTTGTTCATCTAGATAGACGTACTTGAGATGCGCAGGTAAGGTTTTCAATTCTAAGGAAGAGGAAGGCTCACTGGAAGGATGAGTCAAATTTGTTGGCTCCATATTTGGTGAAATAGGGTTCAAGGCCCAATTTACAGCAGACTCAACAACCTGATCAAGATTAAAGTCGTCAGACTCTAACCCAAAGTCACACTCAGTTTCTAGTTCCAATTCTTTACTGTATTCACTTGTTAAGTTCTCAATGAGGTTGACTTCAAATGTTTGGTCCTCAACATCACATGGTTGTTTTCCTAGGTTGAAGACATTGACTTTTCTAGTCATGTCCCCAAAGGTTAAACTCATAGACCCATTCCTATAATTGATGATGGCATTGGCAGTAGCAAGGAATGCTCGTTCTAGGATAACAGGAGTTTGAGCCCTAAGATTGGACACAGGTTGTGTCTCTAGAACTATAAATCAACGAGGTAAATAAACTCTCCAACCCGGATAAGGACATCATTAATTTCTCCTTTTGGAACTTTTTACTGAATGTTCAGCCAGTTGGATAGTGACTCGAGTTGGACTAAGATTGCCCAACCCGAGTTGTTGATAAACTGATAATGGAAGCAAGTTAATACTTTCCCCCAAATCAAAAAGTGCACGACTAATTTTGGCTTGTCCTATGGTGCAGGCAATGGTGGGACAACCTGGATCCTTGTACTTGACAGGGATCGGACCCGACAGTAGCTCACTAATGTTAGTGGCTAAGAAGAGCTTTTTGGGTACATTAGTCTTTCTCTTCTTAGTGCACATGTCCTTAAGAAACTTAATATAGGATGGGACTTGTTGGATGGAATCAAGAAGTGGTACATTTATCTTCACTTGATTGAAGATCTCAATTATCTTATCCATGTGTGAATTTTTCTTATTGTTTTTCAGCCTATTAGGAAATGGTATTATAGGCTGGTGCACCTGACTGGTTGACTTATCTGTTTCAGATTCATCAGATTTGGAAGGATTGGGATTAGATGAGATGGATGCTTGATTGTGGTTGTGCTGAATGGGATTAGATGGCGTTGACACTTGATTATCAACTTTCTTTCTCGACTTCATGTATGAATAGCATTACATTGATTTAATGATTGATCCTCAGCCAAATGAGCTTATTGAGAATTTTTAGGATTCATTATTGGCTGACTAGGCAAGGTACCCTTTTGTCTCTCATTCTATGGAGTGGCTAATTGGCCCATTTGAACCTCTACCTTCTGTATAGTTTGCATGAGAGAATCTTAGTTCTTCATGTATCTTTTCATGTTTCTCTCAAGGTTAGTCATTCTCCTTTCTAGTTGAGCATTATGGAAGGAAGATTGTGAAGCTTGGTTGGGAAAGTTTTATTGATAGTTTGAAAAGTTAGGTGGATGGTTGGGAAAATTATGATGGAAATTTGAAAAGTTGGGTTGATGATTGAAAAAATTATTAGCATGATGGAAGTGGCTTGTATGATTTGACCGTGAGTGGTCATTATTATTTTGGCTCCATGAGAAATTTGGGTGATTTCTCCTGCCAGGATTGTACGTTGGTACATAAGAATTATTGTTCGGCCTTGAAAAGGCCACATTCATCGGTTTTGGAAAGTGTTGTTGAGCTTGAAACACAGGACACTCCTCAAACACATGATTCATGGCCTAATAATAAGTACAACCCGGAGTTGAAAATTGGTTTGGGCTGACTTGATTGACTGAACTTGGTTCCTTAGTTTCTAAAGCCTCCAGTCTTCTTTCTAGGTTAGCTAACTTAGCCTCGTTAACTATGAATGATTCAATAGAATGGTGACCTCCTTTTGAAGAGATGGAGTTTGAGTTCCTTAAGGTTTTACTGGTAGGTTCCCATTGGATGGTTTTTTAAACTAGATTCTCATATAAATTCCATCCTTCGTTTTCATCCTTCTGCAAGAATCCCCCTTCGCACATGCTTTCTAAGAGGGTCTTGGTTGAGTAATCTAAACCGTCATAAAGAATTTGACATTATCTCCATTTCTCAATTCCATGATGAGGACATTGGACAAGGAGGTCTTTAAAGCGTTTAAAGTACCTCCAAAACAGTTCACTAAGTTCTTGCTTAAATTGCATGATGTTCTTCCTAATGAGAGCGGTCTTATGAATTGGATAGAATTTCTTCAAGAAGACCTTGATGAAATTATCCCAAGATGTGATAAAGCCGGCTGCTAAGCTGTAAAGCCATTTCTTGGCTAAATCCTTAAGAGCGAAAGGGACAAATCTCAACCTAATAGCATTATCTACAAGGTGTGAGATTTTCATTATTAGACATACTTCCTCAAATTCTCTTATAAAGAAATAAGCATCTTCGGACTCTAAGACATGAAACTTGGGGAGTGTGTTGATGAACTGAGGCTTGAGCTCAAAATTGTATTCACCAACTGATAAAAGTTGGATGCATGATGGAAGTGAGGTTCTAATGGGATAGAACATATCCTGCAAAGATGTAGGTTGAGCCATAACCGGATTTGGTCTTGATTCAAACTTGGGTGGTGATGTGTTTCTAGTCAACCTAGATGAATTAGGGTCTCTTGACCACACTTGCATGCATAAACACAATCACAAACAAGTTCACCAATAGTCAACAAGAGAAAATAACCACACCTAGTGTAAGGTAATCTTAACCTAGACAACTCCTAACTGGTTGATTGTCCACGGGAGGTATAATGCACACTTTGACCACAAGCTAATCAGCCAGGTCAGGGCAAGATTGGTGGGAGGTATCCGCGCAAAAGCGACCGGCCTAATTAAGCCAAACCACCAGCCTTTGGGGGTTTCGCCCCTCAATCCCTTTCCTAGACACTGATTTGGCAGGAGTCAAATTCTAACACTTTCGCCCTTAGGATAATCTCCTAGTGGGTTCGAGATGTCCCTAAGACCAACATCTATCAGATTTTACTTAGGCTTATGTTGTGCGTGCTTGGAGATGGTTTGTGGGCTAAGGAAGGATAATGACTTTCCCACCTTATCTTGATTTAGGTTTTGCCTTTAGAATTGATTGTGCAAAGTGTGTAAGATATAGAAAAGTAACATTCAAAATCAAATATCACCTAAGAATGTTTCCTAAACTATATGATATGCATACGTACCTTATCTTCATCTATCTTCAATAGTACTTGTAAAATAAAAGTAATTAGATAAATGCCTAGAATGCAAGTCTAAACATGTTTTTAAATAATTAACAATCACTCAGATTACTGTTGGATTAAAAACAAGGATTGTGAATATCAGATATAGCAAGAATAATAACACAAAAACTTTATTTTTGCAAGCGATGTGTCCTGCAAAAAAGAAGTTTTTAGTAGTCCAACAAAAATTTTAACTTTTGCACTGCAATTTCTTGAAATTCTGTTTCCTACTTTCGAGAGTAGGGGCACAGAATAACAAGTCTTCTCCTGCAAAGCTTGAATGCTAAATCTGAATCTTGATGTCCCTGAAACAAGATACCAAACTTGTTAGAAAACAGTTACACCGTTCCCTCCCCAGCAACGACGCCAAAAATTTGATTGTGAAATGAAAGTAATAAGAATTACCATGTAGCGTTGGGCTAACGGGTCGTGTCCACGAGGAGGAATGCGATAGAAGCTTTTCGGTGTTTTTATTTAGTAACAAAGAATGGAGTTGATGTCATTTTTTTAATAAATTGAAAAAGAGAGTAGAGAGAAGGGAAATGATTAAAAGAAAAATTACAAACTTAGAGAAGGCTTTGGAAAAGGTGATTTTTTTGAAAAGCTTGAAGAGTGATTTGTTATTTTTAATATAAGAAGAAGATCTGGGCTCGCTATCTCACTACTCAATAATGTGTTCTCCTCTTGAAATTCTTAGTGCCTCAACTTGATCATAGGTAAAAACTTAAGCTTGAGTTTAGAAAGTTTTAAACAAAACAAATAAGATAGTTTGAAAAAGTTAACTCTTTTTTTTAGGAAACCATATTGAATTGAATGTTAAATCATCAAGTATTTTAAGTATAAAGTAAAAACAAGTTCAAGAAATATTTTAAAAGAAGTAGAAGTTTAGAAATCCAAACCCATTCTCATGTGCCTTCAAGAACACTTTCAAAGAAGAAAGGCTTAGTTTAGGCATGCATATGATTCCATTGGGTCTTTACATCAAAATCATTCAAAAAGAAGAGGGATCGAAGAGAGGAACAATAGTCAGCCCAGAAAATGAATTTACTACTCATGGAAGATGAAAAACAATGCATGTAAATAAAACAAGACATAAAAATGAATTAGAGTGAAAGAAGAGAAAACTTGATCCTTTTATTGTTGCCACTTCAATCTTCAGATTATAATCACTCTATTCCCTCTCTCACTGGTATTTGAACTGAACTACAAATTATAAAATAGAGATACAACTTCTTTACTATCTAACAAAGAGTCTAAACCGTAAAAACAAAAAAAAACTTAAACTAATTTTTGATCCCTTTTCTCTGAAAAATATAGTATTTATAGGCAAAACCCAAACAGGGGAGGGCGTACGGAGATAGAGGGAGTGTAACAACAAAACGCGGCTTTGGCCGCTTTTCTGAGGCCTGGCTGTGGCCAGGTGGCCACAGCCGGGGGGGTACACCTCTTTGTTTTGTGTTCTGACTTTATCTCATGCTGGTTTTCCGGTTTCAGTTCCAAGATTTGACGAAACAGCCTTTGATCTTTGGCTTTAACCACTTGATTTGGAAAGATTTATTTTAACCAATTTTCAACCTCTCTGATTTGCCATGGCCTGCCCTAATTTCCTGATTTTGAATTAATTCTGAATTAAATCAGAATTTGATGGGCTTTTGGGCTCATTTCTCTTTCCTATCCTTTAGCAATAGGCCTACATTTTATAAAAAATAGGACTTATTAATATAATTTATTTAGATAATAAACATGGTAATGCGACAATAAATATGCAATATATATGACCGACAATTATGTTTCTACCAATTTTCAATTAGCAATCATTTTTTACTAAACCACTTGATTATAATAGATTTTCATTTATTTGTAGTGAGTTAAATGTTTGCATTAGAAATTTTTCATTCGTGTATCTCATAATTGGTTTCCATGTTTGAAATTTTCTTTCATTATACATGTGTTCGTTTTAAATTTGGTCTCTTGTTTTACTCCTTTTTGATGCATGACAAAAAAAGGGAGAAGTATTATAAAGAGAGAGAAGTACAATACACTCTATTTTTGTTTTATGCTTATAGAAAATAATTTTGATAAAAATTAGTGTGCTTTGGTATAATGAGCTTTTATCTTATTCAATTTGTTTAATGTTTATATGCAATGCCTTGATCTGTTATTATCATTCATATTAGGAGGGATAGAAGGAAGTTGGTATGTTTATGCATATTGATTCATTATTGACCATTTTATTCGATATGCACATGACTTAATTTTTCAGTTGATATATCATTTAGTCATAATTCATTGATCTTGATAGATAAGCATAACTTGAGGGAGAGCTTTTCTAAGTTCTTTCTTATTATTTCTTTTAAATAACTCATATGTTCTGTCATCATCAAAAAGGGGGAGATTGTTGGCCAAGGTTACAATCACTGGTTTCTTGTTTTGATTAATTAAACTTATTTATTTATTTAGTACTAATCAAGTTTTAAGTATTTAAGTACTTTTTAGGATTCAAGAGGATTCAAAGTATTTCTTCCTCAAAAGGAATGTTTTTGATGTCTCAAGTTTACTCAAGGATGGGATACAAGTTAGGATAATCAAGATTAACGTTTTGGAGAAGCCCACTTGAAGATTTCTTGAAGACATATTCAACTTGTATAAGAAAATAATTTGTTAAAGTGTAAATTGTAGAATTAATACTCAAAAAGTCACACAAAAATACAAGTATTCATATCTAGTTTTTGTTTTCTTTGGTATTTCACTAAATTAATTTTTGATACATGTCCATGTTTTTTATAATTCCATATCATGTTTTCAACATATATTTCTTAGCCTATGTGTTACCAAATCAAATTTCAAAATTATTTGAAATATTTAAAAATAGATTCTATGATAAATTCTTTCTTAAAATTGGTTTTTGTGTTGAGTCGGTCGACCGACCGGTCGACGTTCTAGTTAAGTAGTTTTTTACTACTGCAGTTGACCGGGCGGTCGACCGTTTGTGCACATTTCAAGTGTGCATGTTTTCAGGCATACCGACCAGTCGACCGACGAGGCAGTTTTGGTCAAACTTCGGTCGACCGCCTGAAAAAATTTTCTTGACCATTGTTCTCTGTTGAGATCGGACGACCGGCCGTTCGACCAAATCTCAACAGCTATTTTTGAAATTTAGCTAGCTGGTGGTCGATCGACCGGCGATTAATGTCGTGTCTGCTACAGTAACAGTTAGTTTTTTAAAATCTGTTTTGTCCCCTTTTTCTCCAACTAGTATTGATTGAATACATTTATTGCATATCTATTATTACATTCCTACACTATCGTGTAATAAATCCTGCTAATTTTTTTGTTTAATGTCTTTTTGTGCAGGTTTGTCTTAATAAAGGGAGAGAAAATAAGATCAAATAAAAGACAATTAAATTCTAATTTAATTGTATCTATTTGGGTAACTGAAGATAAATCCAAATAAATACAATTAAAATTAGATTTAGAAAAATCAATTTGGTTAGTTTGAAGAATCAAAGAGATAGAGGCAAGTCTAGAAGTCCAAATGCATCCCTATCAATATACAAAGTGATATCTAAAGAATTGGGATGTATATTCAGAAGATTCTGAGAGATAAGACACAATCTAACTGAAAATCAAGGGATATAACAAAAATTTATCTCTAACCTTATCTCCAGATCTTTTCTGTTGGGCAAGAGATTTTGCCCCTATTTTGTATACTCTTCCTCATCCAGTTTTGGCTATATATACCTGCATTTTTGAAGGCAAAAGGGGACCATTCCACAGAGAGTTTTGGCTAGGATTTTAGTTTAGCTTTTAACTTAGGTTTTTCTTTTATTTTAATGTAATTTTCAATTTTTATGTAACTGAGAGGAGAGGAGAGTTTCATGGGAGAATGAAAGTGATGCTTGTACTGAGAGTGACACTGGTGTAAATATTCATCTTTTCTTTTATTGTTACTCCATTGAATCAAAAGTTATATTTTTTTCTTTATTATTGTTTTTATTTGCTTTCCTCTAAGGAGTTTGTAATCTAAGTGAATCCTATAACCTCGAAACTGTCTTGCCATTGCAAGTGCCATTGATGACTTATGCTAAAGGATAACTGCTTCTTTGTTTGTTTAGCTTGCCCTTTAAATCATAGTGTAGATCGGGAATGGAAAAGATCCTATAGATCATGCTCTGTTCGCCTTCAAAGATAAGATAAGTCATCATGACAGATCCAAGATAAGCAAGCGCTGAAGAGGAAAGTAAACGTTTCTTTTATATTTCAATTTCTTAGTTTAGAAAATAATTTCAAAAACCAACTCTTATTTTCATTTCTTTCTCATTAACTTAGTTTTTATTCTCTTTAAAATAAAAACAATCTCACAACTTATTTTCCCATCTTCTTCTTAAATTAACTTAACCTTTTTACTTTTTTTTCTAAACTGAGAAGAGGTTTCTAAAACATTCTTTGTAAACTTAAAGAAACGAACTTACTTAAACGCTTATATCACTAGTCCCTCCTTGTGGATCACGACCCGCACAGCCACTCGCTATAGCGGTAATATTGAGAACCTTGCATTATCTATTCTTCATTTCTAAAATTCTGTATTTTCTGTGTGCATGTTTACTTCAATCAAATTTTGGCGTCGTTGTCGGGGAGGGACTGTAAGTTTTTTTTTAGTTTACTTAAAGGATAAGTTTTCCATCTCTGTTTTTGTGTGTAGGAGGAGACATCAAGAAAATTTTTATTGCAGTGGATATATAAGTGGCCCTGGACTCTGCTCAAGAAATCAGAGCCCAGAAGCCCTCAGATTTTCCGCGCAAACAAGGCAATCCGAGTGAACTACTAACCTGTATTTTTTGCAGGTTGGTTGAATAGCAAAGTTTAAGTTTTTGCAGCTATTTATTTTCTTGTTTAACTTACTGTTCATACTTTTCTAATCTCAACAGTAAATTATTTCTTGTTAATACTAAAAAAATATTTAGACTTGCATTTAGGAACGTGTCAAATTCGTTACATTTTATTACTGTTGAAGAGTGCTGGAGGAAAGGTACATGTGCATAGAATGTAATATTAGGAAACATATTTTAAGTGATTCAAAATGCTTGAGTGTTGCTTATACTATATACTTGTACACTGCACTAAATTGATTAAAGGCTTGTCCTATAAGAAAGATAAGATGGAGAAGTCATCATCCTTCCTTAGCCCACAAACAATCTCCTTACTCACTAACCCAAGCCTAACTTAAAACTGAGTAGACGTTGGCCCTAGGGATATCTCGACTCAATAAGAGACTGATCTAAGGGGGAAGTTGATTAGAATTTTACTCTTGTCAAGTCGATATCAAAGGCTAGGAATTGAGAGATAAAACCTCAAAAAATAGTTGTTTGGCATAATTAGGCCTGTTGCTTAGGCATGGATACCTCTCACTGGTCTTACCCCCTACCTGGCCGATTAACTTGTGATCAGATTCTATAATATACCTCCCGTGGACAGTCTAACCAATTAGGAGTCATCTAGGTCTAAGGTCTATCCTAACTTAGGTTAGATTTTTCTTTCTTTGTTTGTTTGTTTATTTGCTTTTTTTGTTTTTGTTTTTGATATCTTGGTGATATGGATTATAATCACAATTATTCTAATATATATAGTGATTCATACTTCATCCTGACCTCTTTTGACTCGGATATTATCATCCCAGCATTTCATAATTTAACCAATCAAGTATGTCAGATTGGTCTTATCTGAATTGATATATGCTCCAGTCCCAATATCATGAACAAGACTAGAATAATCATAATCTTCATGCTTCACAGAGTCGGTGGGGATATAACTCTCCCGAGTCAAATTTTTAGGATCTAAAAATTATGTCAACACTCAAACAAAGATATTAACATTAAATGAAAACTTGCATAAAAGGAAACTAAATCACAGAAAGTAAATCAAACGCAAACACAAGTGATTTATCCTGGTTCGGTCCTCTTGACCCACATCCAGTCTCCAAGCCACCCGCTTGAGATTTTCCTTTAACCTTTGATTTTGTACACCCAAAATCAACACCTTGTATACCACTTGATAAATCCCCTTTGCCAAATGTATACAACTCTTCTTATAACCAAGAAGACAAAAACACCTTGTACAACTTCTCTTCAACCCAAAGACGCTCTTGTACAACATTTTCTGTTTGAGTGTGATTACAATCAATCCTATAAGCCTTGAATCTGTATGTGATCGTGAACAAGGACTCTTATAGGTAGACTCTCAGATATCTTCACTAAAGGATTGGAATTTGAGTGAAAGTAAAAACAATTTTCTAAAAAACAGAATTTTGAACAGAGTTTTTGGGCAGAAAACTATTGATATGAATTGGTTTATTTAGCCTAGGACAACATCCCTATTTATAGGTGAAATCTATAGTCAGTTAGGGAAGTTATTAACTTGAATTTGAATTTTGAAACGTTGGATAAAACACCAGAAATCAGAAACTGTCCAAGAGTCAGAAACTGCCATTAGTCGACTTGAGGTTGGGGGTTAGTCGACTAGGGTATTGATTTTTGCCTATAGTAGTCGACTTATAAAGGGGGCAAGTCGATTAGGGCATGGTTGATACAAGAGACATATTTCTGGAAACTTAAATTAGTCGACCAAGAGAATATATTTGTCGACTACAACAGGTATTAGTCGACTAATAAAGTTGATAAGTCGACTAACAATGTTAACTGTCAAGAAACAGAGAGTTGATAACTTTTTAGGATAGAGGTTAGTCGATTACATAAAATGTCAAGTCGACTATAGGATGTATAAGTCGACTAATTAAGAGTATAAGTCGACTAATAGGCTTATGATGTGTGTGTGTTCCAAGGCTTTTAACATTCTAATAAATATTATAATACACATCCATAGACATTATCCTTGGGAAGTCTTGAACACGTAGAACGCTGTATAAGCTTGTGAGATAGAGCTCCAATGAAATGGCTTCACAAATGTATCATCAGAATCAAGTTCCAACATTCTTCCCCTTTTTGATGATGACACTTTGTGTGCACAAAAACTCCCCCTGCAGAGAATATGTTATATGCTCTCCCCCGACATAGAACTGTTATAACAGATATAGAAAAACATGTGTTCTCCCCTTGCAACAAATATATTATAACACACACACACATATATAAGATAAATGTTTGAAATATGTCTCTTATAAAACTTTTTATATGGTACCTGAAAGATAATCATTAGAATGGTACCAATTATTATAAGATCAAAGCATTAAGCTTTAGGAATCCAAACCTAATTTAAATTTGGTTTTCATTTGTTAGTATACACATAATTGCATGAATTACATATAGAATGTATGTATGATGCAATATAAGTATTTTTATCAAAAATGCTTAAGTTTTTAGGAATCCATATATACTTGTTCTTAATTCTTTTTGAAATAATATCAGTATTTCTTTTCACAAAAGAATTATATGGATTATGATTCTTTTTACTAACATGTGCAGATTTTCCACTCTCATTTAAGAATCCAAGATCATAATGATTATGTGACATCTTTTGATATGATAACAAATCATTTAACTTTTCTTTTTCTTGATTAAATTTAGTCACATTTTTCAAAATCTCTTCATATTTCATTTGAAACTTGATATGTCTTTATCTAAAATAGAAATTCTTTCATTTAAAGACATAATTTCTTTTTTAAGCATTAAATTTTCTTTTTTTAAAGTCTCATTATCCTTTTTCAACGATAATATAACTTTTTCAAAATCATCTTTTTGAGAATTTATAGAAGAAATTTAAGAAACATAACATGAATTTTTTTTGATAAGTTTTTCATTTTCCTTTGACAAAACTTTATTCTTTATCTTTTCATTCTTAAGGTCATTGTATAATTCATGAAATGCATCTAAGAGTTCAGTATATTGTACCTCATCTTCTTCTTGAGTCATGAAACAAATGTTGGCATGTTCAGTGGCTTCTTCTTCGTCAGAGGAAGAGGAATCACTATTCTCCTATGATGTTTGATAATCTTTCTTCTTTTTGAATGTTTTGCTCTTGAATTTTTCTTTATTTTTGAGTAATGGGCAATCCTTCTTCATATGACCTGTTTTATTATAATTAAAATATTTAAACTTACCTTACTTCAAGAATTTTCTGAACTTTCTTGAGAGCATTGCCATCTCCTCTTCATCGTCATCTGAATTGTCTATATCTGAGGATACATGGAAGGCAAGTTTTTTCTTCTTTGAGAAAGATTGTTATTCATCCTTCTTTCTACCTTCCAGTTGAACTTCATATGCCATTAAATTACCAATAAGGTTTTCTAATGACATAGTGGAGAGATCATTTGCTCCTTCGATTGCAGTTGTCTTCTTCTCCCAATCAGATGTGAGTGCACGAAGGATCTTGCAAACTTTTTTGACTTGGGTATATTCCTTTCCAAGGGATGCTAAGGAATTTGTTATGTTGGTGAACCTTGTTATCATTTCTGAAATTGTTTCATTCTCGATCATTTTAAAGAGTTCGAACCTATGAACAAGAACAGAAATTTTATATTCTTTAACCTTATTTGTACCTTCATGTGTTACCTGTAGTATGTGTCATATTTGATTTGCAGATGTGGCTGTTAACACACGATTGAATTCTTCTTTGGTTAAGGCACAAAATAATGCATTCATCGCTTTGGCATCAAGGTTCGCATTCTTCTTTTGATCATCAGTCCCAGTAGTGTAGTTGGTTGTTGGCTTGGTGTACGGTACTTCTACTATGTTCCAAAGTTCATAGTTAAGTGATTGCGAGTAGATCTTCATTCGACACTTCCAGTAGTTGTAATTCGATCCATCAAATAGCGGTGGACGCTGTGCAGAATATCCTTCTTTGAATTGTGATGAAGGAAACTCCATTGCCATCCTTGTAGGGTGTTGATCGAGTATGCAGGGCTTTGATAGAGTATGCCGGGCCGAGCTCTAATACCAATTATAGGATCTAAAAATTACGTCAACACTCAACAAAGATATTAGTGTTAAATAAAAACTTGCATAAAAGGAAATTAAATCACAGAAAGTAAATCAAAGCAAACACAAGTGATTTATCTTGGTTAAGTCCTCTTGAGCTACATCCAGTCCCCAAGCCACCCGCTTGCGATTTTCCTTTAACCTTTAATTTTGTACACCCAAAATCAACACCTTATATACCACTTGACAAATCCCCTTTACCAAATGTATACAACTCTTCTTACAACCAAGAAGACAACAACACCTTGTACAACTTCTCTTCAACCCAAAGACGCTTGTACAACACTTTCTCTTTGAGTGATTACAATCAATCCTATAAGCCTTGAATCTGTATGTGATCGTGAACAAGGACACTTATAGGTGGACTCTGAGATATCTTCATTAAAGGAATAGAATTTGAGTGAAGAATAAAAAGTAGAAACAGTTTTCTGAAAAACAGAATTTTGAACAGAGTTTTTGGGCAGAAAACTATTGATATGAATTGGTGTATTTAGCCTAGGACAATATCCCTATTTATAACTGAAATCTATAGTCAGCTAGGGAAGTTATTAACTTGAATTTGAATTTTGAAATGTTGGATAAAACACCAGAAATTAGAAATTTTCTAACAGTCAGAAACTGCCATTAGTCGACTTGAGGTTAGGGATTAGTCGACTAGGGCATTGATTTTTGCCTATAGTAGTCGACTTATAAAGGAGGCAAGTCGACTAGGGTATGGCTGATACAAGAGACATGTTTCTGGAAACTAAAATTAGTCGACCAGCAGAATATATTAGTCGACTGCAACAAGTATTAGTCGACTAATAAAGTTGATAAGTCGACTAACAATGTTAACTATCAAGAAATAGATAGTTGATAACTTTTCAGGACAGAGGTTAGTCGACTGCATAAAATGTCAAGTCGACTATAAGATGTATAAGTCGACTAATCAAGAGTATAAGTCGACTAATAGGCTTATGATATGTGTGTGTTCCAAGGCTTTTAACATTATAATAAATATTACAATACACATCCATAGCCATTATCCTTGGGAAGTCTTGAGCATGTAGAACATTGTATAAGCTTGTGAGATAGAGCTCCAATGAAATGGCTTCACAAATGTATCATCTGAATCAAGTTCCAACAATATTATCAATAATCTTACCATCTTACCAACATTCAACTTCATATACTCTTTTTTCTAAACAACCAATAGAAGAACTAATTGACTGGGGAAGAGGATGGAAGTCTTAGAAGAGCTCGAGCGGCAAATTCAAAATCTAGAAGACTCGAAATCCCATTTAAATTTTCAAATTCAAGATTCTTACTCCATTTTTCAAGTTCCACAATAAGAAGAACCTACTAACTTAGGAAAGAGTATGAAATCCATGATTCAGTTCCAAAATAATTCCTTTAATAGACTAGAAGCACTAATGAGTCAATTAAACAATGTTTATAAGGAAGAGGAAACTCTCCCTTATCAGTATTTAACCAATCAATTGCCCTAGAGTTATTGATAGGAATCAAGAATCATGGTGTCTTGAAGACTTTAACTAAGATTCAATTTCTTCACACCAACTTGAACTTGATCAATCCCAAATTTTTGATAAATTGGCAAGTTTTTCATTCAATGAAATTGAACTTGACTGTGATTGTGAACCTAATACCCAAATTTGAAATTCAGTTCCCTTTTTTGAATCTATGTTGACTCCAATATCCTTAACCGATTTGGACCCATTTCTCGAGCTGACATTAATTCCCATATCCATAGATCTTGAAACTGAACCACCTATTTGGATAGTCACATTTTATTGACAAAAAATGAATGTGAACTTTAATTCTTTGATTTGGAACCAACTATTGAACCACAACTGACTCTCAAACCTAAACTTGATTTTCCCGAATCAGTATTGGTTCCCGAACTTATCTTTTTTGAGCCCAAATCAACTACTCTACCGAATCACATTCTTTTGTTCGACCTAGGTATTGAAAAAAATGAATCCGAGATGATATTTCAAGATTGGTCATATAACTGGGATGATTTTAATGTTAGGGTCTTTCATGATCCTATTCACTTGGGGGGTTGTAATACTGTAAATAAAAACGAGGTCGTCAAAGGTGAGTTCCTTGATAATCCACGTAATTTAGATTGGGTTGTAACACTTGGCCCAATCCAATCTCCACCGATACCACCACCTTGAGGTAACATTTTCCTTCCTTTTTTCTTTTTCATGCATATACGCATTCATTCATACATTGAGGACAATCTTGAGATAGGAATGGGAGAGGGTTCTAACATTTTTTTCTTTTAATTTATAAAAAAGGAAAAAATATAACATTTTCTTTGCTTAAAAAAACATCTTTTAAAAGAGAAATAATATTTTGACCTATTTTTTTGTAAGAAATTAAGTTAATTTTAAGGAATAGGAGAATCATAATTAGGATTTCTTATACTTGATCAAAATAAGATTATTTGTTTGATTTCTAGGTTAGGAAGAAAATATGAAAAAGTAATTTAGTCTTTATTTTTACCTTGATGAAATATGCATGCTCTATACACTTACACACTTAGGGTTCAAAAATAAAGATTCTTATGCCTTCTAAAAAAAAGAAAGAAAAGGAAAAGATATAGATATATATCAAAAGTTCTCTGATTAAGCTGGGTATTTGTGCTTCATAAAGCATAAATATTCACACCTAAAAGTGGTCCATCTCATAAATAAAAACCCTTAATTTTGTGGCCTTATTTTCTCGAGTCCTCAAGTGCCTTAAAACCTTCCGATTTGGGAGTCACCAACCTAAGGCTCGTTACATGGGCAGAGTAGAAAGCCTAAAAGAACTAAGGGATAATACTACCAAAAATATGAAAAGGCAAAAGAGCTAGAGTTAAAGAATCCTGAGTCAAAATATTACGGTCATGAAAATGCATATGACTTAGGGTAAAATAATAAACTAAATGAGAAATGCAGTTTAACTCTTTATCTTAATTGATAACAAGTTTTTGAATAGAGACTAAGTTTAGGAATGAATAGTTTGGTGTTTCTATGACTTATAAATTACTTGAATATTTTCAATAATACTTCAATATTTTCTCATCTTTTTAAAATATGTCTTCAAAATACTAACACTTTATTTCAATTTTTTTTATAGATTTTATGGGTGTAATCTATTGAAAATCCTTACGAGACAAAACTCGTCCTCTCGGGGTAACCTAGATATTTTGGTGCACATACTAAGTACAACTGTGATTCCTACAAAATTTTGTTAGATTTAGTTAGCTCTATTTTTTTGTTTGCTTGAGGACGAGCAAAAGATAGGTATGGGGCTGTGATTGTATACGTTTATTGCATATCTATTATTAAATTCTTACATCTATCTTGTAATAAATCATGCTAATTTCTTATTTTAATATCTTATTTGCAGGTTCATCTTAATGAAGGGAGAGAAGATAAACCACACAAAAACAGTTAAATTCTGATTTAATTGGATCTATTTGGTTAACTGAAGATAAAACCAAATAAATACAGTTAAATCAGATTTAAAAAGAATCAATTTGGTTAGCTTGAAGAATCAGGGAGATAGAGGTAAATCTAGAAGTCCAACTGCAACCCTATCAATATACAAAAGGATATCTAAAGGATTGGGATGTATATTCAGAAGATTCAGAGAGATAAGCTACAATCTAACTGAAGAACATAGGATAAAAGAAAAAAATTATTTCTAACATTATCTCCAACCTTATCAGAAGATCTTTTTTATTGGGCAAGCGATTTTGCCCCTATCTTCGTATGCTCTCCCTTATTCAGTTATGGCTGTAAATACCTGTATTTTTGAAGACAAAAGGGAACTATTCAGTAGAGAGTTTAGGCTAGAATTTTAGTTTAGCTTTTAACTTAGGTTTTTCTTTTCTTTTAATGTAATTTTTATTTTTCTTTATGTAACTGAGAGAAGAGGAGAGTTTCATGAGAGAATGAGAGTGATGCTTGTAGTGAGAGTGACTGCTGCAAGTATTCATCTTTTCTTTTATTGTTACTCCATTGATTCAAAATTTACATATATATTTTTCTTTATTTTTGTTTTTATTTGCTTTTCTCTGAGATGTTTGTAATCCAAGTGAATTATCTAGACTCGAAACTACCTTGCCATTGCAAGTGCCATTGATGGCATATCATGATGGATAACCGTTCCTTTGTTAGTTTAGCTTGCCCTTTAATTCATAGTGTAGATAGGGAATGAGAAAGATCCTATAAACCATGCTTTGGCCGCCTTCAAAGACAAAGTAAGTCATCGCGACAGATCCAGGGTAAGCGAGAGCTGAAGAGGTAAGTAAACATTTCTTTTCTATTTCAATTTCTTAGTTTAGAAAACAATTTCAAAAACCAACTCTTATTTTTATTTCTTTCTCTTTAACTTAGTTTTTATTCTCTTTAAAACAACAACAATCCCACAACTTATTCTCCCATCTTCTTCTTAAAATTAACTTAACCTTTTTACTTTTTTCCTAAATTGAGAAGAGATTTCTAAAATGTTCTTTGTAAACTTAAAAAAATGAACTTACTTAAACGCCTATATTGCTAGCCCCTCCTTATGGATCACGATCCGCATAGCCACTCGTTATAGCAATAGTATTGAGAACCTTAGACTATCTATTCTTCATTTCTAAAAATTCTGTATTTTCTGTGTGCAGGTTTACCTCAGTCAGGTATATTTGTTCTTTTTGGGTCTAATCACCCTGCTAATACCCTATTTGACCCCTTTAGTATCATTTATCACATGCCTATATTTATGGTCATTGGGAGAGGATTAAATATCGAGAGTTTGGGAAATATTTTGAAAAATCAAATTTATTCAAAAGAAAAAGTTTCTAGTTTTTATGTTTTCAAGTGCTCTCATTTTCAAATCAATTGCTACAAGTTTCAGCTCTTAAATTCATTTATTTCAACTGAATTTTCTCTTTCACAAACTTTTTGAGCTTCATTCCTCATTCTATACTATAGGAAGTTATAAAAGAGAGTGTTTGTGATCTTTGTGGTTACCAAAAGCTTGTAAAGCTCATTGGCTTTGTGCTACCTCTTATGTAGAAGTTTAAGAGCTAGAGTTGTGTACTGCGATCTTGGATAGACCATTGTAGTTCATTTTTGGAGGCTCTTTTGTGGAAAGATTCTTAGTGGATAGTGAAATCCTTCACGCGGTGAAGGAGGGGATGTACAACTTTGTACTTAGACCTCGAAACAAATCTCTTCTGGTTGTGATTATCTTTTCCCTTGCTCTTACTTTGTTGATGTTACTTGCACTTGTGTTTTTGTTTATTACATTTGCTATTCATTGCTTGTATCATATTCATCATTCTTACTTGGCGGTTTCACTCATCTCAACAAGAAGGCAATTAAGCACCTCAACTCTTAATCTAGAAGAATATAGAGGAGAAGTTCTGGAGCACTTCACGGAGAATTCAACTTCACTTCTTGTTTTAGTTGACCGTTTGAATCATTCTTTTAAATTCCATATTGTTTGCCATTAAATTAGCATTACACCTATTTACCCCCCTCTAGGTGAACTTTCAGAGCATCCTTATCTCTGAGTCAAATCTCTATTTTGAAGTAGTGATGGCTCAAAAATAAACCAATCGCATTAACAGCTAACGCAAATGACCAGATAAAGATGAACTATCACCCAATCAATTTAAATCTGGATGTTTAGTGATCGGGGGAAAACCGCACACAAAAAGTATATATTTTGAAATCAAGATTTAAAGTGTGTGCGCTTTGGCTTCCTCGATACTTCCGTTATAGCATAGAGGCTAAACGGGTCGAATCCAAAGGGACAGGAAGTGATAGAAGCTTTACTGGTTAATTCACGTGTGTGTTAATGGTTCTTCAATATTTTAAAGAATAAAAAAAAGAAAACAAAGAATGAAAAGAGAAGTACGGTGAAAACAATGAAGTGGGAAACATAAAAAAGATGGTATTTGTGGTTTTTGATATATTTCTAAAATAAAGTAAAAAGATAAAGAAAACTCATCTACAACAACTAATGGCTCTACTAACATGCTAATCTCTTAGTGATAGTTGCCTCGCATGTATCCTTGACCATCACTAGTCCTTGGTTCAAGAGCGTTTTAAAGCATGACCCATATGATAACTTTCACATCCAAACTCAACAAAACAAGTGCAAGCTACACTTAAACCATCAAAACTAAATAAGAGTAAGCATGGAGTAAAGTAATCTTAGCTTGTTAGAGAGTTAGGATGTTAGAGTGACAGAATCCATCAACATGAGCCATCAATGGCTCTTGCAAGAGCAGACCAAGTAGAGACTATTAGATTCATGTGGATTATCAAGTAAGAAGTTAGCAAGTTAGTGGTTAGTAGTTAGTTGTCATGAGAGAAAATTGGCTAAACATGTAAAAAGAGTTAGAGAAGAAAATAAAGAAAGGTAAAGAGAGAACCTTTCATAACTTGTCACCTTCTATTACAAACACTCTTACTTTCCAACCATGTACAACTCTCTCTCCTATGACAAAATCTATAAGAAATGAACAATACAAAGGAGGAGGAAGAAGAAGAACTAAACTAAACTACCATAAACTACAACTAGGGAAAAACCCTAAAAACACTTCAAAACTCCTCCCCTTGAGCTCTGGAAAGCCTCAGGTATTTATAGGCAAAACTGGGCACCAGGGTACAGGTACGGAGCCGCGCGTCAAATCCTGGCGCGCGGCTCCACACCAAAGTTGCGAAAACGCAGCCCAGGCCAATTTTTTACAGCTATACCGGGGCGGCGCGTGCAGTGCCGCCTGCTGCGCGCTACCCGCTTATCCCCCTGTCGGCTGCATGTCCCGGTTTCTGATTTTGGGCCCCTGGTTTTGACGAAACAGCCCTCCAAAGTCAATGGCTATATGATCGGTCACATATTGTATATATATTGTCACATTACCTTGTTTATTATCTATAAATCCTATAAATAAGTCTTATTTTACTCTATAAAGTACATGCCCATTGCTAAAGAAAAGGGAAGAAAAATAAGCCCAAAAGCCCATCAAATTCTGATTTAATTCAGAATTTATTCAAAATCAGAAGATCATGACAGATCATGACAAATCAGAGAAGTTGATGAAATCACCTAGAGGGGGGTGAATAGGTGATAATGCTAATTATTGAACTAAATGCGGAATTTAAAAACTAATTGCAATTTCACAAGATGAGCATGCAGCAAGTGATGCACACAACCAAGCCAAGCATATAAGTATGAATGATTAATGTGATATGATGCAAGGCACAATAGTAAAGAGAGAGAGAGAGATAGAGTAAGAGTCAAGGATCAAGCGCAAACAACAAGATATGTTTCGAGGTTCGAGCACCCAGCTCTACATCCCCGCCTTCACCCAGAAAGATTTCAAGTCCACTAGCTTGTCCACAAAGGACTCCCACAAAAGGAACCTCCACCGAGGATTTGGGGCAATCATAATTACAAGGAGTACCCAACTCCTCTCCTTACAAACAAAACCTCCTTCTTGAGGCACAACTCCAAGCCAACAAACAATCACCTCACAACTTGAGGGATTAGCACAAAGCTTACACAAGGATCACCTCACCACTTGAGGGATATAACCCAAAGGCACAAAGCCAAGCAAAGATTGGGTTTACAACTTGGTGGTCTAACAAACAACCACAAACAATCTCTTTCTCCCACACAAAGATCTTATAGAATAAGAAAGTAGATGTAGCTCAAGTGTGGAGAAAACCAATGGAATGGAAATTAAAATCACAAAGAAAAATCCTTGGGAAAACTAGAAACCAAGAAGAAGAAGATAAATCAAACACTTTTCCCAAAAATCCTTTTCTTTGATTTTCCAAACCCTAGAAAAAACACCAAATAGATTGTTCAATTTAAGTTCAAAAAACTTCTTTTGATTGCTGTGAAACACAAGAGAGTAGTGAATAATTCGCACAAAAAATCTTATAGAAAACTGGCCACTAATGGGGTATTTATAGTCCCCAGAAAAATAGCCGTTGGCAGCAGATACTGCCAAAAATGGCCTACCGGTCGACCGGCCCGGCCAATGGTCACATTTGACCATGGCAGCTACCGGTCGACCGTCCCAAAACCAGAGAGCAACGGCTCTCTGGCCGGTCGATCGCACGGTCGACCGTGACAAGCAGAGAGCAACTTGCTCTCAGTCGGTCGACCGGGCGGTCGACCGGCTCAAGGGGCAGCCAGCGTGCACGTATCCGTGCACGTCGATCGACCGCTACGGTCGACCGGCTATATGGTCCGGTCGACCGGTAGGTCGACCGACCTAGCCTGGCAGAGCTAATCAGGTCTGAAAAATAGGGTATTTTTACTTCTAAAAAATTCCATAAAATTTCTAAAAATACACAAAAATAGTTTTATCATTTTACATTGAAATATAAACTTATGTTTAAAAATTTCAACACAAATTTCAAATATTATGAATCATTTTGTGTTATAGAAATTTTGCCAAAAACCAAAACTTGTATTTTTCCAAACTCGAATTTTCCAAATGAAAATCCAATTTTTCCAAAACTCTTCCAAATACAAAAACATGATATTAAACAACTTTTAGGCATGTTGCATATGGATATAATCCAATATACAAGAAACATATAAATATCCATGTTTTTGACTTTTAATTCCAAAAATATGTTTTGTTAGAAATACCAAAACATAAAACACATGAAATAGACTATCAAGCTAAGTTTGTTTAAATAGTTGAAGCATGCATGTATATAGAACAAATCTAATATACATTAAACCATGTAAACTTATTTGATATAATATCTATTCATGCAAACCAAGATCGGTTAAAACAAAATCCGAAAACCAAAACATGAAACGTGTGTGTTGTGAACTTGAGCATATCATACTATTCTAATCATTACAATTTGGATCTAAACACAAAACTAAACTATGGTACCGATGTCTTCTTGTAGAGCGCCGTCTCCAAGCCCACTCGATCCAAAACTTCGTGATCAACCGAGCTAGACTCCAATGAGTGCTATATATGATCTTGTCGCTCGGGCTCTTGAATCACCATGTGGATAGCTTCCAAAACATCTTGTTGAAGCTAATCACAAACTAATATCTTGACTAATGATCTGAAACTAAAATCACAAGATTATTAGTACACATAACTACATGAGTTAATCATCATCAAAACTAGAGTGGAAGGCCTTTGGGCCAACAGTTGAAAACTGGTTAATTTGGTTTTATAAAAATCCAAATTGCTTAGCTTGAGAATCACCGAAGATCAGATCAGAATCAGAGTTAAACAACAAATATAGCCGGACAAAAGGGAGTCAAATCCCGCGCCATAAAGATCTCCACCAGGATGTGGCCATTTGGCCACATCCTGGCCACGGATCCGCGTGGCCGCGGATCCGCGGCTTGTTAGTGGAGATAAGCGGAGCGTTTGCTCCCTTTATCTCCTCACTTCTTTCCCTCTGGGTTTTTGCCTATAAAAGATAGGGTTTTGTACTGAAAAATGTAGCGAAGACTAGGATTAGAATTCTTATTTATTCTTTAGGGTTTTAGAAGTATTGTTAGATAGTTCAGAGAAGTTGTATCTCCTTTTATTTTTTCAGTTTAGACCAGCAAAGAGAGAAGAGTGAAACTGAATGTGTAATTCATCCTTGAAGTGACAATCAAAGGAGATTCAACTTGCTTGTTCAACTCGACTCAATTTGGTATGTCTATGTTTAATTTTCATTTTCTTATTTATTTTCCTTCCATTAAGAGTAGCTAAATCATTTTCTGGGCTCACTAATTAATCTTTTCTACCTCCTCCCTCTTGATAGATTTTTATGAAAGCACTCTCTTGAATCATAATAATGCCTAAAGTTAAATTTTGTTCTTGAAAGCTTATGAGGATGCTCTTCTTTTAAACTTGGACTTTCAAAGCACAAATATTTTCAAATCATTTTTATTCCATACTTGCTTCTTCACGCTTGATGGTTTAACATTCTATTTTTAATGTTGTGTTAAGAAATACATTAAGATTTAATCAAATCATCTTTTTTGTTTTACTTAAACATTAAAAGAAACTAAGATTTTTGCTTATGATAAAAGTGACGCACCAAAATTTTCTTGAGAAAAGTAAGTAGTTGAGTAGAAGATTAGTGAGCCCAAATTTGTTTCTTATATTAAAAACAACCAAACAATTTTCAACACTTTTTAAAGATCACCTTTTTCAAAGTCTTCTCTAAATTTTAAGTTTTTCTTTAAATCACTTCCCTTCTCTCCATTCTCTTTTCAACTAAAAAACTAGCACCATTCTTAGCTTTCTAAACAAAATACCAAAAAGTTTTCATCGCATTCCTCCTCGTGGACACGACCCGTTAGCCCAAAGCTAGATGGTAATTCTTATCACTTTGATTTTGCAGCCAAATTTTGGCGCCGTTGCTGGGGAGGGAACAGTGTATTTGTTTTTTAACAAGTTTAGTGTCTTATTTTAGGAAAGTCAAGATTCAGATTTAGCACTCAAGCTTTGCAGGAGACTGTGCCCCTACTCTCAAAAGTAGGAAACAGAATTTCAAGAAATTGCAGTGCAAGTTTTAAATTTTGTGGACTACTACAAACTTTTTTTTGCAGGACATACCGCTTTGCAAAAATATAGTTTTTGTGTATTATTCTTATTATATTTAATATGCACACTCCCTGTTTTTAATCCAACAGTAATTTGAGTGATTGTTAATTGCCAAAAAAACATTTAGACTTGCATTCGAGCATTTGTCTAATTACGTTTCTTTTACAATTACTGTTGAAGATAGCTGGAGACAAGGTACGTATGCATAGCATATACTTTAGAAAACATTCTTGGGTGATATTTACTTTTGAATGTTACTTTTCTATATCTTGCACACTCTGGACAATCAATTCTAAGGGCAAAACCCAAATCAAGATAAGTTGGGGCAGTCATTACCCTTTCTTAGCCCACAAACCATCTCCAAGCACGCACAACCTAAGCCTAAGTAAAATCTGATAGACGTTGGCTTTAGGGACATCTCGAACTCACTAGAAGATTATCCTAAGGGGGAAGGTGCTAGAATTTGACTCCTGCCAAATCAGTGTCTAGAAAAGGGATTGAGGGGCGAAACCCCGAAAGTTGGTGGTTTGGCTTAATTAGGCCCGTCGCTTTTGCACGGATACCTCCCATCAATCTTGCCCTGACCTGGCTGATTAGCTTGTGGTCAAAGTCTGCATTATACCTCCTGTGGACAATCAATCAGTAAGGAGTTGTCTGGGTCAAGGTTACCTTAGACTAGGCTTGGTTGTTTTCTCTTCTTGAATATTGGTGAACTTGTTTGTAATTGTATTTGTGTATACAAGTGTGGTCAAGAGACCCTAATTCATCTAGGTTAACTAGAAACACATCACCACCCAAGTTCGAATCAAGACCAGATTCGGTTATGGCTCAACCGACATCTTTGTAGGATAGGTTCTATCCCATTAGAACATCATTTCCATCCTGCATCCAACTTCTATCTGTTGGTGAACACAACTTTGAGCTTAAGCCTCAGTTTATCAACACACTCCCTAAGTTCCATGGCTTAGAGTCCGAAGATGCTTATTTCTTCATAAGAGAATTTGAGGAAGTATGCTTAATGATGAAAATCCCACACCTTGCAGATGATGCTATTAGGTTGAGATTTGTCTCATTTGCTCTTAAGGACTTACCCAAGAAATGGCTCTATAGCTTAGCGGCCGGCTCTATCACATCCTGGGATGGTTTCATCAAGATCTTCTTGAAGAAATTCTATCCAATTCATAAGACCGCTCTCGTTAGGAAAAAACATCATGCAATTCAAGTAAGAACCTAGTGAACCATTTTGGAGGTATTATGAACGCTTCAAAGACCTCCTTGTCCAATGTCCTCATCATGGAATAGAGAAATGGCGACAATGCCAAATTCTTTATGACGGTTTAGATTACTCAACCAAGACCCTTTTAGAAAGCATGTGCCAAGGGGATTCTTGCAGAAGGATGAGCATGAAGGATGAGATTTATATGAGAATCTAGCTGAAAAGACCTTCTAATGGGAACCTACTAGTGAAAGCTCTAGGAATCCAAACTCCATCTCTTCAAAAGGACGTCTCTATTCAATTGAATCATTCATAACTAATGAGGCTAAGTTAGCTAACCTAGCGAGAAGACTGGAAGCTTTAGAAATTAAGGAACCAAGTCCAGTCAATCAAGTCAGCCCAAACCAATTTTCAACTCCGGGTTGTACTTACTGTCAGGCCATGAATCATGTGTTTGAGGAGTATCCTATGTTTCAAGCTCAACAACACTTTCTAGAACCGATGAATGCGGCCTTTTCAAGGTCGAACAATGAACCTTACGCTCCAAAGTATAATCCTGGCATGAGAAATCACCCAAATTTCTCATGAAGCCAACATAACAATGACCACCCACGGTCGAACCAGGCAAGCCACTTCCATCATCCCAATAATTCTTCCAATCATCAACCCAATTTTCCAAATTACCCTCACAATTCTCCCAACAAATTTTCAAATTATCAACAAAATTTTCCCAACCAAGCTCCACCATCTTCCTTCCAGAATCCTCAACTTGAAAAGAAAATGAATGATTTTTAGAGAAATATTGAAAGGTACATGAAGAACCAAGATTCCCTCGTGTAAACAATACAGAGGCTAGAGAGTCAAATGAGCCAGTAAGCCAATCCATAACATGAGAGTCAAAAGGGTACTTACCCAGTCAACCAATTATGAATCCTAAGAATTTTAACAAGCTCATTTAGTTGAGGATCAATCATTGAATTAATGTAATGCTACTCATACATTGAGGTCGGGAAAGAAAGTTGATAACCAAGTGTCAACACCACCCAATCCCAGTCAGCACAATCACACTCCAGCATCCACCTCATCTAGTCCCAATCCTTCTAAATCTGACGAATCTGAAACAGATAAGTCAACCAGTCAGGTATACAAGCCTATAATACCATTTCCTAATAGGCTAAAGAACAACAAGCAGAATCCACACATGGATAAAATAATTGAGATCTTCAACCAAGTGAAGATAAATGTGCCACTTCTTGATGCCATCCAACAAGTCCTATCCTATGCAAAATTTAAGGACATGTGCACCAAGAAGAGAAAGACTAATATACCCAAGAAAGTCTTCTTAGCCACTAACATTAGTGAGCTACTGTCAGGTCTGATTCCTGTCAAGTACAAGGATCCGGGTTGTCCCACCATTGCCTACACTATAGGATAAGCCGAGATTAGTCACGCACTTCTTGACTTGGAAGTGAGTATCAACTTGCTTCCATTCTTAGTTTATCAACAACTCAGGTTGGGCGATCTTAGTTCAACTTGAGTCATAATCCAATTGGCTAACCGTTCTGTGAAAGTTTCAAAGGGAGAAATTAATGATGTCCTTATCTGGGTCGGGGAGTTTATCTACCTAGTTGATTTCATAGTTCTTGAGACACAATCTGTGTCCAATCCTAAGGCTCAAACTTTTGTTATCCTAAGGCGCCCATTCCTTACTACTGCCAATGCTATTATTAATTATAGGAATGGGTCTATGAGATTAACCTTTGGGGACATGACTAGAGAAGTCAATGTCTTCAACCTAGAAAAACAACCTCGTAAGATAAGAGACCAAACATTTGAGGTAAACTTTGTTGAAAATAATTGTGATGAAGAAAGTGAAGGTATAGAGAATGAGTCTCTGTTTCTTGATGAATTATTTAAGAATGAATGTGATTATCTTGATGATAAGGCATATGTTAGAGATCCTAATTTTAGAGTTCCCTTTAAAAAGAAAATTTTATTTGAATATCTTCACTTTCGCTGAGCCAACCAATAATATATCGCATGAGAATATAATTCAAGAACCTACGATTGACATACTCTTTGAAAAGCTCTTCGAAGAAGAACTCATGTGTTTGGATAAACCAACTAGGGATATTTTGTTAATTACACATCTTCATGGGAGAGTGTTGACCTAAACTTTGAGGAGATATATGGAACTGAGTTAGAATTCTTAGGCATTCATAGTGAGAAAGTTTCAACTTAGAAATGTGGTGGAGATCAATTTTTGAATAATAAATGTAGAAATATGAGGAAGAAAAACATAAAGAAAGTGAGACTGGGGAGGAAGAAAGCTAAAATGACAAAAAAATGGGCCTCCCCATGATGTTCTATAAAGAGGACCCATTGGAATGATGAGAAGAGAGCTAGAGGGATGAGACCGAAAAAGATTAGGTGTGGGAGAAACTTGATGTTGTACATATTTTTGTATAATATATGCACCTCTTTTACATTTCATTTCATGCATCTATACATTTCTTTCATACATTGGGGACAATACATGAGATAAGTGTGGGGGAGGGCACTAACATGACTAATAAAACAAAAAAAAAGAAGAAAACAAAGATATATATATATATATATATATATATATATATATATATATATATATATATATATATATAAACTTTTTGAAAGGTAAGAACAATATTTTGATATATTTTTTGTAAGAAATTAAGTCAATTTTAAGGAATAGGAAAATCATAATTAGGATTTCTTACACTTGGTTAAAATAAGATGACTTGTTTGATTTTTAGAGTTAGGAAGAAAATTTGTGAAAGTAATTTAGTCTGATCTTTACCTTGATGAAATATGCACACTTTATACACTTACACACTTAGAGTTAAAAAACAAAGACTCTTATGCCTTATAAAAGGAAAAAAAGAAAAATATATGTATATTTATGAAAAATAAACAATCTAATTATTGATTAGCTAGGTGCTTTGGCCTAAGAAAGCCTTGGTATTTATGTAAAGATAATTAGATAAGTTTAAAAATAATATATATATATAAATCCTCTGATTAAGCTGGGTATTTGTGCCTCATGAAGCATAAGTATTCACGCCTAAAAGGGGTATATTTTATAAATAAAAACGCTTGGTTTCGTGGCCTTGTCTGCTCGAGTGTTTAAGTCCTTAGGGGTGTTTTCTCACTTGGTGCCCTAAGACTGTCCAGTTTGGGTGTCACCGACTAAAGGCTTGTTACATGGGCAGATTAGAAAGCCTAATTGAATTGAGGAATAAATACCACCAAAATAAATCTAAATACGGCATAGGAGTTAATGTTAAAGAGCCCTTAGTCAAACTTCACGGTTACGAAGTTGCATATGACTCATGGTAAAGTAATAGACTAGATGAAAAATACAATTTATCTCCTTACTTTAATTGATGACATGTTTTTGAATAGAGACTATGTTTAGAAATGAAAAGTTCGATATTCCTATAACTTATAAATTACTTGAACTATTATAAATGTACTTCAAATATTTTATTTCTTTTCAAAATGCTTTTTGAAAATACTAATATTTTTCTTCTTTATGGATTTTGTGGGTGGAATCTACTGAAAACCCTCACGAGATAAAACTCATCCTCAAGGGGTAACCTAGAGGTTTAACGGCTTATTGCACATGCTCAATGCAATCGAGTGACCTGCGAAAGTGGTCTAATAATTGATTAGGATTAGTTTTGATGTTTTGCTCGAGGGCGAGGAAAAGATAAGTGTGGGGGTGTGATCGGTCACATATATTGCATATATATTGTCACATTATCATGTTTATTATCTATAAATCCTATTAATATGTCTTATTTTTCTCTATAAAGTACAAGCCCATTGCTAAAGAAAAGGGAAGAAAAACAAGCCCAAAAGCCCATCAAATTCTGATTTAATTCAGAATTAATTCGAAATCAGAAGATCAGGGTAGATCAGAGAGGTTGAAAACCGGTTAATTTGGTTTTATAAAAATCCAAATTGGTTAGCTTGAGAATCACCGAAGATTAGATTAGAATCAAAGGTAAACAATAAATCCAGCCGGACAAAAGGAAGTCAAATCTCGCGCCATAAAGATCTCCACCAGGATGTGGCTATTTGGCCACATCCTGGCCACGGATCCGCGGCCAAAGCTGCAGATCCGCGGCTTGTTAGTGGAGATAAGGGGAGCGTTTGCTCCTCTTATCTCCTCACTCCTTTTCCTATGGGTTTTTGCCTATAAAAGGCAGGGTTTTGTACTGAAAAATGGAGCGAAGACTAGGATTAGAATTCTTGTTTTTCTTTAGGGTTTTAGGAGTATTGTTAGATAGTTCAGAGAAGTTGTATCTCCTCTTTATTTTTTCAGTTTAGACCAGCAAAGAGAGAAGAGTGAAACTGAGTGTATAATTTATCTTTGAAGTGACAATCAAAGGAGATTTAACTTGCTTGTTCAACTCGACTCAATTCGGTATGTCTATGTTTAATTTTCATTTTCTTATTTGTTTTTCTTTCATTATGAGTAGCTAAATCATTTTCTGGGCTCACTAATTAATCTCTTCTATCTCCTCTCTCTTGATGGATTTTTATGAAAGCACTCTCTTGAATCATAATAATGCCTAAAGTTAAATTTTGTTCATGAAAGCTTATGAGGATGCTCTTCTTTTAAACTTGGACTTTCAAAGCACAAATATTTTCAAATCGTTTTTATTTCATACTTGCTTCTTCGCGCTTAATGGTTTAACATTCTATTTTTAATGTTGTGTTAAGAAAGCCCTTAAGATTTAATCCAAAATCATCTTGTTTGTTTTACTTGAAAATTAAAAGAAACTAAGGTTTTTGCTTATGATAAAAGTGATGCACCAAAGCGTTCTTGAGAAAAGTAAGTAGTTGAGTAGAAGATTAGTGAGCCAGATTTGTTTCTTATATTAAAAATAACCAAATAATTTTTAACACTTTTTAAAGATCACCTTCTCCAAAGTCTTCTCTAAGTTTTAAGTTTTTCTTTTAATCACTTCCCTTCACTCCATTCTCTTTTCAACTAAAAAACTAGCACCATTCTTAGCTTTCTAAAAAAATACCGAAAAGCTTTCATTGCATTTCTCGTCGTGGACACGACCTGTTAGCCCAAACCTAGACGGTAATTCTTATCACTTTGATTTTGCAACCACTATATTTGCAGGCTTTTAATCACCAATTAAATGGTTATTTTGGGTCTTCTTCTTCATTTCATGCCATGAGCCTAAAAACATACAAGCGAGGTATTATTAGCAGAATTTAATATTAAATAATTGTGAAGATGTGGTATGAAATATGCAATTTTAGAGACTAATCACACTCCTACACTTGCCTTTTGCTCGTCCCAAGCAAAACAAAAAACTAAAAGAATTATTACACCACTTTCGCAGGTGACACGATTGCACGAGCATGTGCAACAAGCTGTTAAACCTCTAGGTTTCCTCTAGAGGAGGAGTTTTGTCTTCTGAGGGTTTTCAGCGGATTACTGTAGAATCTATAAACAAGCAACACAAACACTAGGGGAGTGAATAGTATTTATAAATCTTTAAATAAACTACTTGCAGGAAAGTAAAAATTCACAGAATAAAACTCAGAAAACGCAAATGCAAAGACAAGAGATTTTATCCTAGTTCGATCCTTGTGACCTATGTCCAGTCCCCAAGCAATCCGCTTGAGATTTTTCGTTTCCTGATTTGGATACACCCAAAACCAACAGTTGTACACCACTTGACAAAATACCCTTTGCCAAATGTGTACAACTCCTCTTACACCAAGAAGACAACAACAACTTGTACAACTTCTCTTCTACACCAAGAAGACGCTCTTGTACAATACTTCTCTTTGAGTGATTACAATCAATCCTATAAGCCTTGAATCTATATGTGATTGTGGACAAGGTCTCTTATAGGTGGACTTTTCTGAATTCTTCACAATGGAGTAGGAATTGGTGAAGAACAGAAAGTAGAAGCAAGTTTTCAGACAAACAGAATTTTTAACAGAGTTTTTGGACAGAAAACTTGTGTATTGAATTTGTGAATTAATCCTAGGACAACATCCCTATTTATAGCGAAATCTATAGTCAGTTAGGGAAGTTATCAATTCAAATTTGAAATTTAAAATGTTAGAAAAAATACCAGAATCAGTAACTGTTTGACAGTTAGAAACCACTATTAGTCGACTAGGGTATGAAGGTCAGTTGACTAGAAGAACAATTTTTGCCATGGTTAGCTGACTAATATAGGAGGCAAATCGACTATATCAAGACTCATATGGATAACAAGTTTCTAAAAACTATAATTAGTCGACCAGCAGAACAAAATTAGTCGACTATAGAATGGGTTAGTCGACTAGGGTCAAGAGGTAAGTCGACTAATACTGCTAAACAGATATTAAACAGAAAGCAGAATATTTTTTGTGGAAGGCCATAGTCGACTATATAATGGAGCAAGTCGACTAGGTGACAGATTAGTCGACTATAGTTGGGTATAAGTCGACTATATGACTATTGTGTGTGTGATCAAGGCTTTTAATAAAAAATCTAAAAATACACAAAAACAGTCAAGTGCTTCATATGAGTTTGAGCAACCAGAACTCTGTATAAATGCTTAAGATAGAGCTCCAAATGCATCTGTATCACTTTGTTATCAATCATCAAAATCTTTCAATCTGTAGGCTTCAACATTCTCTCCCTTTTTGATGATGACAACCTGTGCATGAAAACTCCCCATGGAGATAAACTTCTGCTGCAGTGAATAGGTTATAACAAATAGATATATAACAAGTGTTCTTGTTCTCCCCTGCATGAGTTATAAAATATTGCAACATTGCCATATATATATCATATATCCATTTTCCATATATCCATATATCTTGAAGCATATCACAACACACATATCACAGCACATATATAGCACAGAGATATAACACAAACTTTCTCCCCCTTTGTCATTAATAAAAAGAGAAATAACATAGATCATAAAGAGACACATTGACAATCAGCATTTTCATAACAAAACAGAAAATGTCAAGTAGTCCAAAGAAAACTACAAGAGTCATAAGTCATAATAAAATGCAAGAAACTCCAAAAAAAAAAACACAAAAAGCAAAGCCAACTCCATATGTATCAAATGTCGGATCCGGGAGGAGATGGTGGTGGAAAACGGGTCTTGAGGAGATCCAGAATTTCCTTTTGAGTTGTTTCAAACAACTCTATCTTCAGTTGCATACTCATAAAATGTTCCATCAGTAAAGATTGATTTGAGAGCAATGTGTCCTAAGAGTCCATCATAGATTGTTATTGGGATTGTAAAGTCATGATTTCAGCAGAGATAGAGTTGTAGAAAGCATCGAGATAGGAAGGTAGTGGTTGAGATGAAGTAGGTTCAGCGAACGAAGGTTGAGTGGAGGAGGAAGGAACCTGAATTGAATTTTGTTGAGGAGGAGAGGTTGGATGTTGAGGTTGTGGTGGAGGGTGAGAAAGTCATGAAGTTTCATATGATGAAGTACGATATGATCAAAAGGCTCGAAAACTTTGACAACACTCATTTTGGAAGCAAGATCTATGTGAAATTTCCGAAATACATGAGATAAAAAGGCTCCATATGGTAAGAAGGAAGTATGGTCCTTAACAAGAGTATCAAAGATTATCTTTCCTAGTTCACTTCTAATCCAGCCATGATGGCATAAACACACGTAGCTAAATCACAGGAATAAAAGTTATAACTCCCGATTTTTGGGCATATGTTATAGGCAAGAATACGACCAATTAGACGAGGAATAGGTTTCAATTTATTGTTAGACATTGGTAGTCCTTAACCTGGAAGAAAATTATTTGATAAGACCTCAGCATCATACATATCAATGTCATTAATAGATAGGCCGTGATATAGAATAGAAAGAATACGACCTAAGAATTTTGAGGATAACTTGATATTCACACCTTTAACAAGAGAATAGATGTGAACATTATCATCATTATCTTCATAGGTTAAGTTTGTATAAAATAGGTGGATTAAGAAGGGATAATATCCTTGTCTTGTTCAGTAGAAAACATAGTATAAAGACTACAATTTTGAAGGTAAGAGACAATATCATAGTCATTAAAGTCTTCATACTTAACAAATCCACCAGGTAAGATTTCTAATGAAGAAATTCTTAAGAAATCATCTTCTAGGGCAAGATTTTTAAGAAAAGCCCTAAAATCAGTTTGAGATGAGGAAGAAGATGGTGTAAATTTAGATTTCTTAAACCTAGACATGATTAGAACTGAAATTAATGACAGAGAAAGCAGGAATTGGAAGTATACTACAGAGATTGAACGAAATTACCAAGAAATTGAAGGTAGAGGAAATGGGTTCTGTGCTACTGTGCTGAAGACTGTAGTCGACTTCCCTTGCGGCTGGAGAGAGGAACCAAGGGTAAAACAAGGGTTTTTATGAGGGGAAAGAGTAGAAAAGAGAAGTAAATACCAGATCAATAGTTAGGATCAAAAATATAGAGAGATAGGATCCAAATTTAATGATATGGGTCGAGTTCGAACGTAAAATATCCAATAACAGAACACAGATTTTGACAGGGTTAGTCGACTTGTGTTTTTGACTAGTCGACTAATCCACCTTTTAGTCGACTAATTGGTTGATATAGTCAACTAACTCTTAATAGCTCAAAATACCCATGTTTCTATTTGAGGCAATTAGTCGACTAGTACACTGTTAAGTCAACTAGTAACTTATCAAGTCGACTAATAGACTTTGATAAGTCGACTAATAATTGAAAAAATGCCTTAAAACTAAAAAAATATTTGAAGACTGGAAATATTGCAAATACCCAAATCTCTTCGAAATCTCATAAATATATCTTTTTTAAGAGGTTTTGTAAAATTATCTGCAATTTGATTATCAATTGATATAAAATTAGAGAAATATCACCTTTTAAAGAATGATCACATAAAAAATGATGTCTAATATCAATATGCTTTGTACGTGAATGATGAATTAGATTTTTAAATAAGTTAATAGCACTGGTATTATCACACATAATAGGTGAATTTATGATAGACATGCCATAATCAAATAAGGTTTGTTTCATCCATAAAATCTGAGCACATGCAACACTAGCAGCGATATATTCTGCTTCGGCTGTTGATAATGATATAGAATTTTACTTTTTACTAAACCATGATACTGGTGAATGTATCAAAAAGTGACAAGTAGTACTAGTACTCTTCCGATCAGATTTACATCCAACAAAATCAACATCACTATATGATAGTAAATCAAATGTGCTTAATTTCGGATAAAATAAGCCATAGTTGATTGTGTTATTAATATATCGAAGAATCCTTTTCACTGCTTTAAGATGTGATTCCATTGAATTTGATTGATATCTAGCACATAAGTAAACACTGAACATAATATCAGGTCTACTTGAAGTAATATATAGTAAAGAATCAATCATACCTCGATATAGTTTTTGATCAACATTCTTACCATTTTCATCTTTGTCTAGGAATGTAGTAGTACTCATGGGAGTGTTTTATGACCAGGATTTTTCATACCAAATCTTTTCAAAAGTTCATTTGCATACTTGTACTGGGAATGAAGATTCCATCATTAATTTGCTTTATTTGCAGACCGAGGAAGTAAGTTCACCCATGTGGCTCATTTCGAATTCACTCTGACAGTCTTAGAAAATTCTTGATAAAGATTATCGTTAGTAGATCCAAATAAAATATCATCAATATATATTTGAATAATTAAGATATCTTCATTAACATGTTTAATAAAAAGAGTTGTATCTGCTCTTCCCATCTTAAAATCAGAATTTAAAAGAAAACTTTTTAATCTATCATACCAAGCACGGGGGTGCTTGTTTTAAATCATATAAAACTTTCTTATGTTTAAAATATGGTTTAAAAATCTTTCATATTCAAAACCTGGAGGTTGTTCAACATAAACAGTTTCTTTTGTAAAACCATTTAAAAATGCACTTTTAACATCCATTTGATAAAATTTAAAATCATAAAGCAAGTAAAAGCAAGTAAAATACGAATTGATTCAAGTCTAGCTACTGGTGCATAAGTTTTATCAAAATAAATACCTTCTTCTTGATTGTATCCTTGTTCTACTAACCTTACTTTGTTCTTAATAACTTAACCTGATTCATCAAATTCGTTCTTAAAGACCCATCTAGTACCGATGACTGGATGATCAGTAGGACGTTGTACAAGATCTCAAACATCATTTCTGACAAATTAATTCAACTCTTCTTGCATTGCAATTGTTCAAAATCATCAGCACATACTTCTTTGATATTCTTCAGTTCAATGAGTGATATGAAAGCAATTTGTGTCATGTAGTTCAACTTGGATCTTGTGTGAACTCCTTGATTTATATCTCCAATAACCAAATCATGTGGATGATTCCTTACTTCAACATATGCTTTAGGTACTCAGTAGGAGTCTCACCAACATTAAAAATGTTAGTATCATCAAAAGATATAATAATATTATTAATGGGAGTATCTATGATATCATCATCATGTGAAAAAGTATTAGAAATAGGCTTAGTCAAAGATTCATCAAATTTAACATGTAATGATTCTTCAATAGTAAATGTTTTCTTATTAAATATTCTATATGCTTTACTTTGAGTAGAATATCCAACAAAAATACCTTCATTGGATGTAGCATCAAATTTACCTAAAGCATCTCTTGTATTTAAGATAAACATTTACATCCAAAAATCTTGAAATATGAAACTTTTGAATTTCTATTATAAAATAATTCATAAGATGTTTTGTTTAAAATAGATCGAATAAGCACACGATTTAAAACATAACATGTAGTAGCAATAGCTTCAGCTCAAAAATATTTTAGTAAATGACTGTCCATAAGTATAGTTCTAGCACATTCTTGCAAAGTCCTCTTCTTTCTCTCCATAACACCATTTTGAGGAGATGCTCTAGGAAATGCAAAGTTATGTGTAATACCATACTTATCACAGAAATTTAAAAAAGATTCATTTTCAAATTCTCCTCCATGATCACTTCGAATAGTGACTATGTTTAGAGACTTTTGATTTTTAATTCTTTCACAAAAACTTAAAAATTCATTAAAAGTATCATTTTTATTTTTTAGAAAAATTACCGATGGAAATGATTGAGCTTAAACTTGCACACAAAATACAGTATTTCAGAACTTAAGAATAGGATGTGCAAGGTGCTCAATTCTACCGCAATAGCAAGTGGCTATGCGGGTCGCGATCCGCAAGGAGGGACTAGCGATAGAAGCTTTTTAGTAAGTTTTCTTTTACGATACAAGTATGGTTAAAGTTCTTCTTTAGTTCTTTAAAAAAAAGAGAAAAATTAGGTAAAGTGAGTTAGAAAGAAAGTGGTAGATTTAGAAGGTGGAAAAATGGAAAAATGATTATTTACAAAGAAATTGAAAAGGGTGATAAGAATGGTTGGAGATTGTGATATTAAAACTAAATAATAAAAGAAAAGAAAGACAACCTAAAAATTACTTATCTCTTCAGTGCTCATATACCTTGGATCCGTTGCGACGACTTACCTTGTCTTTGAAGGCGATCAAGCATGACGTATAGGATCTTCCCCATTCTCGATCTACACTACGAATAAAAGGGAAAACTATACTAGCAAGAGAAGGGTTGTTCATCACCATTGTAACACCCCGCTCCCGGAATACGTACTTAATTACGTATTCAGATTTTCGATCGTATTTTTTCGATTTACTTCCTGTATTTGTTTTGTATTATGAATTGTTTATATGATCGTTTTGTCTTGGATCCGGATTCGTGGACTCAGAGTCTGCCCTTCTCTGAACCGGGGACCCGATCCTAGGGAATTGCTCAATTTGGACTTTCTGCTATTCCGATTTGACCGGTTTCTGTTTTAAATATCATTTTCCAATATTTTAGATTTTCTATGATTTTCTGGGATTTTCCTGAATTTAGTTGTAAATCTTCAAAACCGGTGTCGACCAGTGCCACTGACCGATTCCCGGATTTTTAAATTACAAACTAATTGGAATTACTAAAAGTATCTTTAGACATTATTTCTTAAAATCACCTTTCCTATCTAAATACTTTTTCTGAGGATTTTATGAATTTATGAAAATTCCACCGGATTCGGTATCGGCCAGTATCGCTGGTTGATTCCAGGATTTTTAGTTTACAATCGGGATTAAACTTCTGAATTCCGCTTTCACTTTACTTCTTAAAATTATATTTTATTCTTTAATACATTTTCTGGGATTTTTCAGAATTTATCAAAATCTGGCCGACCCGGTGTAGACCGGTATCGGCGGTTGACTTCCGGATTTTTAATTTGAAAACGGGATTTTATTTTGGAAAACTGATTTCATATTATTCCTCAGGATGACGTTATCTACCTCCGGGTATTTTTGGGGATTTTTCTGGAACAGTCGATTTTTCGCGACCATATTATAATATTATTATTTTATTCAAATCTTTCTTTTCTTTCTTTCTTTCCTTTGTTTTCTCCCACCAACTGCAGCCCACTCCCCCCACGTGGGAGACACCATACCAACCCTCACTCATTTAATTCTCTCCATCACCAATCACAATCTCTCTCTCTCCTTCTCTTTTTCTTTTTCTTTTCCTTTTCTTTTCTTTCCCTTCTTCTCTTCTCTCTTCTTCTTCTTTTCCATTTCCTTAGCCGACGCCCTACCACCACCACCGCCGGCGCCTCCGGCCACCACGACGCCGGCGAGAAGACTCCCAACTCCGGCCATTCTCTTCCACCTTCAAAATCCCCACCAAATCACCTCCACCACCACCATGAATTTACCCCATCTCTTCCTCTCTCTCTTTTCCTCCCGCTGGACCCGACCGCCGCCTCCACCTTCCTCTCCTCCGGCGCCCCGGTGGGGGGCCGAGCGCCGCCGGCGCGCTGCCGGCGGCTGGGCGCGGCCAGGGGGCCACCTGGCCCCCTGTGCGCAGTCCTGGAGGGGGCAGCAGCCCCCTCCCTTTCCCCTCTCTTTTGGGGGTGGCCGGAGGCCACCCCGGCCTGCGCCGGCCACGGCGGCCGGCGCAGGGCACTGCGCCCCCCTGGCCGCAGCCAGGGGGCGGCAGCAGGACCAGCCCAGGCTGGCCTGGACTGGTGTGAGGAAGGGGGGCGGCAGCCCCCCCACTCTCTTCCCCCTTCTCCGTTGAGCGCCGCCGGCGGCCAGGGCCGCCGCCGGCCGGCTTCCTGGCCGGCAGAGGCCGGCCAGGTGCCTCTGGGCCCACGGGGCCGTGGGCCCCTCCTTGATCCAAGGGGCTGCGTGAGCAGCCCTTCTCATTCTCACTCTCTCTCCTGGATCTTTCTCTCTCTCTCTCTCCAAGACTTTCTCTCTCCTCTCTCCTTCTCTCTCCCTGGATCTCTCACTCTCTCTCCTGGATCTTTCTCTCTCTCTCCAAGACTTTCTCTCTCCTCTCTCTTCTCTCTCTCCTCCTATTACAAGCTTTCTCTCTCCCCCTCTCTCCTGGATCTCTTTCTTCCTCTCTCCTGAATTCTCTCACTTTCTCTTTCTCTCTCTCTCTCTCCTGAAACACACTCTCTTTCTCTCTCCTGTCTTCTCTCTCTCTCTCTCTTCCTAGTTCCTCTTCCTGTTCGTCTTCTCCATTTGGAAAGTGACTCTTTCAGGGCCGGCCACTCCTTTTGGATTGGGGCCGTGCTCTTCTTCGTCTGCAAGACTCAAGAGCCGGCCACTCCTTTTGGATTGGGGCCGCGTTCTTCTCCGTTGGCAAGACTTGGGGCCGGTACCCTCCTTTTGGATTGGGGCCGAACTTCCCTTCGTCGGGCGCAGCAAGGAATCTCGCCGGCGAGTGATTTTCCTCGCCAAGACTTTCCTAACGCGGATCTCACCCCGCGTCTAGGCAATCCCTTAACGCGCTCCGCGCGTTTCTGTATTGACGCGACGCAGAACCCACGTCCGCGTCCGCGTTTCCCTCGCGTCCGCACTTGAACGCAGATCTCGCGTTTGAGGCATCTATGCGACGCGAATCCCGCGTCTGCTATCCCGCGTCTGCTATCCCGCGTCTGCTATTCTCGCGACGTGATCCCCACGTCTGTGATTCCCGCGTCTGGTACTTCCCGCGACGCGATCCCCGCGTCTGTGATTCCCGCATCTGCTATTCTTGCAACGCGAACCCCGCGTCTGTGATTCCTGCGTTTGCTAATCCCGCAACGCGACTTCCGCGTTTGCGACCCCCACGTCTCACTTTCCAAACTCGCGTCTCCCTGTGTCTCTTCCTCTCTCTAACTCTTTCTCTCTCCTCTTCACTTTCTCTCTCCTCATAAATATATATATTATTTTATGGCGCGTGCGCGAGTTCCATGGATTCCAGACTTTCGGCTTTCCGGTGATTTAGGCGAGTGTTCTCGCTCTCGCCTCCACTTGGGTTTCCCCGCTTCGACGGGTCGACATGTATTTTATTCCATGTTTCTATGTACTTTGTATTGGGCTGAGTCCCTGTATTGTGTATGGCCGAGTGCCAATATCTGGACATGTATTGCTCTGTGACGAATGCTTGTACTAGGGTAGTTTCCTTCTTGTACATATACCATGCCTGTGATGTATTGTACTGCCTTATACCATACTTGGCTTCCGGACCCTTCAACCTCCGGTCACTCACTATCTCGAAAGAGAGGTGATTGGGACCGGCAGGTCTCTCAGTTCAGCCTCCGGTCCCTCACTATCTCGAAAGAGGCGTGATTGGGATCGTCAGGTTTCTCAGCTCCGTCTGGTGAGCATGCTTAGCGCTCAGTGCTTTATTCACTAAATTCGTTTAGGCGAGTTGCTGCCGGATTTTCTACTCGTATCTTGATCCGAGTATCCCGGTAACCTCGCAGAGCGCATTAGTGTCTAAACTCTGTTCGCTGCCTGTGTCTCCAGCTTGTTCAGCTCCGCCTGGTTATCATGATCAGCGTTCAGCGCTTTACCACTAGATTCGTTTAGGCGAGTTGCTGCCGGATTTACCGCTCGTACTTCAGTCGAGTTGTCCCGGTAACCTTGCCAGACGCTCCAGGGATAAATCCTGTTTGCTGTCTGTATTTCCAGCTTGCCCAGCTCCGCTTGGTTGTGCTCAGCTACTATTCTACCACCGTGCCATTTCTTCATACCTGTCATTTATGCATGTTACTATTTAACACATGTATATCACCTGTCAACTGATTTGCTACCACCTAACACCTGACAAGCTCTACCTTGGCAAGACCTCTTGTTATGATATGACTTGCCACTGGACTAATATCAATCTCTTGACATGACTGGTTACCTGCCAAATATCATCCTCTTGTCATGCTATCACTTGATACCCAGCATGATATACTTGACTCTCATGATTATCACGATAACGGGAATGATGACCTGACATCTTGATAGTACAAACTGTACTCCTGTTACTCATGTGATACCTTATAGTACGAACCAGTACTCCTGAGATACCTGTATTCCTGACTTGTTCTTGCTCATTCCCAGAATCTGATAATCATCTAATAAATCATAAAACTGGACAACTTGCATTGGGTCGGGGGAAACTTGCGGCTATCAATATGTGTTCGTGTTTACAGTGGTACTAGGCATGTTGTGCAACTAAAACTTCCGGTCTGACTTGTGGGCCTCCAGGCGACCGAGGGGAGTGCTGGCTCCCTCCTTCTTGGTACCATCTTGATAAGGGCATAATATAAGACCCTCCTGAAGCCTTGCGGCTGGTTCCATACTCCAGCGATGGAACGTCCTGGGCCGTGGTCCCGGGTATGTACGGGACCCACTGTAAACATAGTTCGTTGATACCCCCGCTGGTTTCCAATAACAACCTTGCTTTACTCGGATATGGATCTATGTGTGCTGGGACGCTAGTTCACATAGCTAGATATCAGTGTAAGACGAGTAATAATAAGAATAATAATAACCGGCTCTTTAAGTTGTAAGTAGAGGTATGTGGAATGGGACGCATACTGAAGCCTGCAGCTTAAACGGCTATGAATCTGTGATATGCCTCACCATATTTGCTTGTACTGGTTTTACATCGGATTTCCGGTTTTATGGTTATTATTATAATAGCTGCTCATACCCTGCTTTATTCCTTGTATCCACCTGCCTTCTGTTCATTATCTTATCATGCCCTGAGTACAGTCGGGTTGTATGTGCTTGGATTATGGTGACATGAGACAAAGGTATATAGATGAGGGTTTCCTTGTTTGGATTATTCCTTCGACGTACTAGTCTTATGGAGCCGTGATCTGAAACCATACAATCAGATTTGCTCGTCCTCGGCCTTATTTGGTTTATCACTTTACTTATACTTACCCTTGCTCGCCACTTGGCATTTGTATCACCACTTGCCTGGGGAGTTTCATCTAACTCCCCTGGATCCTCATGTCCAGGTCATGGAGCTTGGAGCGTGTGGATTCCCCCAGTTGCTGATCAGAGTGGCGCAGCGGTAGCGTGGATCCCCAGCAGACCGTCCAGAGTCTTATCCTTCCAGGCCCCCCTGTGTGCCTCTCGAGTTTTCCTTTTGTAAACTCGTGAGTGCCCTTTTGTACTGTTCATACTTGTACATCTCTTTGTAATCTCGCAATTGCGCATATCAGTGATGTAATATTCATGTAATATTGGATCACCTCTGGTGATAACTTTGTAATTGTACTCATATGTTGGAATGTATAATGCACCACTCGCTTCCGTACTCTGATTCTTGCCTGTACTGATGCTTAGCGTATATACGTGAGGGTATTTCTGACCTGCGTATATACGTTGCAGTAACGTCTCCGTACCCGCCGGATCGGGGCGTTACAGGTTGGTATCAGAGCTTAGGCTCTCACCTCCTCAGTACGTCCAGATGGCAAATTAATGGTAAAGAAATTTGCAACTGGAATGCATGAGTCCTGGTTATACACTCCAACTACAAGTACAGAGTTATCTATTCATTCTTGATCATCTTTCCTTGGATTCCTAATCCCTTCCATCTTTACCCTGTTTTGGTTTTTCGAAGCCTTTATACCAACTTAAGATATGGATATACTAGAGAGGTAGTGGCTGGTTCTGGATGAAACTATTATGTGATCTCTTCGGCCAACTCCATGAAGCTCGGGTATCCTCAGGATTGATCCCGATCGGGTTATCTTTCAGAAGTCAGTACTCGGGATTCTCTACGGATATTCTATAATCTCGGTTATATCTTTCAGAGTGATCGATGCCTGGTATTCGGAATTCTCAATTATCGGTCTTCTTTATTATGCTCAGGACTATCGGGGTTTTCTTTATCTGTGGTACTCTGGCTTATTCTTGGAGCGACATTGAGTATGCAGTACAGCGGGAATTCTATTGCAAAGCTGTGTTATCAGTCAGTATTATTTGGCATTGTTCGAAGATTTATACAGTCGGAAGTGCAGAAGTTATCTATATCCCGATTGTTATTCAGCCAACTTGAGAGCCCTACCAGCAGTGATTCATATCTTGATTGGTATAAATTCCACCCGTGTCCTCTTTGTGTTCAATTTACCCTTATCAAAATTGCGAGGACGCAATTTTTTGTAAGGTGGATGGAATGTAACACCCCGCTCCCGGAATACGTACTTAATTACGTATTCAGATTTTTCGATCGTATTTTTTCGATTTACTTCCTGTATTTGTTTTGTATTATGAATTGTTTATATGATCGTTTTGTCTTGGATCCGGATTCGTGGACTCAGAGTCTGCCCTTCTCTGAACCGGGGACCCGATCCTAGGGAATTGCTCAATTTGGACTTTTTGCTATTCCGATTTGACCGGTTTCTGTTTTAAATATCATTTTCCAATATTTTAGATTTTCTATGATTTTTTGGGATTTTCCTGAATTTAGTTGTAAATCTTCAAAACCGGTGTCGACCAGTGCCGCTGACCGATTCCCGGATTTTTAAATTACAAACTAATTGGAATTACTAAAAGTATATTTAGACATTATTTCTTAAAATCACCTTTCCTATCTAAATACTTTTTCTGAGGATTTTATGAATTTATGAAAATTCCACCGGATTCGGTATCGGCCAGTATCGCTGGTTGATTCCAGGATTTTTAGTTTACAATCGGGATTAAACTTCTGAATTCTGCTTTCACTTTACTTCTTAAAATTATATTTTATTCTTTAATACATTTTCTGGGATTTTTCAGAATTTATCAAAATCTGGCCGACCCGGTGTAGACCGGTATCGGCGGTTGACTTCCGGATTTTTAATTTGAAAACGGGATTTTATTTTGGAAAACCGATTTCATATTATTCCTCAGGATGACGTTATCTACCTCCGGGTATTTTTGGGGATTTTCTGGAACAGTCGATTTTTCGCGACCATATTATAATATTATTATTTTATTCAAATCTTTCTTTTCTTTCTTTCTTTCCTTTGTTTTCTCCCACCAACTGCAGCCCACTCCCCCCACGTGGGAGACACCATACCAACCCTCACTCATTTAATTCTCTCCCATCACCAATCACAATCTCTCTCTCTCCTTCTCTTTTTCTTTTTCTTTTCCTTTTCTTTTCTTTCCCTTCTTCTCTTCTCTCTTCTTCTTCTTTTCCATTTCCTTAGCCGACGCCCTACCACCACCACCGCCGGCGCCTCCGGCCACCACGACGCCGGCGAGAAGACTCCCAACTCCGGCCATTCTCTTCCACCTTCAAAATCCCCACCAAATCACCTCCACCACCACCATGAATTTACCCCATCTCTTCCTCTCTCTCTTTTCCTCCCGCTGGACCCGACCGCCGCCTCCACCTTCCTCTCCTCCGGCGCCCCGGTGGGGGGCCGAGCGCCGCCGGCGCGCTGCCGGCGGCTGGGCGCGGCCAGGGGGCCACCTGGCCCCCTGTGCGCAGTCCTGGAGGGGGCAGCAGCCCCCTCCCTTTCCCCTCTCTTTTGGGGGTGGCCGGAGGCCACCCCGGCCTGCGCCGGCCACGGCGGCCGACGCAGGGCACTGCGCCCCCCTGGCCGCAGCCAGGGGGCGGCAGCAGGACCAGCCCAGGCTGGCCTGGACTGGTGTGAGGAAGGGGGGCGGCAGCCCCCCCACTCTCTTCCCCCTTCTCCGTTGAGCGCCGCCGGCGGCCAGGGCCGCCGCCGGCCGGCTTCCTGGCCGGCAGAGGCCGGCCAGGTGCCTCTGGGCCCACGGGGCCGTGGGCCCCTCCTTGATCCAAGGGGCTGCGTGAGCAGCCCTTCTCATTCTCACTCTCTCTCCTGGATCTTTCTCTCTCTCTCTCTCTCCAAGACTTTCTCTCTCCTCTCTCCTTCTCTCTCCCTGGATCTCTCACTCTCTCTCCTGGATCTTTCTCTTTCTCTCTCTCCAAGACTTTCTCTCTCCTCTCTCTTCTCTCTCTCCTCCTATTACAAGCTTTCTCTCTCCCCCTCTCTCCTGGATCTCTTTCTTCCTCTCTCCTGAATTCTCTCACTTTCTCTTTCTCTCTCTCTCTCTCTCCTGAAACACACTCTCTTTCTCTCTCCTGTCTTCTCTCTCTCTCTTCCTAGTTCCTCTTCCTGTTCGTCTTCTCCATTTGGAAAGTGACTCTTTCAGGGCCGGCCACTCCTTTTGGATTGGGGTCGTGCTCTTCTTCGTCGGCAAGACTCAAGAGCCGGCCACTCCTTTTGGATTGGGGCCGCGTTCTTCTCCGTTGGCAAGACTTGGGGCCGGTACCCTCCTTTTGGATTGGGGCCGAACTTCCCTTCGTCGGGCGCAGCAAGGAATCTCGCCGGCGAGTGATTTTCCTCGCCAAGACTTTCCTAACGCGGATCTCACCCCGCGTCTAGGAAATCCCTTAACGCGCTCCGCGCGTTTCTGTATTGACGCGACGCAGAGCACACGTCCGCGTCCGCGTTTCCCTCGCGTCCGCACTTGAACGCAGATCTCGCGTTTGAGGCATCTATGCGACGCGAATCCCGCGTCTGCTATCCCGCGTCTGCTATCCCGCGTCTGCTATTCTCGCGACGTGATCCCCACGTCTGTGATTCCCGCGTCTGGTACTTCCCGCGACGCGATCCCCGCGTCTGTGATTCCCGCATCTGCTATTCTTGCAACGCGAACCCCGCGTCTGTGATTCCTGCGTTTGCTAATCCCGTAACGCGACTTCCGCGTTTGCGACCCCCACGTCTCACTTTCCAAACTCGCGTCTCCCTGTGTCTCTTCCTCTCTCTAACTCTTTCTCTCTCCTCTTCACTTTCTCTCTCCTCATAAATATATATATTATTTTATGGCGCGTGCGCGAGTTCCATGGATTCCAGACTTTCGGCTTTCCGGTGATTTAGGCGAGTGTTCTCGCTCTCGCCTCCACTTGGGTTTCCCCGCTTCGACGGGTCGACATGTATTTTATTCCATGTTTCTATGTACTTTGTATTGGGCTGAGTCCCTGTATTGTGTATGGCCGAGTGCCAATATCTGGACATGTATTGCTCTGTAACGAATGCTTGTACTAGGGTAGTTTCCTTCTTGTACATATACCATGCCTGTGATGTATTGTACTGCCTTATACCATACTTGGCTTCCGGACCCTTCAACCTCCGGTCACTCACTATCTCGAAAGAGAGGTGATTGGGACCGGCAGGTCTCTCAGTTCAGCCTCCGGTCCCTCACTATCTCGAAAGAGGCGTGATTGGGATCGTCAGGTTTCTCAGCTCCGTCTGGTGAGCATGCTTAGCGCTCAGTGCTTTATTCACTAAATTCGTTTAGGCGAGTTGCTGCCGGATTTTCTACTCGTATCTTGATCCGAGTATCCCGGTAACCTCGCAGAGCGCATTAGTGTCTAAACTCTGTTCGCTGCCTGTGTCTCCAGCTTGTTCAGCTCCGCCTGGTTATCATGATCAGCGTTCAGCGCTTTACCACTAGATTCGTTTAGGCGAGTTGCTGCCGGATTTACCGCTCGTACTTCAGTCGAGTTGTCCCGGTAACCTTGCCAGACGCTCCAGGGATAAATCCTGTTTGCTGTCTGTATTTCCAGCTTGCCCAGCTCCGCTTGGTTGTGCTCAGCTACTATTCTACCACCGTGCCATTTCTTCATACCTGTCATTTATGCATGTTACTATTTAACACATGTATATCACCTGTCAACTGATTTGCTACCACCTAACACCTGACAAGCTCTACCTTGGCAAGACCTCTTGTTATGATATGACTTGCCACTGGACTAATATCAATCTCTTGACATGACTGGTTACCTGCCAAATATCATCCTCTTGTCATGCTATCACTTGATACCCAGCATGATATACTTGACTCTCATGATTATCACGATAACGGGAATGATGACCTGACATCTTGATAGTACAAACTGTACTCCTGTTACTCATGTGATACCTTATAGTACGAACCAGTACTCCTGAGATACCTGTATTCCTGACTTGTTCTTGCTCATTCCCGGAATCTGATAATCATCTAATAAATCATAAAACTGGACAACTTGCATTGGGTCGGGGGAAACTTGCGGCTATCAATATGTGTTCGTGTTTACAGTGGTACTAGGCATGTTGTGCAACTAAAACTTCCGGTCTGACTTGTGGGCCTCCAGGCGACCGAGGGGAGTGCTGGCTCCCTCCTTCTTGGTACCATCTTGATAAGGGCATAATATAAGACCCTCCTGAAGCCTTGCGGCTGGTTCCATACTCCAGCGATGGAACGTCCTGGGCCGTGGTCCCGGGTATGTACGGGACCCACTGTAAACATAGTTCGTTGATACCCCCGCTGGTTTCCAATAACAACCTTGCTTTACTCGGATATGGATCTATGTGTGCTGGGACGCTAGTTCACATAGCTAGATATCAGTGTAAGACGAGTAATAATAAGAATAATAATAACCGGCTCTTTAAGTTGTAAGTAGAGGTATGTGGAATGGGACGCATACTGAAGCCTGCAGCTTAAACGGCTATGAATCTGTGATATGCCTCACCATATTTGCTTGTACTGGTTTTACATCGGATTTCCGGTTTTATGGTTATTATTATAATAGCTGCTCATACCCTGCTTTATTCCTTGTATCCACCTGCCTCCTGTTCATTATCTTATCATGCCCTGAGTACAGTCGGGTTGTATGTGCTTGGATTATGGTGACATGAGACAAAGGTATATAGATGAGGGTTTCCTTGTTTGGATTATTCCTTCGACGTACTAGTCTTATGGAGCCGTGATCTGAAACCATACAATCAGATTTGCTCGTCCTCGGCCTTATTTGGTTTATCACTTTACTTATACTTACCCTTGCTCGCCACTTGGCATTTGTATCACCACTTGCCTGGGGAGTTTCATCTAACTCCCCTGGATCCTCATGTCCAGGTCATGGAGCTTGGAGCGTGTGGATTCCCCCAGTTGCTGATCAGAGTGGCGCAGCGGTAGCGTGGATCCCCAGCAGACCGTCCAGAGTCTTATCCTTCCAGGCCCCCCTGTGTGCCTCTCGAGTTTTCCTTTTGTAAACTCGTGAGTGCCCTTTTGTACTGTTCATACTTGTACATCTCTTTGTAATCTCGCAATTGCGCATATCAGTGATGTAATATTCATGTAATATTGGATCACCTCTGGTGATAACTTTGTAATTGTACTCATATGTTGGAATGTATAATGCACCACTCGCTTCCGTACTCTGATTCTTGCCTGTACTGATGCTTAGCGTATATACGTGAGGGTATTTCTGACCTGCGTATATACGTTGCAGTAACGTCTCCGTACCCGCCGGATCGGGGCGTTACAGGTTGGTATCAGAGCTTAGGCTCTCACCTCCTCAGTACGTCCAGATGGCAAATTAATGGTAAAGAAATTTGTAACTGGAATGCATGAGTCCTGGTTATACACTCCAACTACAAGTACAGAGTTATCTATTCATTCTTGATCATCTTTCCTTAGATTCCTAATCCCTTCCATCTTTACCCTGTTTTGGTTTTTCGAAGCCTTTATACCAACTTAAGATATGGATATACTAGAGAGGTAGTGGCTGGTTCTGGATGAAACTATTATGTGATCTCTTCGGCCAACTCCATGAAGCTCGGGTATCCTCAGGATTGATCCCGATCGGGTTATCTTTCAGAAGTCAGTACTCGGGATTCTCTACGGATATTCTATAATCTCGGTTATATCTTTCAGAGTGATCGATGCCTGGTATTCGGAATTCTCAATTATCGGTCTTCTTTATTATGCTCAGGACTATCGGGGTTTTCTTTATCTGTGGTACTCTGGCTTATTCTTGGAGCGACATTGAGTATGCAGTACAGCGGGAATTCTATTGCAAAGCTGTGTTATCAGTCAGTATTATTTGGCATTGTTCGAAGATTTATACAGTCGGAAGTGCTGAAGTTATCTATATCCCGATTGTTATTCAGCCAACTTGAGAGCCCTACCAGCAGTGATTCATATCTTGATTGGTATAAATTCCACCCGTGTCCTCTTTGTGTTCAATTTACCCCTTATCGAAATTGCGAGGACGCAATTTTTTGTAAGGTGGATGGAATGTAACACCCCGCTCCCGGAATACGTACTTAATTACGTATTCAGATTTTTCGATCGTATTTTTTCGATTTACTTCCTGTATTTGTTTTGTATTATGAATTGTTTATATGATCGTTTTGTCTTGGATCCGGATTCGTGGACTCAGAGTCTGCCCTTCTCTGAACCGGGGACCCGATCCTAGGGAATTGCTCAATTTGGACTTTTTGCTATTCCGATTTGACCGGTTTCTGTTTTAAATATCATTTTCCAATATTTTAGATTTTCTATGATTTTCTGGGATTTTCCTGAATTTAGTTGTAAATCTTCAAAACCGGTGTCGACCAGTGCCGCTGACCGATTCCCGGATTTTTAAATTACAAACTAATTGGAATTACTAAAAGTATATTTAGACATTATTTCTTAAAATCACCTTTCCTATCTAAATACTTTTTCTGAGGATTTTATGAATTTATGAAAATTCCACCGGATTCGGTATCGGCCAGTATCGCTGGTTGATTCCAGGATTTTTAGTTTACAATCGGGATTAAACTTCTGAATTCCGCTTTCACTTTACTTCTTAAAATTATATTTTATTCTTTAATACATTTTCGGGGATTTTTCAGAATTTATCAAAATCTGGCCGACCCGGTGTAGACCGGTATCGGCGGTTGACTTCCGGATTTTTAATTTGAAAACGGGATTTTATTTTGGAAAACCGATTTCATATTATTCCTCAGGATGACGTTATCTACCTCCGGGTATTTTTGGGGATTTTTCTGGAACAGTCGATTTTTCGCGACCATATTATAATATTATTATTTTATTCAAATCTTTCTTTTCTTTCTTTCTTTCCTTTGTTTTCTCCCACCAACTGCAGCCCACTCCCCCCACGTGGGAGACACCATACCAACCCTCACTCATTTAATTCTCTCCCATCACCAATCACAATCTCTCTCTCTCCTTCTCTTTTTCTTTTTCTTTTCCTTTTCTTTTCTTTCCCTTCTTCTCTTCTCTCTTCTTCTTCTTTTCCATTTCCTTAGCCGACGCCCTACCACCACCACCGCCGGCGTCTCCGGCCACCACGACGCCGGCGAGAAGACTCCCAACTCCGGCCATTCTCTTCCACCTTCAAAATCCCCACCAAATCACCTCCACCACCACCATGAATTTACCCCATCTCTTCCTCTCTCACTTTTCCTCCCGCTGGACCCGACCGCCGCCTCCACCTTCCTCTCCTCCGGCGCCCCGGTGGGGGGCCGAGCGCCGCCGGCGCGCTGCCGGCGGCTGGGCGCGGCCAGGGGGCCACCTGGCCCCCTGTGCGCAGTCCTGGAGGGGGCAGCAGCCCCCTCCCTTTCCCCTCTCTTTTGGGGGTGGCCGTAGGCCACCCCGGCCTGCGCCGGCCACGGCGGCCGACGCAGGGCACTGCGCCCCCCTGGCCGCAGCCAGGGGGCGGCAGCAGGACCAGCCCAGGCTGGCCTGGACTGGTGTGAGGAAGGGGGCGGCAGCCCCCCCACTCTCTTCCCCCTTCTCCGTTGAGCGCCGCCGGCGGCCAGGGCCGCCGCCGGCCGGCTTCCTGGCCGGCAGAGGCCGGCCAGGTGCCTCTGGGCCCACGGGGCCGTGGGCCCCTCCTTGATCCAAGGGGCTGCGTGAGCAGCCCTTCTCATTCTCACTCTCTCTCCTGGATCTTTCTCTCTCTCTCTCCAAGACTTTCTCTCTCCTCTCTCCTTCTCTCTCCCTGGATCTCTCACTCTCTCTCCTGGATCTTTCTCTCTCTCTCTCTCCAAGACTTTCTCTCTCCTCTCTCTTCTCTCTCTCCTCCTATTACAAGCTTTCTCTCTCCCCCTCTCTCCTGGATCTCTTTCTTCCTCTCTCCTGAATTCTCTCACTTTCTCTTTCTCTCTCTCTCTCTCCTGAAACACACTCTCTTTCTCTCTCCTGTCTTCTCTCTCTCTCTTCCTAGTTCCTCTTCCTGTTCGTCTTCTCCATTTGGAAAGTGACTCTTTCAGGGCCGGCCACTCCTTTTGGATTGGGGCCGTGCTCTTCTTCGTCGGCAAGACTCAAGAGCCGGCCACTCCTTTTGGATTGGGGCCGCGTTCTTCTCCGTTGGCAAGACTTGGGGCCGGTACCCTCCTTTTGGATTGGGGCCGAACTTCCCTTCGTCGGGCGCAGCAAGGAATCTCGCCGGCGAGTGATTTTCCTCGCCAAGACTTTCCTAACGCGGATCTCACCCCGCGTCTAGGCAATCCCTTAACGCGCTCCGCGCGTTTCTGTATTGACGCGACGCAGAGCCCACGTCCGCGTCCGCGTTTCCCTCGCGTCCGCACTTGAACGCAGATCTCGCGTTTGAGGCATCTATGCGACGCGAATCCCGCGTCTGCTATCCCGCGTCTGCTATTCTCGCGACGTGATCCCCACGTCTGTGATTCCCGCGTCTGGTACTTCCCGCGACGCGATCCCCGCGTCTGTGATTCCCGCATCTGCTATTCTTGCAACGCGAACCCCGCGTCTGTGATTCCTGCGTTTGCTAATCCCGTAACGCGACTTTCGCGTTTGCGACCCCCACGTCTCACTTTCCAAACTCGCGTCTCCCTGTGTCTCTTCCTCTCTCTAACTCTTTCTCTCTCCTCTTCACTTTCTCTCTCCTCATAAATATATATATTATTTTATGGCGCGTGCGCGAGTTCCATGGATTCCAGACTTTCGGCTTTCCGGTGATTTAGGCGAGTGTTCTCGCTCTCGCCTCCACTTGGGTTTCCCCGCTTCGACGGGTCGACATGTATTTTATTCCATGTTTCTATGTACTTTGTATTGGGCTGAGTCCCTGTATTGTGTATGGCCGAGTGCCAATATCTGGACATGTATTGCTCTGTGACGAATGCTTGTACTAGGGTAGTTTCCTTCTTGTACATATACCATGCCTGTGATGTATTGTACTGCCTTATACCATACTTGGCTTCCGGACCCTTCAACCTCCGGTCACTCACTATCTCGAAAGAGAGGTGATTGGGACCGGCAGGTCTCTCAGTTCAGCCTCCGGTCCCTCACTATCTCGAAAGAGGCGTGATTGGGATCGTCAGGTTTCTCAGCTCCGTCTGGTGAGCATGCTTAGCGCTCAGTGCTTTATTCACTAAATTCGTTTAGGCGAGTTGCTGCCAGATTTTCTACTCGTATCTTGATCCGAGTATCCCGGTAACCTCGCAGAGCGCATTAGTGTCTAAACTCTGTTCGCTGCCTGTGTCTCCAGCTTGTTCAGCTCCGCCTGGTTATCATGATCAGCGTTCAGCGCTTTACCACTAGATTCGTTTAGGCGAGTTGCTGCCGGATTTACCGCTCGTACTTCAGTCGAGTTGTCCCGGTAACCTTGCCAGACGCTCCAGGGATAAATCCTGTTTGCTGTCTGTATTTCCAGCTTGCCCAGCTCCGCTTGGTTGTGCTCAGCTACTATTCTACCACCGTGCCATTTCTTCATACCTGTCATTTATGCATGTTACTATTTAACACATGTATATCACCTGTCAACTGATTTGCTACCACCTAACACCTGACAAGCTCTACCTTGGCAAGACCTCTTGTTATGATATGACTTGCCACTGGACTAATATCAATCTCTTGACATGACTGGTTACCTGCCAAATATCATCCTCTTGTCATGCTATCACTTGATACCCAGCATGATATACTTGACTCTCATGATTATCACGATAACGGGAATGATGACCTGACATCTTGATAGTACAAACTGTACTCCTGTTACTCATGTGATACCTTATAGTACGAACCAGTACTCCTGAGATACCTGTATTCCTGACTTGTTCTTGCTCATTCCCGGAATCTGATAATCATCTAATAAATCATAAAACTGGACAACTTGCATTGGGTCGGGGGAAACTTGCGGCTATCAATATGTGTTCGTGTTTACAGTGGTACTAAGCATGTTGTGCAACTAAAACTTCCGGTCTGACTTGTGGGCCTCCAGGCGACCGAGGGGAGTGCTGGCTCCCTCCTTCTTGGTACCATCTTGATAAGGGCATAATATAAGACCCTCCTGAAGCCTTGCGGCTGGTTCCATACTCCAGCGATGGAACGTCCTGGGCCGTGGTCCCGGGTATGTACGGGACCCACTGTAAACATAGTTCGTTGATACCCCGCTGGTTTCCAATAACAACCTTGCTTTACTCGGATATGGATCTATGTGTGCTGGGACGCTAGTTCACATAGCTAGATATCAGTGTAAGACGAGTAATAATAAGAATAATAATAACCGGCTCTTTAAGTTGTAAGTAGAGGTATGTGGAATGGGACGCATACTGAAGCCTGCAGCTTAAACGGCTATGAATCTGTGATATGCCTCACCATATTTGCTTGTACTGGTTTTACATCGGATTTCCGGTTTTATGGTTATTATTATAATAGCTGCTCATACCCTGCTTTATTCCTTGTATCCACCTGCCTCATGTTCATTATCTTATCATGCCCTGAGTACAGTCGGGTTGTATGTGCTTGGATTATGGTGACATGAGACAAAGGTATATAGATGAGGGTTTCCTTGTTTGGATTATTCCTTCGACGTACTAGTCTTATGGAGCCGTGATCTGAAACCATACAATCAGATTTGCTCGTCCTCGGCCTTATTTGGTTTATCACTTTACTTATACTTACCCTTGCTCGCCACTTGGCATTTGTATCACCACTTGCCTGGGGAGTTTCATCTAACTCCCCTGGATCCTCATGTCCAGGTCATGGAGCTTGGAGCGTGTGGATTCCCCCAGTTGCTGATCAGAGTGGCGCAGCGGTAGCGTGGATCCCCAGCAGACCGTCCAGAGTCTTATCCTTCCAGCCCCCCTGTGTGCCTCTCGAGTTTTCCTTTTGTAAACTCGTGAGTGCCCTTTTGTACTGTTCATACTTGTACATCTCTTTGTAATCTCGCAATTGCGCATATCAGTGATGTAATATTCATGTAATATTGGATCACCTCTGGTGATAACTTTGTAATTGTACTCATATGTTGGAATGTATAATGCACCACTCGCTTCCGTACTCTGATTCTTGCCTGTACTGATGCTTAGCGTATATACGTGAGGGTATTTCTGACCTGCGTATATACGTTGCAGTAACGTCTCCGTACCCGCCAGATCGGGCCGTTACAACCATATGCCATCAAGGGCACTTGCAACGGCTAGGCAGTCTCGAGGCTATCAGATTCTCTTGGATTGCAACACATCAGAGGAGAGTAAAAGAAAACAAGAGTAAAGAAAGAAAAAGAAATTTTGATTCGATTTAAATAACAATGAAAGAAAAGACTTACTTACACCGGTGTCACTCTCAGTACAAGCTTGATCTCCTTCCTCCATGAAACTTGTCTCTCCTCTCAGTTACATAAAGAAAAGTAAAAATTACATAAAAGAATTAAAAACCTAAGTTACAAACTACAAATTATCCTAAGTTCTATTCTCTGCTTAGTCGTCCCCTGGAGGCTTTGAAAATCCCAGTATTTATAGGCAAAATAACCTACAGGAGGTATGAAAATAGGGGGAGCAAACGCTCCCCCTAACTAACCAACAAAGCCACGAAAACGCGGCTTTGGCCGCGTTTTCGCAGCCAAGGTGTGGCCAGGTGGCCACACCCTGTTGGTGCTGCTCCCCGGTTTCTCGATTTGTATTTATCTTTATCTGGATTTGCAGTTTATATCCGGGATTTTGATGAAATGGCCTTTGATCCTTGGCTTCAACCGATCGATTCAGGGAGGATTCTTCTTAACCGGCTTTCAACCTCTTTGATATGTCAAGATTTTGCCCTAATTCCTTGATTTCGAATTTATTCTGAATTAAGTCAGAATTTGGTGGGCTTTTGGGCTCATTTCTCTTCACTCTCCTTTAGGAATGGGCCTGCAAATAAATTAAACATTTAATTAAGAAAATGTAGAGTTTATTCTATAATAAGTAGGAGAATATGATAATAAATATGCAATATTAGTGACCAATCAGAAAATGTGAATAATCATCAACAATAACAAAACATACCTACTTTTGTTTAAAGAAGCAACACGAGTAGGACCAAATAAATCCAAATGCAACAGTTGTAAAGGTCTATTAGTAGAAACTAAATCTTTAGATTTAAAAGATGATTTAACTTGTTTTCCTAATTGACAAGAATCACAAAAATAATCCTTTTTAGAAGCTATTATTGGAAGATCTTTAACTAAATCAAATCTAGAAATCTTAGAAATAGTTTTCATATTCAAATCACCAAATCTTTTATGCCATAAAAATAATCATTATTAGAAGCAAGTAAACATAAGTTATCATTTGATGATATACAAGTTATTGACAACTCATAAATATTATTGTTACGAAAACCTTTAAACAGAATACCTTTCATGTTAGTATCATATATAAGACAAACATCTTTTTCAAAAATAATTTTATAACCCTTATCACATAATTGACAATACTTAATAGATTGTGTTTTAAACCTCTTACTAAAAGAACAATTTCAATAAGGGGTTTCGAAATGTTACCAACCATACCGATACCAATAACCTTTCCTTTGTTATTGTCTTCAAATATTACTGTACCTCCTTTTTGATTTGAATGGAGACAGTAGTTGAATGTGTCTGGTCATGTGTTTGTAACAACCACTATCAAGTATCCACTTTTCTTTATAATACCTATAAGTTAAAACATTTTGTATGGTACCAATCCTGATAGGGTCTGAAAAAGATTAGCCTTTAGTAACCCAAATCCAATTGGAATTTGGTTTCCATTTATTAGTATAAACATAATTAACAAAATTACACACATCATGTATATAAGATGCAATATAAGCATTTTTATCTATATTATTTAGATTTTTAGGAATCCATATATATTTGTTCCTAATTCTTTTTGAAATAGTATTAGTATCACAAAAGAATTATATGGATTATTATTATAAAAATGTGTAGATTTTACAAAATTAGATTTTAAAAATCCAAGACCAACATGTGTAGGTTTGTAAATCTTATCTTTTAAAAATTCAAGACCAAATGATTATTTGACATCTTTTGATAAGACAATAGATCATTTAAATTTTCTTTTCCTTTATTAAATTTTGTCACATTTTTCAAAATTTCTTCATACTTAATTTTGAAACTAGTCATTTCTTTATCTAAAATAATAATTCTAGAATTTAAAGAAAATATTTCTTTTTTAAGCATAGAATTATCTTTTAAGAAATTCTCATGATCCTTTTTTAAATATGAAATAACTTTATCAAAATCATCTTTTTGAGAATTTAAAGAAGATGTTTGAGAAACATAAATTGAATTTTTATTGTTGAGTCTTTCATTTTCCTTTGTTAAAACTTTATTTTTCATCTTTTCATTTTTGAAATCATTATAAAGTTCATTAGATGCTTCTAATAATTCATCATAATCTTGTACCTCATCTTCTTGAGCCATGAAGCAGATATTGGCAGTTTTAGTGGCTTCTTCTTCGTCAGAGGAAGATGAATTGCTATCATCTCAAGTTGCTTGGAAGGCTTTCTTCTTCTTATTGAACTTATTGAAATTCTTGAAATTTTCTTTTGATTTCATCAATGGGTAATCCTTCTTTATGTGACCTGATTTGTTATACTTGAAACAAATAGGATTATCATTAGTATCTTTATTCTTTTTAAACTTACCTTGTTTTAAAACCTTTTAAATTTTCTTGAAAGCATGGCCATCTCCTCTTTATCATCATCTAAATTGTTTATATCTGAGGATGTATGGAAAGCAAGTACTTTCTTCTTTGATTGAAGTTGTTGTTCATCCTTTTTTCTGTCTTTGAGTTGCACTTCATATGCCATTAGATTACCAATAAGGTTTTCTAATGACATTATTGAGAGATCATTTGCTTCTTCTATTGCAGTAGTTTTCTTCTCCCAATCTGACGTGAGTGCACGAAGGATCTTCTGACTTTTTCAACTTGAGTGCTTGTAACCATTTCTACAATGATTTCGTTCTCCTTCATTTTGAAGAGTTCAAACCTGTGAACAAGAATAGAAATTTTAGACTTTTTAACCTTATTTGTATCTTCATGTGTTACCTATAAGATCTGCCATATTTGATTTACAGATTTGGTCGTTAACGCGCGATTGAATTCTTCTATGTTCAAGGCACAGTAGAGCGCGTTCATTGCTTTGGCATCAAGGTTGACAGATTTCTTTTGTTCTTCACTCCAAGCATCATAATTGGTTGTAGGTTTGGTGTATGGTGCTTCCACTATGTTCCATAGTTCATAGTTGAGTGACTGCAAGTAGATCTTCAATCTACATTTTCAGTAGTTGTAGATCGATCCATCAAATAATGATGGACATTGTGTAGAATGTCCTTCTTTAAATTGCAATGAAGGGAATTCTGTTGCCATCCTTGCTCTGATATCAGGTGTAGGATCCATAAACAAGCAACACAAACACTAAAGGGGGGGTCAATAGTGTTTATAAAATTTTAAATAAAACTACTTGTAGGAAAGTAAAAATTTACAGAATAAAACTCAGAAAATGCAAACGCAAAGACAAGAGATTTTATCCTGGTTCGGTCCTTGTGACCTACATCCAGTCCTCAAGCAATCTGCTTGAGATTTTCCTTGTCCTGATTTAGATACACCCAAAACTAACACCTGTACACCACTTAACAGAACACCCTTTGCCAAATGTGTACAACTCCTCTTACACCAAGAAGACAATAACCCCTTGTACAACTTCTCTTCTACACTAAGAAGACGCTCTTGTACAATACTTCTTTTTGAGTGATTACAATCAATGCTATAAGCCTTGAATTTATATGTGATTGTGGACAAGGTCTCTTATAGGTAGACTTTTCAGAATTCTTCATAATGGAGTAGGAATTGGTGAAGAACAGAAAGTAGAAGCAAGTTTTCAGACAAATAGAATTTTTAACAGAGTTTTTTGGCAGAAAACTTGTGTTTTGAATTGGTGAATTGATCCTAGGACAACATCCCTATTTATAGGTGAAATCTATAGTTAGTTAGGGAAGTTATCAATTCAAATTTGAAATTTAAAACGTTGCAAAAAATACCAGAAATCAGTAACTGTTTGACAGTCAGAAATCACTATTAGTCGACTAGGGTATGGAGGTCAGTCGACTAGAAGAATAATTTTTGTCATGGTTAGTTGACTACTATAGGAGGAAAATCGACTATATCAAGACTGATACGGATAATAAGTTTCTGGAAACTGTAATTAGTCAACCAGCAGAACAAGATTAGTCGACTATAGAATGGATTAGTCGACTAGGGTGAAGAGGTAAGTCGACTAATACTGCTAAACAGATATTAAACAGAGAGCAGAATATTTTTTGTGGAAGGCCTTAGTCGACTATATAATGGAGCAAGTCGACTAGGTGATAGGTTAGTCGATTATAGTTGGGTATAAGTCGACTATATGATTATTATGTGTGTGATCAAGGCTTTTAACAAAAATTCTAAAAATACACAAAAATAGTCAAATGCTTCATATGAGTTTGATCAATCAGAACTCTGTAATAAACGCTTGAGATAGAGCTCCAAATGCATCTGTATCACTTTGTTATCCATCATTAAAATCTTTCAATCTGTAGGCTTCAACATTCTCCCCCTTTTTGATGATGACAACCTGTGCATGAAAACTCCTCCTGCAATGAACATGTTATAACAAATAGACATATAACAAGTGTTCTTATTTTCCCCTATGTTTTCCATTGATTTGCAAAGGGGAAAACTTACAAAAAAGGTCGAGGAGCTAAATTACAAGTATTCTAAAAGATTACAAGTAGATCTCTTCAGAGATTCTAGAGAAGTGTGCCGATAGGAGTCTGGTCAGCGTGCGACCACTTTGTCCCTTTGACGATGCGAGCGATGAGATTCCCTTCTCGCCTAGTTCGGGGAATCAGAGAACAGTAGGTTGGTAGAACCTCCTTGTTACTTCTCAAAACCGCCTTCGCTTAGGAATTCCTTCTCGCCTGGTTTCGGAGATTCCTTGAGAAGAAGGTATTAGGGTATCAGCACCCTGATTAGAGAAACAGTTCTCTAAAGTCTCTGAATTATTAGAAGCAAGAGAATAAGTCTCTGTTTAGCCGTCTCTCTGTTTTCAGCCTCTATGTGCTTTTGTGCGCTCCTCTCTCCTTGTGCCCCTGGTGGGCTATTTATAGGGAGAGCAAGGGTATAATTGTCCCTTAAAAATATAGAAACAGATCGAATCAAATCTGTTTAAATCTGAAAAGTAGCCTTGCTGCGAGATTAGGATCAGCTTATGCGAAGCTAGAAATAGCAGATCGGTTGATCCTCTTGATCTGTTTTGATCCTTTCCATATAGTTGGAAGATTTCCCCTTATCCTCTTACTTGTTTTAGAAGAGTCAAGAGATTATGGTAATCAACTGCCAAATTTGGTCTCAGATTTGATCTTGATTGGATTTGATCTCAATCCTGATTAGATTTAATTGGTCAAAGGTTGACCATAGCGGACCAGCAGCGGAGCTGCCGCGTTGAGCTCGCAGCGGAGCTGAAAAGCGCATGTGGCGAAGTCAGAAGACAGCTCTTCAGCGGAGCTAGATATCGTTTGTGGCGAAGCTACCGAACATCCTTCTGCGCGGTTGCGTGTGGCTTCAAGCGAAGTTAACTCTCTCTGCGGAGTTAACTGAGCACTTCCGGTGAAGTTATAAGTTAGCTTCCTGATGGAGCTTTGAATGGCTCCAAGGCGAAGTTGGGCAATCTTAGCCTATCAGGCGAGGCTATCCCTTTGGGCTCATGTGATGCTAAGTATTATGCTAACCTAGCATCTTAGACTTGCTGAGGTCTATTCAAAGATAATCTGGGCTCACTGTATGCTTCACTGGATCAGTAGAGTTCAAGTTGTTGATTTGTCCCTCGGAGATGGGTATAGGACTGATCGTCAGCTTGTCTGTCACTTGTCTTTTGTAAATGTCAACAAGTTTAGACATTGTTTAGGCCAATAAGAATCTTGTCTTTTTTAAAGTGTCAACAAGACCCCCTTCAAAGTTTTCGAAAGTCTACAATGGCTCAGACTTTGAAACACTTTGAATTGCTTTGATCGGTGGCATGTAAAGTACGAACGTCGCCATGGTGGTTGAGTTCAGCTTCGCTTTTAATCCTGCTTTAGGATAGATTCGTTAAAGAATCGTGTAGATTCTCTACTCTGGGTAGCTTCGCGTCTGAGTATCTTCGCATCTGGGTAGCTCCGCGTCTGAGCCTCCCAGAATAAGTTCGCTTCGGAATGCTGTTTCTTTCCTAAGGCCAACTGCTTTCGGCCAGTTACGAGAAGGATTGCTCCTTTTTCGAGGTTATAACAACCTATTGCATTAATCGAGGGAGATCATTCCTCCTTTGTGCGCTTCCGAGGGAAACTGTTCCCTTTCTCAAGGCTCAATAAATGCCTTAAATCCGCTCGTGCTTCCATGCTTGAAGCGGTAGCGCTCAGGCCATGAGGCCTATAAATAGGACACCTGAGGTCCTCTGAAGAGAAGTGGTCTGCTCTTCTCTTCTCTTGGTTATTAGAGAGAGATACTCAAACTCTGAACTAGTGGGGATGCCCACTCTGGTGATTACCCGGCCAAGGACTGGTAAGTCCCGGTCATCCAAAGACTTTACCAATGGACAAATGACTTTAGGGAGTTTATCTCCCTTAATTTAGCTTTAACAACTGCCTCAGGGATTGATTTCCCTTGTCCTTTATTTTGTATCTGAATGATTGCTAACTTATTTCAGTTTGCATTGCAGTAAGCTATGTTCGCCAGCCTTTCGATCTGATGAAAGAGACCAAAAAGTTGCCTCTTGCTTTTCCAGTTGAAACTTTAATCCTAAGCAGGAGGAACAAACTGGGGCAGCTGATGTGCGTTCCAGAAGAGGTTGGTAGTCGCTTATCCGAGATGATCCACTTCGAGGCGAGGCTGGTAGTCGCTTATCCGAGATGATCCACTTCGAAAAAGTGGACGTCACCTGTAAGGTCTCGAATACTCCATTGCCAATTTTCATCAAAGAAGATCCAGCCTGCTGGTGGCGATCAGTCCTTTGCCAATTTTGATCAAAGAAGATCCAACTTCCCGGTGGCACAATCTGCCATTACGCGAAAGATTACGGCCTTGTGCAGGATGAAGGCCTTTCGTGTCTAGTTGGTTAGGCTTGGAAGTAGATATGACCCCTTGTATGCCTTTTGAGCAAATGATTCTGTTGTACGAAACACAACCTTGATGTAGCAGTATCAATGTATTCTCTTTTAAATCAATAAAAGTTCAATTTCTGCTCATCTGATTTGCTATGCCTTCTCTTTTGAATTGAGAACACTTGAATTGGTCCGGCGGAGTTAGACTTCATGCGAAGTTAAAGATAGAATCCTTTCTGAATCAGGAACGAGCTTCCAGCGAGACTAACATTTCCACGAAGTTCGGACTGTGCTTTTGGCGGAGCTAAGGCAAGCTTTTCGGCGAAGTTAACGAAACGTCGTGCGAAGCAGCACTTGACTTGTGGCGAAGTTAGCCCTTAGTGGGGCGGAATCAGTGCTTCTCGGGAAGGCACTTTAGGCGCCGTTTCAAATAGATTTAAAATGACAGCCTGTACTGTTTTCGAGGCGTCGTTTCAGGCGCTCATCAGCCTATAAAATCCTCATCGGGCTGAGAGAGAAGGCATCAATTTTCTTTGAAATTTACAGAGCACTTGATGTTGGCCCAAAGGCCTTCGACTCTAGTTTTGATGATGATTAACTCATGTAGTTATGTGTACTAATAATCTTGTGATTTTAGTTTCAGATCATTAGTCAAGTTATTAGTTGGTGATTAGCTTCAACAAGATGATTTGGAAGCTACCCACATGTTGATTCAAGAGACCGAGCGTCAAAGATCATATATAGCACCTGCTCGCTGGATCAAGGAGTTTTGGATCGAGTCGGCTTGGAGATTGCGCTCTACAAGAAGACTTCGGTACCATAGTTTAGTTTTGTGTTTAGATCCAAATTTGTAAAGATTAGAATAGTATGATAATGCTCAAGTTCACAACACACACGTTTCATGTTTTGAATATTGGTTTTTGGTTTTTCGGTTTTAGGTTTAACTGATCTTGGTTTTCATGAATGGATAGATCAAACAAGTTTACATGGTTTAATGTGTATATGATTTGTTCTATATACATGCATGCTTTAATTTCCTAGACAAACTTAGTTTTGACTCCCTTATTCATGTGTTATATGTTTTGGTATTTTTGACAAAACATATTTTGGAATTAACGACAAAAACTATGATATATATTTATTTCATGTATATTGGATTTCTATCCATATGCATCATGCCTAAATGTTGTTTAATATCATGTTTTTGTACTTGGAAGAGTTTGGACAAAACGTATTTTCTATTCAAAATCCAAGTTTTAGAAAATACAGTTTTTAGTTTTTGGTAAAAATGATAAGACACAAAAATAGTTCATATTGATTGATATTTGAGCTAAACTTTTTACCACATGTTTATATATCAATGCAAAATGATAAAACTATTTTTGGTGATTTTTAGAAAAGATAAAAAGAATTTTTAAACATTTTTTAACTGAATTTCTGTTCCAGGCTTCAACCAAGTCGACTAGTAACCTGACTAGTCGACTAGGGCTGAGGTCGGTCGACCGGGCCGGTCGACCGACGTGCACAAATCTGTGCACGTTTGACAGCTTTGGGATGGTCGACCGGGACGGTCGACCGGGACGGTCGACCGGACTGAGAGCAGTCTGCTCTCTATTTGTTTCGGTCGACCGGGCGGTCGACCGGTAGCTGCCAACGGTCAAAAAATGACCATTGTGCGGTCGACCGGGCGGTCGACCGCCAGGGTATTTCTGGCAGTTCTGCTGCCAACGGCTATTTTCTGGATTAGCCTATAAATACCCTTTTGGCAAGAGTTTTTCCCCAAGAATTTTTGTGCGAATTTTTACATACTCTCTGGTGTTTTTACAGCAATAAAAAGAAGTTTTTGAGCTTGATTTGAACAATCCATTTGGTGTTTGTGTTAGGGTTTGGAAAATCAAAGAAAGGGTTTTTGGGAAAAGATTTTGATTGAACTTCTCTATCTTAGTTTCAGTTTTTCCCAAGGATTTTTCTTTGTGATTTCTGATTTCCATTCCTTTGGTTTTCTCCACACTTGAGCAAAAATCTACTATCTAAATCTATAGGATATTTGTGTGGGAGAAGATATAGTTTGTGGTTGTTGTTTTAGACCACCAAGTTGTAACCCAATCTTTTCTTAGCTTTGTGCTTTGGGTTGTATCCCTCAAGTTGTGAGGTGATCCTTGTATTGGTTTGTGGTTGTGGAGGAGGTTGAGATTGTATTGGTTTTGAGTTTGCCTCTAGGAGGAGGTTGTGATTATTGGCTTGGAGTTGTGCCTCAAGGAGGAGGTTGTGTTTGTAAGGAGAGGAGTTGGGTACTCCTTGTATTGTGATTGTCCCATATCCTCGGTGGAGGTTCCCTTTGTGGGAGTCCTTTGTGGACAAGCTAGTGGACTTAAAATCCTTCTGGGTGAAGGCGGGGATGTAGAGCTAGGTGCTCGAACCTCGGAACATATCTTGTTGTTTGCGCTTGATCCATTGACTCTCTCTCTATCTCTCTCTTTACTTTGTGTATTGTGCAAATTGCTATATCTTATACTTGCTTGTGTGTGCATCATTGTTGTTATTGCAATTAGTTTTTGAATTCCGCATTAACTTCACTAGATTAGCATCGTCACCTATTCACCCCCCCTCTAGGTGACTTTTCAACTAGTATCAGAGCTAGCGCTCCTGATATTTAGGTTTAACCACCTAGGAGTGAGATCTTGGTTTGCTAATCTTCATTTGCATTATCATTTGCACTCATCTATTTTGCACTCATGGATAGCCCTCCTATGTTTGACCATTTTAGACTTGATACTTGGAAGGTAGACATGACTAGGCATTTAAAACACTAGGTCATCTTGTTTATCAAGCCATTACCATAGAAACCCTCCCAACCAATAGCAAGCATAAGAAGGCCAATGCACTTGCACTTAGGGCACTTAGAGCATCTCTTAATGAACATCTATTACATGTTTTTGATCGATATGATTTGGCTTTTGCAGTTTGGAGCATTTTAACTTCTCCCGAGCTTCCTACGATTATCAACAAGATGAGAGATCTAGGAGAGACAAGTCCGAAGATCATTGCCTTATGGTCCATGGGAATGACTCCCATGAGGTACAATCGGATTCTCAACTAGATGATAGCTCTAGTTCATATTGCCATGGTTGTTTTGAAGTTCAAATTTAAATTTAGAACTTGCCTCTAAGCTTGAAAATTTCTTGGAAAAACATGAAATTTTGAAAAAGAAGAATATAGATTTAAAAGATGAAATCAAGGATTTATGCTCAACCTTTGAAACTGTTTTGCAAGAGATGGGAGATATTGCTAGTGAACGTGACTCACTAAGATCTCAACTAGACCTTGCCCTAAATGAAATTGAAGTTTTAAAAGGCAAAAATGATTGTGATGATATTTTGGAGAACAATAAGGTTTTATCTTCAAAATTAGATCTTGTTTTTAAAGAAAATGTTACTTTGAAAAATGAAATTGATTTCATAACAAAAGAATTGGATTTGGTTTTGAATAAAAATAAATCTTTGCAAAATGATATTGATATTCATGTTTGCCATGCTAGTGTAGCTTCTACTTCTTGCACACCTATAGCATGCTCCACTTTGTCTTCTAGCATAGAAAATGATATAAATGTTTTGAAGAAAAGTGTTGATTGTTTGGGCTCCACTTTGAGCCATTGTGCCATGAACCACACTCGTTTGGAATCCTTGATTCACAAGAAACAAGTTTCAACTATGCATGCACACCCAGCACGGCATACACATGCCCATCACGGACATAATCATAACATGTATGCTCATGTGTACACTTGTACACATTGTGGTCGAAAAGGCCATCTTGCTAGATTTTGCTATGATCGTTTACATGTTGAAAATTTAGCAACTAATCTTGTTTGGGTTAGGAGAGATACTAACCCCCGTGGACCCACAAGGAAATGGGTACCAAGATCCACCTCTTTGATTTTTGATGTAGGTGGAGGCTCTCGCATCACGTGAGAGTTTTGGGTGCCTTGAGGTGGATGCGTTCTAAGCCTAAAAGAGAATCATTTGGATGCTTCACACTCAAGGAGATTAGGTGGAGAGGACCACCATGTTTTGGAGAACTAGAGATGCACCTTCATTGTTTTGGTATCATTCTCTAACTCCCATTTATATTTGCATGCTTTATATGTTCATCAATTTATAGCATGTTTTGTTGTTTTATGATTAGTATGATAATTGCCATGTTTTTTAGTCTTATGTTTTACATGATTAGTTCTTGAGACACCCATGTTTAATATGAACCCATATTTTGTGTTCTCTTTATGTTTTAGCTATCATGTTGATTATAGATCTAATGCACATGTCTTTATCATAATAATCATATGGATTTTTGTGATTGTTTTGACACTCCATAGTTTTGATTATCATGATTGTATTTCTCATATTGATTTATACAACGTTTTGTGATTCATGTGTTGACTACTTGCTTGAATGATAGTTTTCAATTAAGACTAGAATTTATATGTGTACAACTAGTGAGCTACAAATATATCTTTTTAATGTTTGTGCTTAAAAGCTCATTTGTGTTCATTAGATGTACTTGTATAGTCTAGTTTTGATGATTCATGCATTTGACTTGTATTCACCATTATATGTAATTTGGTTGACTTCATGTATATGTCCATCTTGTCCAAACTATCACTTATACATATACATCCTTGAGCCACGTGCCTTCATGCGTATACTTTTGTGGACTCTTCATGTTTGGGATAGTATGTGTACTTTAGTTTGTACATGACATACATATGCCTTGAAGCTTAAATCATATGGATGAATTTCATGTTTCTAAGTGATCTCACATTTATGTTGAAGCTCATGTTTTTAAGATGATTTTTCAATTAGTATCATGGATTTCAATTGGTGATTTCACATCCTAGATGAACTTTCATGGATTTCATGATTCACTTATGTTTCATATCTTGATGATTACTATATTGAGCTTAATTGTCCATTTTCATGATGATATGTTTCTCACAAACTTGTACACTCACCTTATTTTGATGTTTTCTCATGATTTGATTTTCATGAGTACTATTGGTGCCATATAGATTTTGAGTGTTTGGTGATCATGTGATTCTCATGTTTCATGAAAAATCTTTGTGTTTTATCTTGAAGGATTTCGTATTAGTTGATTCATATGACTAGTTGTGATATTCTTCATGAGGTAGAGTTTTTCAAACATACTATATTTCTAAATCTATTTTTGAAAACCCCTACCTTCAATGGGCGGTTGGATGGGAGATCATGCTCATGTATGCTTTATAATGAAAATCATTTTAAACTTAAACATGAAATGGGTGGTAGTTGATATGAGTCATACACTTGATCTTATTTTTGTTTCAATTGGTATCATTGAATTCTTTCAATTGGTATCAATCTTGACATCCTTTTGTATACTCATATATGTTTTGTTTTATATATGTGTGCTTACACTTCATATAGTATCAATTTCTATTGGTATCTATTTCTTACATACATATATAGATGATTTATTTGTGCTTATTATATCCCTATATCTTGAAGCACAAATTTTGGTTATATTAAGCTTGAGTTTTTCAATTGGTATCCATATACAAGCTTTATCATAATTTTAAGATTGCTAAGCTTGAATTTTTAATGAATATCATGTTTCAATTGATTTAATTTTCAATTGGCATCTTATTTCAAGCCTATGCATATTTTCTTTTGGTATTTCATAAAGGGGGAGAAAACTCGTATTTTATATTTCAATTGGTATTGGTTTACCATTGTTTTTGTTTCCCACTCCCTAACTTATGATATTAAAGTAATTGGTATCATATGCTTATAATGAAAAATATCTTCTTTTGGTATCAAGATGCTATTTGTTTCCTTAAAATTGGTATCAATTTTTTATTATCTATTGGTATCAAGTTTACATTACTTGTTTTCATTTTGATATAAAATGTTATTTTGTTTCAATGCCTTGTTTTATTTCAAATAGGATTTGGCATTTCTCAAAGTTTGTTATTTTCAATTGATATCATATTGACTTTGGTTTTACCCCTTGGAATAATTGCTTCTTTGTTTTGAAGATTTAGGGGGAGTAGTATGAGTTTTCATTATGTTTGTTTTTACCCCTTTGTTGATGATTGACAAAAGGGGGAGAAGAATTTGGGTTTATATATGCATGTTTTTGTTTTTGCATATACTAAGTTTAATTTAGTTTAATTTTAATTGGTATCTAAAGCATGTTTTGTAATTGGATGTTTTGTAATTGGTATCTAGAACCCTTTATTGTTTATGCATTTATATGCATTCATGTTTAAGAGCCTTTATTGCATACTATTTATTGTTTATTTGTTTATGCATGAGCTAAGGGGGAGCTTCTTTGAAGCTTAACTTTAATCCATGCATATATAACTCCATGAGTTTTGTCATCATCAAAAAGGGGGAGATTGTTGGCCCAAAGGCCTTCGACTCTAGTTTTGATGATGATTAACTCATGTAGTTATGTGTACTAATAATCTTGTGATTTTAGTTTCAGATCATTAGTCAAGTTATTAGTTGGTGATTAGCTTCAACAAGATGATTTGGAAGCTACCCACATGTTGATTCAAGAGCCCGAGCGTCAAAGATCATATATAGCACCTGCTCGATGGATCAAGGAGTTTTGGATCGAGTCGGCTTGGAGATTGCGCTCTACAAGAAGACTTCGGTACCATAGTTTAGTTTTGTGTTTAGATCCAAATTTGTAAAGATTAGAATAGTATGATAATGCTCAAGTTCACAACACACACGTTTCATGTTTTGAATATTGGTTTTTGGTTTTTCGGTTTTAGGTTTAACTGATCTTGGTTTTCATGAATGGATAGATCAAAACAAGTTTACATGGTTTAATGTGTATATGATTTGTTCTATATACATGCATGCTTTAATTTCCTAGACAAACTTAGTTTTGACTCCCTTATTCATGTGTTATATGTTTTGGTATTTTTGACAAAACATATTTTGGAATTAACGACAAAAACTATGATATATATTGTTTCATGTATATTGGATTTCTATCCATATGCATCATGCCTAAATGTTGTTTAATATCATGTTTTTGTACTTGGAAGAGTTTTGGACAAAACGTATTTTCTATTCAAAATCCAAGTTTTAGAAAATATATTTTTTAGTTTTTGGTAAAAATGATAAGACACAAAAATAGTTCATATTGATTGATATTTGAGCTAAAATTTTTACCACATGTTTATATATTAATGCAAAATGATAAAACTATTTTTGGTGATTTTTAGAAAAGATAAAAAGAATTTTTAAACATTTTTTTAACTGAATTTCTGTTCCAGGCTTCAACAAGTCGACTAGTAACCTGACTAGTCGACTAGGGCTGAGGTCGGTCGACCGGGCCGGTCGACCGACGTACACAAATCTGTGCACGTTTGACAGCTTTGGGACGGTCGACCGGGACGGTCGACCGGACTGAGAGCAGTCTGCTCTCTGTTTGTTTCGGTCGACCGGTAGCTGCCAACGGTCAAAAATGACCGTTGTGCGGTCGACCGGGCGGTCGACCGCCAGGGTATTTCTCGCAGTTCTGCTGCCAATGGCTATTTTCTGGATTAGCCTATAAATACCCTTTTGGCAAGAGTTTTTTCCCAAGAATTTTTGTGCGAATTTTTACATACTCTCTGGTGTTTTTACAGCAATAAAAAGAAGTTTTTGAGCTTGATTTGAACAATCCATTTGGTGTTTGTGTTAGGGTTTGGAAAATCAAAGAAGGGTTTTTGGGAAAGATTTTGATTGAACTTCTCTATCTTAGTTTCAGTTTTTCTCAAGGATTTTTCTTTGTGATTTCTGATTTCCATTCCTTTGGTTTTCTCCACACTTGAGCAAAAATCTACTATCTAAATCTATAGGATATTTGTGTGGGAGAAGATATAGTTTGTGGTTGTTGTTTTAGACCACCAAGTTGTAACCCAATCTTTTCTTAGCTTTGTGCTTTGGGTTGTATCCCTCAAGTTGTGAGGTGATCCTTGTATTGGTTTGTGGTTGTGGAGGAGGTTGAGATTGTATTGGTTTTGAGTTTGCCTCTAGGAGGAGGTTGTGATTATTGGCTTGGAGTTGTGCCTCAAGGAGGAGGTTGTGTTTGTAAGGAGAGGAGTTGGGTACTCCTTGTATTGTGATTGCCCCAAATCCTCGGTGGAGGTTCCCTTTGTGGGAGTCCTTTGTGGACAAGCTAGTGGACTTAAAATCCTTCTGGGTGAAGGCGGGGATGTAGAGCTGGGTGCTCGAACCTCGGAACATATCTTGTTGTTTGCGCTTGATCCATTGACTCTCTCTATCTCTCTCTTTACTTTGTTTATTATGCAAATTGTTATATCTTATACTTGCTTGTGTGTGCATCATTGTTGTTATTGCAATTAGTTTTTAAATTCCGCATTAACTTCACTAGATTAGCATCGTCACCTATTCACCCCCCTCTAGGTGACTTTTCATTTGACTCTTTTCTTCTTCTTCTTTTTCTTTGTCCAAGAATTCAAGAACTTTCACTGTTCTTCAATGGCTCCCAAGAGACGAGCGGGAAAAGAGGTCGCAACCTCTGCAACGGAGGGTCCTTCTCCTCCTCCGGCCATCGAATGGCCGATCGCTGATAGGGATCTTTCCCTTTTGATTAGAGACTGCCGTCTCTCCTTTAAAGCCGATTTCTGGCTATCTTTAGATATGCCTAAAAAGATCAATTATAATCTGTTATTCTTAGGGAATTCAACTCCCTGAGTTTTCCTAGATTTCTTGATCGGGAATCCAAGAACTGAAGACTCCTTCTTTAAGCTTCCAGGCGAAGCTATCCCTTAGGCGGTTTACATCCTGTTGAATGACAGGATGCGAAGCTGTCCTTTGAAATGTGGCTAAAAAGGATCTTAGTGCCCTTAAAATAGTCTTTTGACCATAATACCCTTCTGACGAAGTTAGCCCTTGGGGCTTTGTCGCATTCTGTTGTTCGAGGCTAAGCTTCTAGAGCAAAGCTAACACTTGGATATTTTCCTGCATCCTGCCTTCATGTGGAATGCGGAGTTACGCTACAGCTGCGAAGCTAAGCTTCGGGGCGAAGCTATCATTAGGCCAGCTTCGCTCGGACAGCGAGGCTATGCCTTAACAGATTTTGCTTTCTTGTTTTAGCCTTTATTGGCTGATGAATTAATCATAGTTTTTCTTTGTTCTTGCAGTGCACTACACTCCTAGTCCTTTGAACAGTCTTTTCGGTACAGCCAGGGGACTAGATGGCAATGTTAGCTTGCAATTCCAAGGGCAGGCTTCGCTGTTCAGCGAGCGGAGCTCTCCTGCTCGAGATACACTTATTATGGTGGGGATCAACGCACCATGAGGAGCATCTTAACTACTGCTCCCCTTGAAGATTCTGACCGACGAATCTATCGGAAGCCCGGCTTCATGTTCGGAGATGCGGCGCCAGACCATGATCGCCAGCTGCTAGCCGGAGAGGGGCAGTAGATTTTCCAATTAGATGGTAAGAAGTTCTATCTTCCGTCTAACAAGCGGCATTTTCCCTTGTCCTTCTTTCAATGCGTGACGAAGGCTCGGAAGATGCAGTGGCAAGTGAGTCGGACTATTGACTCCGTTCACGTAGGGAAGTTGATAATTCCTTCACTCGGCTACACAAGAGTGGGGCCTCCTCGCTGCATAATGGGTCTCCACCCTGGGAATGTACTCCCAGACATCCCGGTGGGAGAAAATCCTGCGGTGGCGCAGACCTTTGGGACTCAATTCTTCAAGGTTTGTGGCAACTATCCAGCCACTGATTTCAGGACTCCAGGGTGGATTCACCCTCCGAAGGCATGGTGGAGGGATTTGACTCTATATGTCCTTGCTCATTTTGAGGAGGATCTGGAGAGGCTGAATCTTTATGAGGCCGTCAGGACGACCTGTTATGGCATTCAGATGAGCGTAGCGAACTTCTACGCCATCTTTGAGTTATACTGCCCGGCTACAGGGACCTTCTTCACCCTGTTGGCGAATTGGGCATGACTCTGCACGAGATGTGGGAAGTCTCTGCTCTGCCCTTGGGATCTTTCCCATATGAAGAATATTTCCCGTGCGAGGCGGAATTGGCACTTCTGGAGAAGCAGGAGCCCGCCTTGTTTGAGACCTACCGGGAGTTGATGTGCCATTTGTACATTTGTTCCAGTATGCATGGAAGCAGTAAGGGAGCTTCATGCAGCTTGAAGAGCTGGGGAGATTATTTGTTCCCCGATATGGAAAATACTCCTGAAGCGGCTCATTGTGGAGTTGCTGATGAAGACATCTTTAGTCGGATGCAAAAGAATTCTCAAGGTATCTAATTCTGGAAGAAGATGACGGACCCTATGAGAAAGGTGATATCCTTCGGAGTTTCCACCATCAGGCTCATCGACCGATGTCCCGGAAGGCACTGCTGGCTGGTTTCTTGACGGTCTGGTTGAAGAGATGTGTGGTGCCATCTTCATCGGGCGATGTCCTCCATCCGACTGTTTTGTTGCCCGCCGTTCGTCTAGTTCATGGTCGTTCTCTGGGACTTCTTCCGGCTATGGTGTGCTATATTCAGAGAGGCCTTCGCGCATTGACGGAGGCTTTCTATAAGCCACCAACGACGAAGCGGGGAAAGGGGACTATTTTGCCCTGCGACGGACCAAACCCCAGAATAGGCTTGCCATATACTTATTTGATGGCGTGGTTTGCCCTTCACTGTCCCTCCATGATCGAAGCCGGAGAGGACCCCCCAGAAGGTGTTCGAACGGCGCTTCTCCGTCGATTCGAGGGATGTTCATGGTTGAAGACTTACGTGGCTGCGGTTCGTAAGCTACTATGGCGCCATGACGTCTATAGCCTTTTTCGCTGCTTCCCCTATACTCGGGATGCAGGCTATGGTGAAGAGTTCAAGGACGTGGGAGAAGGGCAGAAGTCATTGAGCCGGGGAATTTTTGAGTGGCTGATCAGCATTCGGCCTTTACATTTGTTGTACAGAAGCGGGGACACCTGCTACCTGGAGCCCTATGTTCCAAGTCGGTTTGCCCGTCAGTTTGGATATGACCAACTGTACATGGGCAACCCAAACAGCAATTTAGCTTTTATGGGCAGTCTCATCGATGGAGCCCGTGCCTGGCGGTTCTTCATTGCTGGCTGTACCGAGGCGCGGCTGTGCATGCCGCTAAGGACTCCAAACCTTCTGATGACCCTGGGATTCTGCCAGTGGTATACAACCTCAAACTCCATACCCACCAGATTCTCTGTTAATTCTTCTGGTGTGAAGTTAATTTCTCAACGGCTGAAGCGGAAGGTTTCTGAGAAAAACGAGAGTAAAAGGGTTCGCGTCCCAGGCATCGGGGAATTCATTGCCGTTGATGACAGTGAAGCCTCGGATGCAGAAAGTCCTCGCTTTGAAGTGGAGATAGGTGCTGAGGATCCAACAGCTGTTTCTGGCGTGGTGGGGACGGCCCCCGTAAAACATGCCAATGTAGAAGAAGTGGAGGAAGAAGATCCCGATGTCCCCCTCAAGCGAAAGCGGGAAGGTAGATCTCGTAGAAAGAAGGTAGTGAAGAAGCCTCGTCGCTATGCTCCTATGGTTGTTGCAGAGGGCGAACCATCTGCAGTGCTTCCTCCTCCTGCCCTATTAGTAACTGAAATGTCGGTTCCTAAACCGACTACTGGTAAAGCCACTCCGGACCTGGGTAAGATCAGCTTCGTCTCTGTAATATACTTTTTATGTGTTCCGGACAGCTCATTATTTGCTTTGTGATTCAGGAACTGAGGCGGTGAAAAGCCCGAGAGCTGAAGCTATCAGAGAACAAGGGGAGCGTTATGATCCCTTGTTTACTTATAAGGAAGGCGATGAGGCTGGCTACTTCGCCGTCTCAGAAGAGTCCGTAGATGATGTGGCTGGCGTAGGTCCTTCGGGCGCCGGGACTTCGAAGGAAGTTCTGAAGCTTCTAGCTCCTTTGGGTGGACCACGGAGGGTTCGGCAAGTGAAGGCGGGATGGCCATTCGTGTTGATTCCGCCAAAGATTTTCCGATGGAGCCCGTAGAAACTGATGCAGCCGCCAAGACGATTGAGGCGACATTATCTTTTGGTACTGTTTTGGCCTTTTGACTCTTGCTATTTGTTGTGCCCTGCCTAAACAAAATCTTATTGCAGGTGTTCCGCCTCTGGGTACATCGACTTCAAGAAAGCCTACCCATCTTTCTGAGGGATCCAAGGGTGAAGTAAGCGCTTCGACCGCGGCAGATGCTGCTGAGTTGGATGCTTTGTATGGTGACCTGCCCTCTTATCAGCCTGAACCAGCCAGAGGAACAGAGATTGAGGGCACGGTAGTCACGGAGGCAACCTCACTTCCAGCTATATCAATGAGTGAGGTGCCTTCAGTTTCGCCAGCGCCATCTATCTTGCCGGGTGTGGAGCTGAGGGTGATTACAAGTCCTACTTCCCTAACACTGGTAGTTGAGCCCGCTCTCCCAGAAATGGTCACTAGTCCTACCTCGGTTGTGGCTAGTGAACTAGTTTCAATGAAAACTCCTCCGAGATCACCGATGACCTCTCATGTTGCTGCAGCCAGTGTTTCTACTATTCCTTCCACAGTGGTGTCAATAAAGCCGGTGGAATCTTCAGAGTCTGCCCGTCTGCCATGAGTGATTGAGCCCGAGAATGAATTTGTAGCTGAGCTAGTCGATAGCTTTTATAAGGGCTTGAAGCGATCCATCGCTTTGATTTTGAAAGGCTTGACTACTTCATTTTCTGCTCTAAAGGTGGTCCTCTCCCGAAGCATTGAGAGTATCCGAGACTTTGGAGGGGATGACCAGGCTGCTGTATTGGAACTTCTTGTGGACCAACTTGAGAGGGATGTAAACGAATGGCGCCGTCTTAGCCATTCGGACCTGGAGTCTTCGGTTAATGAGTAGCTTGCGCACCTTGTCGCTCAAATGCATGAAGCCCATTTGCTGCTCAGGAAGCTGCTAAGGTCATTTCTTCCGACTTGAAATCCTTAGAGACAAGGAAGATAGAGCTTGGGGACTCCATAGATGCTTCTAGCAGCGCTCTTCTTGACGCTGAAGATAAAATTGAAAAGGCCGAGGAGATGATCAGGAAGGCAAATCTCTCTTATCCAGGCTGAACCAGTGCGTCTTGAAGAGACTGCGCGGCTTGAGCAGCTTAAGGCTCAGAGTGACGAACTCTCGCGGCAAGAGTCAGCTCAGAGGGCAACCTTGGTTGAAGTTGAAGCTCGCTTGGCCCAGACGGCGAGTTTTATGAGGCTGAGCTAAGGTCGCAGGCGCTTGTCAGGGCTGCTGATGATAGGAAGACAAGTCTGGCCTTTCTTGAAGGACGGATCAAATCTTATGAAGCACCCTTATAGCTTAATATATGTGCCTTCATGTACCCCTTCTTTTCGGAATCAATAAAAGTATTTTATTTTGACTCCCCTGTCGTATTTTTGACTTGTTTAATCCTTTGAATTGTCGCTTTCAAGTCGCATTGCAGCTTTTTGAGAAAATAGTCCTTACTAGACTAAATGATGAGACTTGGCTATCCGCCGGTTCAGAGGTCTCAATGACGTAACTGGTTGAGAAGCCACCAAGCTCGAAGTAGTCCTTGACGGACTGAAAGGAGAGACTTGGCTATCTGCCAGTTCAGAGGTCGCAATGACGTAACTGGTTGAGAAGCCACCAAGCTCGAAGTAATCTTGCCGAACTGAAAGGTGAGACTTGGCTATCTGCCGGTTCAGAGGTCGCAATGACATAACCACTTGAGAAGCCAACAAGCTCAAGGTAGTCCTTGTCGGACAGAAAAGTGAGACTTGTTTTTTGTAAATGTCAACAAGTTCGAGGGTAGTCCTTGTCGGACTGAAAAGTGAGACTTATCTTTTCTAAATGTCAACAAGTTCGGAGGTAGTCCTTGTCGGACTGAAAAGTGAGACTTGTCTTTTGTAAATGTCAACAAGTTCGGAGGTAGTCCTTGTCGGACTGAAAAGTGAGACTTGTCTTTTGTAAATGTCAACAAGTTTGAGGGTAGTCTTTGTCGGACTGAAAAGTGAGACTTGTCTTTTGTAAATGTCAACAAGTTCGAGGGTAGTCCTTGTCGGACTGAAAGGTAAGTCTTATCTTTTGTAAATGTCAACAAGCTCGAGGGTAGTTCTTGTCGGACTGAAAGGTGAGACTTGTCTTTTGTAAATGTCAACAAGCTCAAAGGTAGTCCTCGTCGGACTGAAAGGTGAGACTTGTCTTTTGTAAATGTCAACAAGTTCGAAGGTAGTCCTTGTCGGCTGAAAGGTGAGACTTGTCTTTTGTAAATGTCAATAAGCTCGAAGGTAGTCCTTGTCAGACTGAAAGGTGAGACTTGTCTTTTGTAAATTTCAACAAGTTCGGAGGTAGTCCTTGTCAGACTGAAAGGTAAGACTTGTCTTTTGTAAATGTCAACAAGCTCAGCGTAGTCCTTGTAGGATTGAAAAGTGATACTTGTCTTTTGTAAATGTCAACAAGTATAGAACTAGTCGTCGGCTTGCCTGTCACCTGTCTTTTGTAAATCAACAAGATTAGACATTGTTCAGACCAGTCAGAATTTTAATGGAATTTGGAAAAAGGCTTGTTTTCATTGCGAAAATGAGGAGATCACCGTCATAGGTTTATGTTAACGTAACAGCGAAATGGATGGAAAGAGCTTTGTATGTGGTCTTACCATTCTATGGATGAGAATTGGTAAGTGATTTTAGAGAGGGAATCAAATGGAAACTGGTTCCTCAGGATTTTTAGGAAATCCTCAGCTGTCAACGGGTTTGATATGCCTTTACCAACTACCGTTTGAGTCAGGCTAGCCATGCTATTCCCCTTAGCATGATGAGTTGTCGAGGACTTATATTGGGCTTAAAGGCCAGCATTTTCCTCTATCCTTAACCGTTAAAGGTGTTGGATGATTTGGTTAGTGCATGTGTAACCTTGAATCTCTTTTGAGACAACCAGCGCATGACCAGGTTCCTACTGATTTATGGTTGTATGATCCCATTTGAGGAAGAGAGAGAGCTCTTTATGTGTACCTTAAATTTGAAGGTCTTGATCAGAGGTGTAGGGTTAACTTGATCATGAGAAGGATCCTTAATCAAGGATAATACTTCTTTAGAAACTTGCCATTGATCGGCATCATGAGTAAATCGCCATCTGAAGTCATAAGGCGATATGCTCCGTTTGAATAGACTGTTTCTATTACAAACGGTCCTTCCCATTTAGGCTGAAATTTGCCTTTGGTTTTGTGCGTCATAATCATCGGTCGTCTGACGGCTAAAACCAAGTCTCCTTTCTGGAAGACTCTTTGTTTGACCTTCTTATTGAAGGCTTTTGAGATTCGAGCTTGATACAACTTGATATGCTGCTGAGCTTGTAACTGCCTCTCATCTAAGGCTTCTAGCTCTTAGAGACGCAACCGATCATTATCCTCTGATGTGATCTTAGTGGTTAGAGAAAACTCATAATGACAGTATCTGAATTTCCAACGGGATGACTGGTTCGCACCCGTACACCAGGGAAAAGGGCGTATTGCCTGTCGAGGCCCGAACCGTGGTTCGGTAGGCCCAAAGACATTCACCAAGCTTTTCGTCCCAATCTCGCTTATTCAAGGAGACGAACTTCTTGAGTAACTTGATGATTGTTTTGTTAAATGCTTCCGCCAAGCCATTAGCGGCGGGATTATAGGCAGTTGAAGCCACATTCTGAATTCGGTATTTATCGCAGAATCGATAGAATACCTGCTTATGAATTGGGGACCGTTATCATGGATGATCCGCCTAGGGACACCAAATCGATGGATGACATGGTGTTTGATGAAATTAACCATGTTAGAGGTTTTGACTTCAACCAGTGGTATAGCTTCTGCCCACTTTGAAAAGTAATCGGTTATTGCCAGGATAAACCGGTGACCTCTTGTCGAAGAGGGGCTGATTGGCCCTACAACATCGATTCCCCATGCTTCAAACGGCCATGAAGCAACAGTTGGATGGAGCAACTCCAGAGGCTGATGTATGAAGTCCGCATGAATTTGACATGCTTTACACCTTCGTGCATATTGGATGGAATCGGCCATCATGGTTGGTCAATAATATCCAAGCCTCTGTAGCCTGTCTGTGAGTTTTGGACCTGGCGATGAGCTCCACATATGCCGTCATGTGCTTTTTTAAGCACTTCTTGTGCCTTTGAATTAGAAAGGCAACAGAGGAGGACACCGTTATATGAACACGATAAAGTGTCTTCAGAGTTGGATCATAGTAGAAACGGAGAGACCTTCATCAGATAGATGTCGTTTCTTTAGGATCGTCTGGAAGCAGACCATGTAAAGCATAATCGATGAGAGGAAATCGCCAATCTCTCAGCTTAATATCCATCGAGATATTATAGACTTCTCGGGTTCTTAACATATGCTTAGAGCATACAGGATGTCGAGTTGCTACTGTGAGGTGATACTCGGTGTCGACTGGCAAGGCTAATGTTGTTGCTAATGCAGCAAGAGCATTTGCCTTAGTATTCTGAGATCGAGATACGTGCCCGATGTAAAAACCATCAAACAGATTAGCTAACTCGATGACTGTGTGATAATAAGGCATCAAGTCTTCATGGCGGACCTCATATTCGCCTTTAACCTGATTGATAATCAGCTTTGAATCACCATAAGCTTCGAGTAGCGTACCCCCATTCCGTGGGCGAGTTGAAGGCCAATAAGTAGAGCGTTATATTCCGCTACATTGTTGGAGCGTGATTCTGTCAGAGAAAATGCTCTAGGAAGGACTTTATTTTGTGGGGAGATAAACACAACCCCCACACCGGCGATGATCCTGCCGTCAGGGCCTATTCGTGATGCTCCATCGAAGCACATCTGCCACACTTCCTCCTCTGAGGTTGTATTAGACTCGAAGACTTTGTCTGGAATATCTCCATGAAGTTTTGAGTGTTCCAGAACTGGATGAGCGGCCAAGAACTCTGCAAGGGCCTGGCCTTTAACCGCCTTTGAGGGATAAAGGTCATATCGTATTGAGACAAAAGAAGTGCCCATTTAGCTAATCTTGAATTCAATGATCCTGGCTTCGTCATGAGAAGACGCAAAAGATTCACTCTGGAAATGATATGTATGGTTTGGCCAACCAAATAATGTCGTGTCTTCTGAACAGCAAAGACAAGAGCTAAGCACTCCTTCTCGATAGGATTATAGCGAGATTCTGCTCCTATCAGAGTCCTGCTCAGATATAAATGGCCTGTTCGTGACCATTGTCATCCTTTTGATTAAGGGGGCACCAAGAGAATGGTCCATAGCTTTCACATAAAGTAAGAATGGTTTCCCTGATGTGGGAACCACTAAGACTGAGGTTTTGTGAGATATCTCTTGATGTCTTCATAAGCTTCCTGACAAGTTTGATCCCATACGAAGGAAGCACCCTTTTTCATGAGTCGGGTGAACGGTTGACAGCGACCTGAGAGATTTGCGATGAATCTTCTGATATAAGCCAGTCTACCTTGCAAGCCTCTAAGCTCTTTGAGATTCCTCGGTGGATGCATGCTCTGAATGGCTTTGACCTTGTCTGGGTCAAGATGAATCCCTTTTGATGTAACAATAAATCCAAGGAACTTACCGCTCAAAACTCCAAGAAGGATTTTGTCGGATTCATTTTCAGTTGATGAGCCCGCATTATGTCGAACATCGTTCTGAAGTCACGAAGATGGTCATCCTTGTTGCGGCTTTTGATAGCAATGTCGTCGACATAGCATTCTATCATTTTTCGGAGATGATCGCGGAAGATTGTACTCATTGTCCTCTGATAGGTTGCTCTGGCGTTCTTCAGTCGAAAGGGCATTACGGTGTAGTAGTATACCCCCAAGGGAGTTCGGAACAAAGTATGCTTCTTGTCGTCGGGGTACATTTTAATTTGATTGTACCCTGAAAAGTCATCCATGAAAGACATTCTTTCGAATCCACAGGTATTGTCAATCATGACATTAGTGATGGAGAGTGAGAATTCATCTTTAGGACAAGCCGTATTGAGATCGCGGTAGTCGATGCAGATCCGTATCTTCCCATTCTTCTTGAGGACAGGAACGATATTGGCAACCCAATCTGGATGCTGTTCCTCCCGTATGAAGCCACATGCAGTGAGCTTGTGAACTTCGGCTTCAATAGCCTCCATAATATTTGGGCGAAACTGATGTTATTGCTGCTTGACTGGCTTGGCGTTGAGCTTGATATTCAGACGATGCATGGCTATTTACGGATCAAGTCCGGGCATATCTTCGTAATTCTATGCGAAGACGTCTATGTACTCCTTTACGAGTATTATTAATTCTTCCTTTTCCATAAGTGACAAGGTTTCACTTATAAAGATGGGTTTAGGGTGATCTTGACTACCCAAGTTGACCCGCATCACCTTGTCTTCAGTAGGTGTTTGCGTAGTTCGAATCGCTTTTCCCATTGGAGATCTAATTGCTGCGCCCATGGTTCCTCATCAATAGCTTCCGCAGACTCCAATTGACTGCTCGAGGTCATATTAACGGTGAGATTCTCGAACATCATTCCCACACTGACATCTGAGTCCCACTCGGAGGATGAGGCAGAATGCGATGGAATTGGTTCGTCATCTTTGAATTGAACCGTTGCTGACGATGTGGGTGTAACGTATCCCAATCCCCTGCGTGTATTATCATGGTAATTTGTAGGCTTCCCTTTTGGCACAAAGTTCGCAGCAAACTACGCCTTCCTTTTCCGAAAATCAGGCCCTCTCCATGCTTTAGGTTGTACCCCATTTTTTCATAATATGGCGTGCTGGTCGCGCATAATGGAAGAACAGGTGTCTGAGTCTGAACTTGAATCTGTGGCTGCGGATCCCCGTGGTTAGGTTCTGCCGAAAATTATCGTGACTGACCTTCTTTGGATGGAGGGATCACTAAAGCAGCCCCTTCTATAGATTCCACGAGTGTACCGGATGCACTTGGTCTATGTAAAGGCGTGTGCAGAGACCTATCCGTAATGGTTTCAAACCCAACACTCGCAGGATAATCAAAAGAAATATTATCATTAATTACCCATTCACCTTCATCTTCAGAAGGAGTATTACATTGGGGATTATTAAGACATGCTATAATTGGTTTAACAATCAAAATGGTTGGCATGCCTGCTTCAGATTCTGCATCTGCCTCATTGCCACTATCATCATCATTTGGCAATGGTTCTTTGGATGTTTCACCGGTCTCTTGATATAGGAGAGCGTCAGTGAAGTAATTTTCGACCCCTTTGAATAGTTGCTTCTCAGCAAAGACAGTTCGTACTGTTGCCTTATCTTCAACATATTTGAAGCACTGGTGCAGGGTAGAGGGGACGATCCAGTTGGCGTGGATCCACGGTCGTCCTAGCAGCAAGTTGTATGACGTGTCAACGTCAATGACATAGCATGTTACTTCTGACTTCAGGCTCTCGATTCGACAACAGAGTCGAATTTTTCCAAGTGGATGACTACTCCCGGCGTTAAAACTGTATATTGTAGTAGTGGTTGCGGACAACCTATATAGTGGTATACCGAGGAAGTAGAGGAGCTTTTTGGGGATGATGCTGAGTGCAGACCCGGATCAACCTATACCCTTTCAATATATGTTAAACCGATATATCCGGTGTAGTACAGAGATCGATCGTGCTTGTTATCCTTGAGAAGCATATCTTCCGCTGTGAAGGTAACAGCGGGCACCTTTGATTGTGCATGATGGCATTCAGGGCACGGAGACTGAGCGTCATGTTTAGGGGTCTCTGGCATATATATCAGGAATGATTCTGATTAGCCAGGGCATCCCTGAGTGCTTCTCTCATCTCTTTTGAGAGACGAAGGATCTCGTGTATTGTAATACGAGCTGGGATATTAGCCAGCTGGGCCAATATGTCAAAACGAAAGGGCGTGTCAAGCCCTGGGCCTAAAGGCTTCTTCAGGACATGGTCGAACCGGACCTCCTTAGACTTCTCTTTACCCTTTGTCGGAGCGAAGCGGATGCTGGTACTTGTACTGACGTCGTTTGCTGTTGTGTCTCGTCAGTAGCTTTCTTATACTATTTTAAGTATGATTTTCCGGATCGAGTACCCGTCGGCTGAGGTACATCGACCTGCGTCGCGCACGCATGCTTTTCTTCTTCAGAATCACTGAGAGAGGCTGACGTAATATTATCATCGTCTGGCAGGATGGAGATGACATTACAAGATTTGTCCTTCGACTTGGACTTCTTTGAATCCCACTGTACGTCTTGGACAAGGTCTGGGTGTATCCACATGACTTCCCCTGTCTCCAATGTCAAGGGAACAAGACCTCTATTATCCTGAGTTTTAGCCTCAGGATGTTTGACTTCTAGTCGTGGAACAGGGACTGGATTAGTCCTGTCGGGAACTGTGACCTTCGGGGTTTTGCCGAACTCGAGGGTCACCATATTGGCAGTGACTTTCTTCTGCTCTGACTTCAGTGTCAGGACTCCAGCGTCGATCAAGGCTTGAATTCTGTCCTTGAGGACAAAGCACTTGTCAGTAGGATGGTGAATTATCCTGTGGTAGAGACAGTATTTGGGATCGTTCGTGCGTCCTATCTCATTGAGATGTCGAGCCTCTGGTAACTTCATTTTATTCCCTTTGTGGAGCAAATGGAATATTGTGACAACCTGATCGTCTCTGAAGGAGTACTGTTTCGGGGAAACTTAGACTCCTGATTATTGATGCCACTCTTCTTGGCCTTCGACTGAACATCCCTGGGCAATTCTACGGACATAGTCTCCTTCCCTTTGGCTTGGGCTGATTGCGCATGTCGCTACGTCCTTTATTGTTCATACCCCATTTGCCTTTAGGGGTGGATGGTTCAAACTTTTTAGCCGACTTTTCGGCTATCTCAGCTTGTTTGACCAGTTCTTTCTAGGTATGGGCTTTGACAACCCCCATGCGAACCTCTACTTGGTCCAAAAATTATGCCTGCACGTCTGTAAGAGCATGGGTAACAGCATCCCTGCTAGGCACATCAAAGATAAAATTTTGAACCGCTCAATGTAATCACGGACAGATTCGCCCTTCTTCTGCATGGTGGAGAGGAGCTTGTCCATGGTTACCTCGTATCGTCCTAATAGAAACGAGAAAAGAATCAGGTTTTTAGGTCGATCCAGGAATTGACGGAGCCCGGAGGGAGACTTCGGAACCAATCAAATGCCACCCCCTTTAAGGTGCCAATGAACAGCCTAGCCATGATGGCATCATTATCTATAACATTACCTGAGACCGGAAATAGTAGATGTGCTGGTTTGATGAGCTCTTACCATCATAGGTATGCAATATTGGTGGTTTGAACTTTGGTGGGTATGGCACTGAATCCCACTCCAGCGGGTAAGAACGGACTGCCCCTACTTTCTTTAACTCATCCCTCTGAGTTAGGGATGCAATTTGAGCTGAGGCCCTTAAGGACTTCAGTGTCTAAAGAAGAACCCTCTTTGGACTTTTCCGTTTTTGGCTGGTCATTGCTAAGATGTTCTTTCTCACATGGTTGCTCCCAGCATCATTATTGTTCCGGTTATTGAGGAGTTGAGCGAGCATCTATTGAATGTTGTCCAAAGCTTCTTGCTGGGTTTTGAAAGTTTGCTCCTGAGCTTCCAAATGCTGACGAAGGTCGTCGTTAGCATTATCAGCCATATTAACTGATGCTCTGTCTGTTCGCACTGAACTGACTGTCACCGAAGAGGCATACCCACTATCTTCATCTTCTTCATCAGGCCACTGGACTGATCTTCTCTTTGGTTCTGGCGAGATTACTGCCGTTAAGGAAGATGGCTGTTCATAATTGTAGGGTATTGCAACCCTAGATCTGGTGTTTCAGAAGACAGCCTCTTCATGCACCAAGGCTTCGCCTAAGCCTAGGCTATAATCTAGATCTGGGGAGCTGTAGGGAGTGTCGTCGGACGCTTGTCTGCCCCTGCGCAGCTCTTGTCCTCTTCCTGTCATGTTGACGGATGCAGAGGGTAGGTCTCGCGAGACGCTCCTTTTATGATGTTTCACCGGGGCTTACACTAACAGTCGAGCAAAAATTGATCGTCGACCTGGAGGAGTGGCGGAGATTGGTCCTAGCTGGCAAAGGACCGAGTGGAGTGTTACCAACTGACATCCCACTTGTTGACAACAGGGGGGAGTAGTTCGGAACGATTCTAACTTCCGTTCGTTTGTCAAGAATTCCCGCAAGTCAGACCCAATCGGGCCTAAACGATCCAGCGCAGAGGCTCTTTTTGGATCGCGCATAGGATGATGTACTGCTCCTTTTATCACCACAGAGGGGATTAGCACACAATAGTGCTTCAGCTCTAGCTTTGCGGCTAAGAACCTTGGGAGTGCCCTTGGATGTTGAAGCTGCATAAGCGACGCTGTCAACATTTAGGAATAATCTCTTAGCTCCGCTACGAGGCGCGAGCTTAGCGCTTGACAAACTGGAGAGCGGAGCACGCTGTGGTGCTTTATCCGCTATGCTGCTGCGAAGGCAATTAGCCTTAGATAGTGCTTTGGCTCTAAGCTCGCGGCTATGAACTTTGCGCGTAGGCTGTGGTACAATAGCTTCGCTCATAAGAACGAGGCTGGTGCGAGTTGTTGCTCTTGAGTTGGACGAAGGTATGGTCGCCGCTATAACTTCGCGGCTGGTAGCATTGTCGGAGCAGGCAGGCATCTTGCCTTTTTCTTCACGAGAGAGACGTAGTTTTGGCATAGCTATGCCTGAGGCTTTGCCCAGAGCCTTCTGTTTAGACCTCCACATCTGCTTTGGCAAGGGAGACTTAGGTTCGCAAGGAACCTGACTAGCCACACACGAGGCTGAGAGGTGTTGGCAGAATTCTGCTTCTGGTTTCTGTTCTGAAACCTTGGTCATGGAGACCTTTCTATGCTTCCATGCATAAAGCATTAGACCACCCCTAGAGAGGACTTCTTCGAATTTTTCTTCGTCGAAGTGAACGACCAGGTTCTCGAAAGTGATTGACTTGGACTGCGGGCGTGCTTCCTTGTTACGCCAGAGGACCGCAGTAGGCTCGCAGAGAGCCTTATCGGTCTCTTTAGAGACTTGCCTTGAAGATTTAGACAGAAGGGCTCTGGCTGCACCAACTTTTCTGAATTCAGAGATAGACCCGAAGGTCTGTTCATCACATTGCGACACTTGGTTCTCAACAGTGGAGAATTCGATCCCCAGCAGAGTCGCCATCTTGTTTTCCATTGATTTGCAAAGGGGAAAACTTATAAAAAAGGGTCGATGAGCTAAATTACAAGTATTCTAAAAGATTACAAGTAGATCTCCTCAGAGATTCTAGAGAAGTGTGCCGATAGGAGTCTGGTCAGTGCGCGACCACTTTGTCCCTTTGACGATGCGAGCGATGAGATTCCCTTCTCGCCTGGTTCGGGGAATCGGAGAACAGAAGATTGGTAGAACCTCCTTGTTACTTCTTAAAACCGCCTTCGCTTAGGAATTCCTTCTCGCCTGGTTCCGGAGATTCCTTGAGAAGAAGGTATTAGGGTATCAGCACCCTGATTAGAGAAGCAGTTCTCTAAAGCCTCTGAATTATTGGAAGTAAGAGAATAAGTCTCCGTTTAACCGTCTCTCTATTTTTCAGCCTCTATGTGCTTTTGTGCGCTCCTCTCTCCTTGTGCCCCTGGTGGGCTATTTATAGGGAGAGCAAGGGTATAATTGTCCCTTGAAAATATAGAAACAGATCGAATCAAATCTGTTTAAATCTGGAAAGTAGCCTTGCTGCGAGGCTAGGATTAGCTAATGCAAAGCAAGAAGTAGCAGGTCGGTTGATCCTCTTAATCTGTATTGATCCTTTCTATATAGTTGGAAGATTTCCCCTAATCCTCTTACTCGTTTTAGAAGAGTCAATAGATTATGGCAATCAACTGTCAAATTTGGTCTCAGATTTGATCTTGATTGGATTTGATCTCAATCCTGATTAGATTTGATTCGTCAAAGGTTGACCGTAGCAGACCAGTAGCGGAGCTGTCGCGTTGAGCTCACAGCGGAGCTGGAAAGCACATGTGGTGAAGTCAGAAGACACTAGATATCGTCTGTGGCGAAGCTATTGAACATCCTTTTGCGCTGTTGCGTGTGGCTTCAAGTGAAGTTAACTCTCTCAGCGGAGTTAACTGAGCACTTCCGGCGAAGTTATAAGTTAGCTTCCTGATGGAGCTTTGAGCGGCTCCAAGGCGAAGTTGGGCAATCTTAGCCTCTCAGGCGAGGCTATCCCTTTGGGCTCATGTGATGCTAAGTGTTGTGCTAACCTAGCATCTTAGACCTGCTGAGGTCTATTCAAAGACAATCTGTGCTCACTGTCTGCTTCACTGGATCATTAGAGTCCAAGTTGCTGATTTGTCCCTCGGAGATGGGTATAAGACTGGTCGTCAGCTTGTCTGTCACTTGTCTTTTGTAAATATCAACAAGTTTAGACATTGTTCAGGCCAGTAAGAATCTTGTCTTTTTTAAAGTGTCAACATCCTACATGAGTCATAAAATATTGCCATATTGCCATATATATCATATATCCATTTACCATATATCCATGTATCTTGAAGCATATCACAACACACATATCACAGCACATATATAGCACAGAGATATAACAAAAACTTTCTCCCCCTTTGTCATTAACAAAAAGGGAAATAACATAGATCATAAAGAGATACATTAACAATCAGCGTTTTCATAACAAAACAAAAAAATGTCAAGTAGTACAATAGAAAACTACAAGAGTCATAAGTCATAATAAAATGCAAGAAACTCTATCAAAGCCAACTCCATATGCATCAAATGTCGGATCCAGGAGGAGATGATAGTGGAAAACGGGTCTTGAGGAGATCCAGAATTTCCTTTTGAGTTGTTTCAAATGACTCTATCTTCAGTTGCATACTCATAAAATGTTCCATCAGTAAAGATTGATTGAGAGCAATGTATCCTGAGAATCCATCATAGATTGTTGTTGGGATTGTAGAGTCATGATTTCAGCAGAGATAGAGTTGTAGAAAGCATCAGGATAGGAAGGAGGTGGTTGAGAGGAAGGAGGTTCAGTGAACGGAGGTTGAGTGGAGGAGGAAGGAACCTCAGTTAAACTTTGTGGAGGAGGAGAGGGTGGATGTTGAGCTTATAGTGAAGGGTGAGGAAAGTCATGAAGTTTCATACGATGAAGTACGGCACAATCAAAAGGCTCAAAAATTTTGACAATACTCGTTTCAGAAGCAAGATCTATGTGAAATTTCCGAAATACATGAGATAAAAAGGCTTTATATGGTAAGAGGAAGTATGGTCCTTAACAAGAGTATTAAGATTATCTTTGACCAGTTCACTTCTAGTCCAGCCATGATGGCATAGACACACGTAGCTAAATCACGAGAATAATGGTTATAACTCCCGATTTTTGGCATATGTTAAGGCAAGGATACGACCAATTAGACGAGAAATAGGTTTCATTTATTGTTAGACATTGGTAGTCTTTGACCTGAAAGAAACATATTTGATAAGATTTCAGCATCATCCATATCAATGTCATTAATAGATAGGCCGTGATATGGAATAGAAAGAATATGACCTAAAAATTTTGGGATAACTTGATATTCACACATTTAACCAGAGAATAGATGTGAATATTATCATCATTGTCTTCATAGGTTAAGTTTGTATAAAACAGGTGGATTAAGAAGGGATAATATTCTTATCTTGATTCAGTAGAAACATAGTATAAGGACCATAATTTTGAAGGTAAGAGACAATATCATAGTCATTAAAGTCTTCATACTTAAAAAATCTACCAGGTAAGATTTCTAATGAAGAAATTCTTAAGAAATCATCTTCTAGGGCATGATTTTTAAGAAAAGCCCTAAATTCAGTTTGTGAGATGAGGAAAAAATGGTGTAAATTTAGATTTTTTTGACCTAGACATGATTAGAACTAAAATTAAAGGTAGAGAAAACAGGAATTGGAAGTATACTGCAGAGATTGGAACGAATTACCAAGAAATTGAAGGTAGTGGGAATGGGTTCTCTGCTGCTGTGCTGAAGACTGTAGTCGACTTCCCTTGCAGCTGGAGAGAGGATCCAAGGTAAAACAAGGGGTTTTATGAGGGAAAATAGTAGAAAAGAGAAGTAAATACCAGATCAATGGTTAGGATCCAAAATATAGAGAGATCGGATCCAATTTAATGATATTGGTCGGGTTCGAACGTAAAATATCCAATAACAGAATACATATTTTGACAGGGTTAATCGACTTGTGTTTTTGACTAGTCGACTAATCCACCTTTTAGTCGACTAGTTGGTCGATATAGTCGACTAACTCTTAACAGCTCAAAATACCCATATTTCTCTTTGATGCAATTAGTCGACTGGTACACTGTTAAGTCGGCTAGTAACTTATCAAGTCGACTAATAAACTTTGATAAGTCGACTAATAATTGAAAAAAATGCCTTAAAAGAATTCTGAAAAATATTTAAAGATCAAAAATATTGCAAGTACCCAAATCTCTTCGAAATCTCATAAAAATATCTTCTTTAAGAGGTTTTGTAAAAATATCTGCAATTTGATTATCAGTTGATATAAAATTTAAAGAAATATCACCTTTTAAGCATGATCACGTAAAAATGATGTCTAATATCAATATGCTTTGTACGTGAATAATGAATTGGATTTTTAGATAAGTTTATAGCACTGGTATTATCACACATAATAGGTGAATTTGTGATAGACAAGCCATAATCAAATAAGGTTTGTTTCATCCATAAAATCTGAGAACATGCAACACTAGCAGTGATATATTCTGCTTCGGTTGTTGATAATGATACAAATTTTACTTTTTACTGAATCATGATACTAGTGAATGTCCCAAAAAGTGACAAGTACCACTCGTACTCTTCCGATCAGATTTACATCCAGCAAAATCAGCATCACTATATGATAGTAAATCAAATGTGCTTGATTTCGGATAAAATAAGCCATAGTTGATTGTGTTATTAATATATCGAAGAATCCTTTTCACTACTTTAAGATGTGATTCCTTAGGATTTGATTGATATCTAGCACATAAGCAAACACTGAAAATAATATCAGGTTTACTTGAAGTAATATATAGTAAAAAACCAATCATACCTCGATATAGTTTTTTGATCAACATTCTTACCATTTTCATCTTTATCTAGGAATGTAGTAGTACTCATGGGAGTGTTTTTACGACCAGAATTTTTCATACCAAATCTTTTAAAGTTCCTTTATATACTTGCAATGAAAAATGAAGATTCTATCATTCATTTGCTTTATTTGCAGACAGAGAAAGTAAGTAAGTTCACCCATGTGGATCATCTCGAATTCACTCTGCATGGTCTTAGAAAATTCTTGACAAAGATTATCGTTAGTAGATCCAAATAAAATATCATCAACATATATTTGAATAATTAAGATCCTTTATTAATATGTTTAATAAAAGAGTTGTATCTGCTCTTCCCATCTTAAAACCAGAATTTAAAAGAAAAACATTTTAATCTATCATACCAAGCACGGGGTGCCTATTTTAAACCATATAAAGCTTTCTTAAGTTTAAAAATATGGTTTTGAAATTTTCATGTTCAAAACCTAGAGGTTGTTCAACATAAACAGTTTCTTTAATAAAACCATTTAAAAAGGCACTTTTAATATCCATTTGATAAAGTTTAAAATTCATAAAGCAAGCAAAAGCAAGTAAAATACGAATTGATTCAAGTCTAGTTACTGGTGCATAAGTTTCATCAAAATCAATACCTTCTTCTTGACTGTATCCTTGTGCATTAACCTTACTTTGTTCTTAATAACTTGACCTGATTCATCAAGTTTGTTCTTAAAGACCCATCTGGTATCGATGACTGTATGATCAGTAGGACGTTGTACAAGATCCCAAACATCATTTCTGACAAATTGATTCAACTCTTCTTGTATTACAATAGTCCAAAAATCATCTGCACATGCTTCTTTGATGTTCTTCGGTTCAATGAGTGATATGAAAGCAATTTGTGTCATGTAGTTCAACTTGGATCCTGTCTGAACGCCTTGATTTATATCTCTAATAACCAAATTATGTGGATGATTCCTTACTTCAACATATGCTTTAGGTAACTCAGTAGGAGTCTCATCAATATTAGAAATGTTAGTATCATCAGAAGATATAACAGTATTATCAATAGGAGTATCTATAATATCCTCATCATGTGAAGAAGTATTAGAAATAGGCTTAGTCAAAGATTCATCAAATTTAACATGCAATGATTCTTCAATAGTAAATGTTTTCTTATTAATATTCTATATGCTTTACTTTGAGTAGAATATCCAACAAACATACCTTCATTGGATCTAACATCAAATTTATCTAAAGCATCTCTTGTATTTAAGATAAAACATTTACATCCAAAAATCTTGAAATATAAACTTTTGAATTTCTATTATAAAATAATTCATAAGATGTTTTATTTAAAATAGATCGAATAAACACACGATTTAAAACATAACATGCAGTAGCAACAGCTTCAGCCCAAAAATATTTTGGTAAATGACTGTCCATAAGCATAGTTCTAGCACATTCTTGCAAAGTTCTCTTCTTTCTCTCCACAACACCATTTTGAGGAGATGCTCTAGAAAATGCAAAGTTATGTGTAATACCATACTTATCACAGAAATTTGTAAAAGATTCATTTTCAAATTCTCCTCCATGATCACTTCGAATAGTGACTATGTTTAGAGACATTTGATTTTGAATTCTCTTACAAAAACTTGAAAATTCATTAAAAGTATCATTTTTATTTTTTAGAAAAATTACCCATGAAAAATATGAATAATCATTAACAATAACAAAAACATGCCTACGTTTGCTTAAAGAAGCAACACAAATAGGACCAAATAAATCCAAATGCAAAAGTTCTAAAGGTCTATTAGCAGAAACTAAATCTTTAGATTTAAAAGATGATTTAACTCGTTTTCCTAATTGACAAGAATCACAAAAATAATCCTTTTTAAAAGCTATTTTTGAAAGACCTTTTACTAAATCAAATTAAAAAAATCTTAGAAATTGTTTTCATATTCAAATGACCAATCTTTTATGCCATAAAAAATAATCATTATTAGAAGCAAGTAAACATAAATTATCATTTGATGATATACAAGTTATTGATAACTCATAAATATTATTGTTACGAAAACCTTTAAACAGAATCTTTCATGTTAGCATCATATATAAGACATGCATCTTTTTCAAAAATAATTTTTTAACCCTTATCACATAATTGACTAATACTTAATAGATTGTGTTTTAAACCTCTTACTAAAAAAACATTTTCAATAAGGGTTTCGAAATATTACCAACCATACCGATACCAATAACCTTTCCTTTGTTATTTTCTCCAAATATTACTGTACCTCTCTTTTTGATTTGAACGGAAGATAGTAGTTGAATGTGCCCGGTCATGTGTTTGGAACAACCACTATCAAGTATCCACTTTTCTTTATAAGGTACCTATAAGATAAAACATTTTGTATGGTATCCATTATGATAGGGTCCGAAAAAGATTAACTTTTAGGAACCCAAATTCAATTGGAATTTGGTTTACATTTGTTAGTATAAACATAATTAACAGAATTACATATATCATGTATATAAGATATAATATAAGCATTTTTATCTATATTATTTAGATTTTAGGAATCCATATATATTTGTTACTAATTCGTTTTAAAATAGTATTAGTATTTCTTTTCACAAAAGAATTATATGGATTATTATTATAAAAATGTGCAGATTTTACAAAATTAGCTTTTGAAAATCCAAGATCAATATGTGTAGGTTGTAAATCTTATCATTTGAAACTCCAAGACCAAATGATTATTTGACATATTTTGATAAGACAATAGATCATTTAAATTTTCTTTTCCTTTATTAAATTTTGTCACATTTTTCAAAATTTCTTCATACTTAATTTTGAAACTAGTCATTTCTTTATCTAAAATAGTAATTCTAGAATTTAAAGAAAAAGTTTCCTTTTTAAGCATAGAATTCTCTTTAAGAAATTCTCATTATCCTTTTTTAAAGATGAAATAACTTTTTCAAAATCATCTTTTTGAAAATTTAAAGAAGATGTTTAAGAAACATAAATTGAATTTTCATTATTGAGTCTTTCATTTTCCTTTGTTAAACTTTATTTTCATCTTTTCATTTTTGAAATCATTATAAAGTTCATTAAATGCTTCTAATAATTCATTATAATCTGGTACCTCATCTTCTTGAGCCATAAAGCAGATATTGGCGGTTTCAGTGGCTTCTTCTTCGTCAGAGGAAGATGAATCGCTATCATCCCAAATTGCTTGGAAGGCTTTCTTCTTCTTGTTGAACTTATTGAAATTCTTGAAATTTCCTTTTGATTTCATCAATGGGCAATCCTTCTTTATGTGACCTGTTTGTTACACTTGAAACAAATAGGATTTTCATTAGTATCTTTATTCTTTTTAAACTTACCTTGTTTTAAGAACCTTTTGAATTTTCTTGAAAGCATCGCCATCTCCTCTTCATCATCATCTGAATTGTCCATATCTAAGGATGTATGGAAGGCAAGTACTTTCTTCTTTGATTGAAGTTGTTGTTCATCCTTTTTTCTGTCTTCGAGTTGCACTTCATATGCCATTAGATTACCAATAAGTTTTTCTAATGACATTGTTGAGAGATCATTTGCTTCTTCTATTGCAGTAGTTTTTTTCTCCCAATCTGACATGAGTGCACGAAGGATCTTTCTGACTTTTTCAACTTGAGTGTATTCCTTTCCAAGAGCTACTAAGAATTTGTAATGTCGGTGAACCTTGTAACCATTTCTGCAATGGCTTCGTTCTCCTTCATTTTGAAGAGTTCAAACCTGTGAATAAGAATAGAAATTTTAGACTCTTTATCCTTATTTGTACCTTCATGTGTTACATGTAAGATCTGCCATATTTGTTTTACAGATTTGACCGTTGATACGCAATTGAATTCTTTTTTGTTCAAGGCACAGAAGAGCGTGTTCATTGCTTTGGCATCAAGGTTGACAGATTTCTTTTGTTTTTCACTCCAAGCATCATAATTGGTTGTAGGTTTGGTGTATGGTGCTTTCACTATGTTTCATGGTTCATAGTTGAGTGACTGCAAGTAAATCTTCATTCTACACTTTCAGTAGTTGTAGTTCGATCTATCAAATAATGGTGGACATTGTGTAGAATGTCCTTCTTTGAATTGCGATGAAGGGAATTCTGTTGCCATCCTTGCTCTGATCCCAAGTGTATGATCTATAAACAATCAACACAACACTAGAGGGGGGTGAATAGTGTTTATAAATTTTTAAATAGAACTACTTGCAGGAAAGTAAAAATTTAAAGAATAAAACTTAGAAAATACAAACGCAAAGACAAGAGATTTTATCCTGATTCGGTTCTTGTGACCTACGTCCAGTCCCCAAGCAATCCGCTTGAGATTTTCCTTTTCCTGATTTGGATACAACCAAAACCAACACCTGTACACCACTGGACAAAACACCCTTTGCCAAATGTGTACAACTCCTCTTACACCAAGAAGACAACAATACCTTATACAACTTCTTTTCTACACCAAGAAGACGCTCTTGTACAATACTTCTCTTTGAATGATTACAATCAACTTTATAAGCCTTGAATCTGTATGTGATTGTGGATAAGGTCTCTTATAGGTGGACTTTTCAGAATTCTTCAAATGGAGTAGGAATTGGTGAAGAACAAAAAGTAGAAGCAAGTTTTCAGACAAACAGAATTTTTAACAGAGTTTTTGGGCAAAAAACTTGTGTTTTGAATTGGTGAATTGATTCTAGGACTACATCCCTATTTATAGGTGAAATCTATAGTCAGTTAGGGAAGTTATCAATTCAAATTTGAAATTTAAAACGTTGGAAAAAAATACCAGAAATCAGTAACTTTTTGACAGTCAGAAACCACTATTAGTCGACTAGGGTATAGGGGTTAGTCGACTAGAAGAACAATTTTTGCCATGGTTAGTCGGCTAATATAGGAGGCAAGTCGACTATATCAAGACTAATACGGATAACAAGTTTCTGAAAACTGTAATTAATTGACCAGCAGAACAAGATTAGTCGACTATAGAATGGGTTAGTCAACTAAGATCAAGAGGTAAGTCGAGTAATACTGCTAAACCGATATCAAACAGAGAGCAGAATATTTTTTGTGGAAGGCCTTAGTCGACTGTATAATGGAGCAAGTCGACTAGGTGATAGGTTAGTCGACTATAGTTGGTTATAAGTCGACTATATGACTATTGTGTGTGTAATCAAGGCTTTTAACAAAATTCTAAAAATACACAAAAATAGTCAAATGCTTAATATGAGTTTGAGTAACCAGAACTCTGTATAAATGCTTGAGATAGAGCTCCAAATGCATCTGTATCACTATAGGCTATCAAAAAATTACTAAGGACAAAGCCGCGGACGCGGACCTCGTAAACGCGGAGGTCGCATTGCAACCTCAGATGCGGACCTCGCGTCCTCTGTCAGACGCGGAGGTTGCATTCCAATTGCAAATGCGGGGGTCGCATTCCAACCTCAGATGCAGACCTCGCGTCCTCTGTCAGACGCAGAGGTCGCATTCCAATCTCAGACGTGGAGGTCACCAGACGCGGACCTCTCGTCCTTTATCCAATGAGGAGGTCGCATTCCAATTTCAGCCGCGAGGATCGCCAGATGCGGACCTCGCGTCCTTTGTCAGACACGGAGGTCACTAGACGCGAACCTCACATCTTTTGTCAGAGGCGGAGGACGTCAGACGTGGACCTCGCGTTTTAACTCAAATGCGAGACTGAGCAGCTCCGCTTTCCAACACAGACGTGAGCATGTGAGTTGTGCGTCTTAACATCAGAGCGAGGTCCGCGTCCAGCGCGAGACCCGCATTTCTGCTGTAACTGACAGCCACGATTTGGACAGTTACACCCCCATTTTCTCTCCACATAATGGGGAATAACTTCCCATTATGGAGAGATTTAAGGAGTTGGTTACACCCCTTCCATTATAGAGAGATTTAAGGGGTTGGTTACACCCCAATTCCTTTATAAATAGCTATGAATAGCTAGAGAAAGGGAGAGTTCTGGATGGGGACCTCTAAAAAAAAGGGACTGACGATGAGAGTCCTGGTGGAAGGAATTTAAGAAGCCATAGGCAAGGGGGAGAGTTACCTCAGCAGAGTTCAGCCTTGAAGCTCTTGTAGCCTGGGAAGAGTTCAACTCTTTTGTTAACTTGTTAGTTCAAGTTCTTTAAATATCTTTGAGATTCCATTACTGATAGGAGCTGTGCTACTCCACCAGTAGATCTAAAGAGGGGATCTACAAGAGAAACTTGACGTTCGGCCGGTCAACGAGGAACAAGACTCATTCTCCACCGCCATGTGAAGAACCCAGTTTTAAATAAAGAGGAGAATCAATCAAAAGATTCCCTCTCTTTTGTAATCAGATTGTATCTATTGTAATCTTCTATTCAATTAAAAGAATTTTGCAATTGTGATTTTTTGACGCGTACAAAAGATGGCGACTCCACTGGGGATCATGATCTTTCTCAACCAACGAGAAAGTGGTAGCGCAAGTCAACGTCAAGATGCTTGCATCCATAATCGAATCTCTTGCGATCGAATTCGACCAAGAGAAGTTGAACTCCCTCAAAGCTTCGGGAGTCTCCTATGGAGATAACATGGCCAGCTCCAACGTCTCTTCAGAGACCCGTCATGACCCACGGTCAAGATTGCAATAAAGACTAATCTCCCCGCCATCCTTTTATCAAGGCACTTTCAGTTCCGGATGCCGGGTTCTCAACAATCTCTGAGATTCAATCGGAATACCGAAAGACGGCGAAGGCTTTGCACTCATCGTCAGCAGACAGGAGTGGTTGCAATAGCATATGTGGCCCATATCAATGTCTCCTATGAGACCCGTGAGGCCAATGATGATGAAGGCCAATCTCGCTGTAACTCTCCTCTCCAGACTCCTTAACTCCAGGTTACCGGCGGTCCCCAACAACCCTGAAGCGTAACAGGAATGTTGAACATCAACAAAGGCATCACGCACGTCGATAACAGATGAAAAAAGCTAAAAAAGCCATCTGTTAAGCAGATACAAAACGCGGCGCTTAGGCCCACTTTCTTCTGAGCAGCACGAGACTCACATTTTAGATCCTCAACGCGAGGCTCGCGTTTCTGTAACTAAACACGAAGCCCACAGAGAACAAGCCTCATGTTTCCAATAGCAAAACGTGAGCCCCGCATCTCTGAGACCTGTGTTTCTGAGTTATGACACAAGATTCACGTTCACTCTTTGACGATTAAGGTCAGAGCTGAACGGGAAAGGCTTCTAGAAGCAGGAGTGGTTCAGCCGTACCCGGCTGAGTGAGATCTTGTCTCATACCCTCCTAAGTTTAAAACTCTGACCCTATAAGCCTTCGTTGGCAAGGGATCGTTGAACCAACATATATACTACTTCAAACCCCAAACAAGAAATGTAGTATCAAACGATGTCATCATGACTCATTTATTCATCGACACCCTCAAGGGGATTACCTTTGAATAGTTCATGAAGCTTCCTACCGGCTCTATCAAGAAATGGGTCGACCTCGAGAAGCTCTTCCCTGGTCAAGTTCAACACCACACCTCTGATCAAATAAGTACTCAAAGGGAACACCGATCTTCCTATATGTTCCCCACAGAGTTTTTACTTTTTTAATCTAAGCAGGATTTTAGAAGTTATCTATGGAACAACAATCTGATGCCTCTGAAGCTAAGGGTAGAGGAAAAAATTGGCTTTTAAGTCCAACAAAAAATTCTCAACAATTCATCATGCTGGGGGGAATAGCATGGGTAGCCCAATTCAAACGGTAGTTGGTAAAGACATATCAAATCTGTTGATACCTGAAGGTTTGCTAAAAACCTTGAGGGACCTGATTCCGCCTTCCCCTCCAAAATCCCTTACCCATTCCCATTCATAGAATGGAAGGACCACAAAAAGCCTGTGAATATTTCCCCAGCGAAATAATCACAGATCAAACATGTCAAGTTAACATTATACCTCTGGCATATTCACTGTTAAGTTAACATTAAACCTCTAACAATGATTTTCCTTAATTTTTCGAGTGGAATAAATTACAAGTTGAATCAGTCATGTTAACATTACACCTCTGACAGTAAGACTTTGATGTATCCCCAGGGGGTAAAATTTTCAACTTGTCAATTCTCTTCAATAGAATGACAAGCCCACTCAAAATACTATTATGATTAAAACCACACCTCTAACAGAAGACAAATCCCGCTCAAGTTAGTATCACACCTCTGACCAAAATTTCAACTTGTTAGTCCTCTTTAATAGGATGGTGAGTCCACCAAACTGTTCAAATTGCAGAATTTCTCGATCAAATTAATACCACACTTCTAACCAAAGTTGCTCATATTGCAATATAAATCGCTGTTAAGTTTACACTACACCTATGACAGTGATTCTCTCGATTTTCCCACAGGAAACGAAACACTTAATGTCAAGTTAATATTACACCTCTGGCATACATTTCATTGTTAAGTTAATACTACATCTATAACAATGATCTTTTCTCGAGCTTTCTGTCCAAAGCTAAAATGTCAAATGCAAAGTTAAACATCACACCTCTAGCATGCATTTCATTGTTAAGTTAGCATTACACCTATGACAATGATCTTCTCTCAATTTTCTCAGTGAAAATGAGACTTTCGTGATGCTAAGTTAATATCATACCTCTAGCACACATCTTTGTCAAGTTAATATCACATCTCTGACAATTTAATTTGCTAAAAATTGCAAACCCAAACCCATCGCGTAAACATTACACCTCTGATGGTAAAAATCTCCATGGATTTCAACAAATCCAATCCCACTTGTCATTCTCCCCAATAGAATGATAGGTCCACTTAAGTTGCGTAGATCGCAAAATCAATGTTGTTATATTAACTTTACATTTCATTGATTCCCAGCAGAGTTCTAATCATGTTAACACTAAACCTCTGACGATAGACTCGGATATAATTCCTGGCGGACCAAACTCCACTTGTTATTATCATCAATAGAATAGCAAGTCCACAAAACTTTTTCAAAACACAAGTCCAGATCTCACTGTCAAGTTAATATCACACCTCTGATAGTAACCTTCTCAAATTCCCCCGGTAGAGTTATTTAATTGCTAAGTTAATATCACACCTCTGACAATTAAAACCCTTTCAAAGAAGCTTTAAGGGTGACCTTCGCGTCTCAAGCACAGAGCCACGTCTCAACGAACTTAAGAGTCGCATCTCAACAGCAAGTAAAGGCAATTGAAAACCACATCTCTACAACAATTGAGAACCACGTCTCAACTTTGGTGAAGTTTGCGCCTCCACTGGATCAATGTGCCAAAACTGTGTCCTCTTCCTTCAAATACAAGGAGTATGTCTTTGCTTCTGCGATCAGTTCAATAGTATACTGGCAAGAGCAATCGACAACTCCACCAGTTTAACAGTACACCAAGCAAATCAGTGCTCATAACAAGTGCTAGGCTGAGTAGACACTTGTGATGATCTTTCTTGGAGGCTTCAAGAAGTTCAACACTACACTCATAAAATTCACCATCCAGACGGGATCGAGCTCAGGGCACCCTAGAAGACTGCCTCGCAGAAGAATGCCAGTCTGATTACAGGAAGCCTAAATTCAACTGAAGTCCAAAGTATTTTTAAATTCGTCTCAGTCAACGCGAAGTTTCAAAAACTTTGGAGGGAGTTCTGTAGGCTATCAAAAATTACTAAGGACAAAGCCTCAGACGTGGACCTCGCAAACGTGGAGGTCGCGTTCCAACCTAAGACGCAAACCTCGCGTCCTCTATCAGACGCGGAGGTCGCATTCCAATTGCAAACGCGAAGGTCGCGTTCCAACCTCATACGCGGACATCGCGTCCTCTGTCAGATGCGGAGGTCGCATTCTAATCTCAGACATGGAATTCACCAGACGCCATCCTTTGTCCAACGCGGAGGTCGCATTTCAATTTCAGCCGTGGAGGTCGCCAGATGCGGACCTCCCGTCCTTTCTCAGACACAGAGGTCACTAGATGCGGACCTCGCGTCCTTTGTCAGACGCGGAGGTCGTCAGACGTGGACCTCGCGTTTCAACTAAAACGCGAGCCTGAGCAGCTCCATTTTCCAACACAGACGCGAGCATGTAAGCTGCGCATCTCAACATAGAGTAAGGTCCGCGTCCAGTGCAAGACCCACATTTCTGCTGTAACTGACAGCCACGAATTTGGATAGTTACACCCCCATTTTCTCTCCACATAATGGGGAATAACTTTCCACTATGGAGAGATTTAAGGAGTTGGTTACACTCTTCCCATTATGGAGAGATTTAAGGGGTTAGTTACACCCCCAATTCCTCTATAAATAGCTATGAATAGCTAGAGAAAGGGGGAGCTCTGGTTGGATTTGTGAGTGTAATCTACTGAAAACCCTCACGAGACAAAACTCGTCCTCTAGTGAAAACCTAGAGGTTTAACGGCTTATTGCACGTGCTAAGTGCAATCGTGATTCCTCCGAAAGTAGATAGTTAATTTAGTTTTACTTTTTTGTTTTGCTCGAGGACGAGTAAAAGATAGGCGTGGGGGTTTGATTGTACACGTGCATTGCATACTCAGTGTCACATGTGTCACATTTTCACATTTATTTTATAATAAAACTCTGTTATTTAATTCATTTTAATGTCTAATGGTATGCAGGATAATTAATGAAGAAAGAGGAGAAATGGACAAGTTTATCCAATTAAATCTGGAGTTTTAAAGGATCAAGAAAATCAATGAAGATCTACTCAAATCTAATGGTTTAGAAGTAATTCTATCCAAATACTGGAGCAAATTAGAGAAGATAACACCAGATAAAACCAGTTAAAATCAGATTTTGAAGATTTATATGGTTACTTAAAGATCAACGAAGATAATTCCAAATTAGATGTCCAGAGGCAAATCTTGTTAGAAAACATAGGATAACAAGGAGAGGTTATTATCAAATCTATTCGAACTAAATCAGATTTATTTGGATTTATTATCCTTACTTGAGAAATCAATGAAAATAATCCCAAATTCAGAAGTCCAGAGATGAATTTATCAGTATACAAAGGAATAATAAGGATAATGATTTTGGCTGGTGGGCGAACGATTTGAGCTCATCTCTTCACCACCCTTTGGCACTCTTTTAATCCTATAAATACTAAAATTTTTGAAGGCAAATGAAGATGATGGAGCAGAGATAGATTCTAGGCTAGGTTTTTATTCTAGATTAGTATAAGTTTTTATTTTTCTTTCATGTAATTTTTGTTTTCATTTATATAACTCAGAGGAGAGGAGTTTCATGAGAGAATGAAAGTGAAGGCTGTATTGATAGTGACACCGGTGTAAGTATTATTTCTTTTCTTTTATCGTTACTTTATTTAATTAAAGTTACATTTGTGTTCTTCATTTTTGTTTTTCTTCTTCTTTATTCTACTTTCCTCTGAGGAGCTTGTGAATCCAAATGACTCCGATAGCCTCAAATTTGTCTTGCCCTTGCAGGTGTCATTGATATCTTGTGGTGATAGATAGCCATTTTTAAATTAGTTTTAACTTGCACCTTTATTTCATAGTTTAGAATGAAAATGGAAAGATTCTCTTTGTCGTGCTTCGATCGCCTTCAAGCCCAGCTCAATCGTTGCAAAGGATCCTAGGTAAACAAGCGCCAAAAGAGGTAAGTAAGTATTTTAGGTTTTCTTTTCTTTTAATCGCTTAATTTTGAACACTTTCAAACATCAACTTTCTTTTCTTTACTCTCCCTATTTCTTCATTTAACTTTATTTTCTTTTCAACATACCATCTTCATCAATCTTCCACTCTTCTCCAATCTAACATAGCTTCATTTTCTCTTTTCTTGCAAAAACAAAGAAGAACTTTTAACCGATTTCAGTAAACTCTAAAAGAAACTTACTAACGCTTTCATCGCAAGTCCCTTCTTGTGGATCACGACTCGCATAGCCACTTGTTATAGCAGTAGTATTGAGCAATCAAACACATTTCATTCTATATTTCTAAACTTATATTTTCTGTTTAGGTTCAGCCTCAATCAGTAGCAGTCCCCAAGCAGTCGATACCACTGGCAACCCCCACACCATCTGCAACTCGCGGATGTTCAGCAGTGCCTTCCCTCTCAAGCTCGCGCAGAGGCTCAAGCTCAGCATCAACCAGAGTAGGGGCATCGTCGCCTCAATCCTATCCTCGAGAAGTAACTTAGTAGTGAAGACCTTCGCTGGCATCTCTGGAGGGGGGGTCCATCCACAACCTATTTAGTAGCCTCAACGATAGGCAAAGTCCTCGAGCTTCATCCATACGATCAGAAAACTCAACCCGAGTTTCTTCAGCCATAGGGGACTGCTCCGCGGTCTTGGACGAAGGAGTGGTCACGGTTTCGAGCAAGTCTGTCATCCCTTCATCATCAGACTCATCGAACTGAATCCTGCACTTCTTCTGCAAAAGAAAAAAGAACATCAAGAAATAGTCCTCCAAACGAAAAGCTAAAGAAATCAAGAATTTACCCCCTCGGCGCAAAGGACACGAAGACTGAGCAAGAATCATCTTCTTCTTGGAGGAAACTATCCGTCCTGGGACCCTCGATTTCTCAAGATCGACGGCTAGCTGGCTCACTGTTCGAAAAAAGATGAGATGATGGAGCAAAAGTTTAGAGTAAATCGTGTAAGTCCCTGTATTAATGTACAAGATCTGGGTATGTATGTAATGTTACTATGCTCCTTCGAACTACTGTTTGTAGCAATAGCTATTACGGGTCGTATCCGCAGGGAGGGCTTGCGATGGAAGCTTTTTTAGTTCTTGTTGTTCTTGTTTTTGGAAAAAAATGAAAAGTTCTTCTTTGTTTAAGAATTGAAAAAGAAAATAAAGTAAAAATAAGATGATGAATCCTTTTGTGTTAAGAAAAGAATAATGAAAGCGAGGAAGGTAGAATGAAAACGGTAAATTTTGGAAAAGTAAAAGAGAAAAATGGACTTTGTATGAGAAAGAAAGTTTTTTTAAAAATTAAAAGAGTTTTAATCAGATAGAAAGAAAGCCATGACTAACTAACAACTCTACGCTACTAACTTACTAATCTCTTGAATGATTTGTGCCTCATGTAGATTCATTGACATATTGTTCATCTTGCTTCATCAAGTCAAAGAGTTGTCCCAATTTGTTGAGGTGTTCTTCTCTTAGCTTGATTAGGTGGCTGAAAATCACCTAGAGGGGGGGGGGGTGAATAGGTGATAATGCTAATCAATGGACAAATTAAAAAAAAGATGTAACAATCACCACACAAGATTCACAAGATGAATGAAAGCAAGTAAATATAGCAATAATGATGATAAGCAAGTAATGAGTGCAAGAATGTAAACCAATCGCAAACACAAGGATATGTTATCGAGGTTCGAGCACCCAGCTCTACTCCCCGCCTTCCCCAGAAGGATTCTAGCTACTTCCACTATCTCAAAGAAATCACAATTACACCGGAGTACCCAACTCCACAATCTCGATTACAAGCAATTTCTGAGTAGTCAAAAGACCACAAACTCTCTCTTTCAAATGTCTCTTCCCTTACAAAAGGTCCTTAGAGAACAATGAGTAGGAATGAAGCTCTTGTTGTAAGTGAAGAAAGAAAATTAAATCAGAGAGTATTTCAAAAACCACTTCAGAAAATGAGAGAGAATTTTAGCACAAAAACCAAGAAACAGAGCTCTTTTGAATGCCTTAAACTTTTGAATTTTTCTTGCAAAAATTGTTGTAACCAATCTCTCCCCAAACACCCCTATTTATAGGAGAGGGCTAGGGTTAAGGGATAATACAAACTTAAGGTTAATTAAGTCATATTAGGTTTGAAATATATCCCTTAAACCAATTTTAAACACAAGAAGACAAAATAAAACAGCTCATTAAAAACTGCCCGTTACTGTTCAACGGATAGTTCGGTCGACTGGCCAGTCGACCGCACGTTCAAAATTATGACCGTTGCAGGCCAGCGGTCGACCGCCCGGTCGACCCAATCTATCCGAGAGCAAACTGAGTTACAGTCGGCCGACCATGCGGTCGACCGCAAAAACGTGCACACTGATACATGTACACCCAGAACTACAGTCGACTGGCCGGTCGACTGTCCGGTTGACTGGTTCAGGTCAAAAACCAGGTTTTGGACAGAAAATTAAAGGGATTTTGATTTTGACAAAAATACTTTTGAACAGGGATTAGCATAAAATATAAATATATATCTGTAGGCAAAATCTTGTAAGCAAAATATTTTTGTATAAATTATAAGAGATTATTTTGGATTAAGTATGTGCGCAAAAACGTGTGTGATAGAGCTTCAAACCTATCCACTATTCTTTAACAAACTATAAAACTAAAAACAAATAATTAGAGACTTCTTGAGCAATCTTCAAGTCTTTGAGCCATGCTATCCTTGCTAGAGCCTTCTTCTTCTATGATCCTTCCTTGATGTGCAATATGCCTTCATAGCTTTATGAACCTAGAAGTTGTTGCAATAGCAAGCAATGCCCTCCAAACATGGTACTTATCCTGAAACTTATCTTAAGCAAATTCATTAGTACCAAATAGCTCTTATTTGGTTTGTCATCATCAAAACACAAAACAATTGGAGAGTGTAATCTCTTGGGCCAACAGTGGCCTCCTTTGATCATAGGCTCCCAATAGATTCACAAGAATGAAACTTAAGAATTTGAAATTCACAATTTAGATATACATAACAAGAATGTTAGGTTCATTAGATCATCAAAGTTATATTTTAGCTAGCATGAAATGAGAAGCTAGTGCATTAATTTGTTAGCATACTAAGGTGATCACATCATCGTGTTTCATCAAGGCACTTGTTAAAGAAACAAAGTTCTAAATGAGAAACACATGAATCATATGGAGAAAATCACAAAACCTTCATTAAGATCAGAAACAATACTCATCTTCATTGGGAATTAAAGAGACTTGTTAGCCACAAGACTTAGAAATTGTAAACATCCAATGAATCATATGAGTTAGCATCATCCAAGAGTTAGTAGTTAGTAGTGTTAGAGGTTAGTTAGTCATGTTAGAAGGTTAGTTATTCATGAAGAAGTAAAGCAAAGAAGAAAACATAACAGATTAAAGTGCAGGAAATTAAAAGCTTGAAAGTAAATAGCAAGAATTAAAAGAGCAAGAGAGGAGGGAGAACATGAGCTTTGCATTTGATTATCACTCTCAATTATAGAGACCTCACTCTCACCCTCTCTCTCTTTTCTGGAATCTAAAAAGAGAAAAGAAAATTACAAAAGAAAACTAAAGAAAAACCTAAAGAAATCCTAAACCTTCTCCTAAAATTTATGACTATCTCTTCCCTTCACAACAGAGGCCCTAGGGGTCTTTATATAGGCACTAGGAGCTCACACTTTCAATCGTAGCCACAGAATAAATTGCTACATCAACGGCCCAAGTTCTGCCGCGGATCCGCCAAAATCATGTTTCCGCAGTAGAATCTTAGCCGTTATGCCAGCGATTGCGCTAACAGTCTGTCTCTGCCCAGGTGTACTGTGGAAGCTTCTAGAACCAAGAGGATATTCTCTGGTTTATTACAGATGTGGGTTTCTTTGATTTGGGCTCTTTTAATCTCCTTTAAATCCGTTAATTAGCTTAGATTTGGGTGTTCTTCTTCATTAGAGAGTAGACATGAAATTTAAGAGAAACAACCATTAGAAAACTTATTTTTATTGATAATATGCATGAAAATGTGATGCAAAATGATACAAAATTGAATACTAATCACACTCTAATACCTAGCTTTTGCTCGTCCTCGAGAAAGATAAGCAAAGAAAAAGAGAAAAATCCTAACTATATTATTACCCCACTTCTGTAAGTGACACGATTGCATTGAGCATTTGCAACAAGCCGTTAAACCTCTAGGTTACCCTAGAGGAGAAGTATTGTCTCCTGACGGTTTTCAGCGGATTGCACTCATAAAATCCAAAAAAAAAAAACATGTTAGTGATTTTTTAAAAAAAGAAAAGAAAGAAAGTTTATGATCTATTTTTGCAACAATTTAAGTGATCTTCTGGTTTTAGGTTACTCCAAACTATTCCTTCTCATTATAAGTCTCCATTTGAAGTTTTGTCTTCAAATAAGGTTAAGTTTCAAAAATAGAGAGAGCATCAGATTTTGTATCAAGCCTAAAATATATATATTTATATGTATGAGGAATTTTTCTTAGACTATGATACTTTTATTTATATTTTATTATTACATATATATTTTTTATTGTTATATATATATTTTTATGTATTTACACTTATTTATTTTCCTTAGCATCATTAGGCTTTTTAATTTACCCATGTAGTGAGCCTTTTACCCGTTGACTCCGAGACCAGATGGTCTTAGGGCACCAGATGAGGATACATCCCCAAGGTTCAAGGACTCGAGTAAACAAGGCCAAGAATGCTAAAAAGGACTCAATCACCTTTAGGCGTGACTGGTCATGCTTCTTAAGGCACAACTAACCAACTTAATTAGTTATTAAGTATTTATTTATATTTACAATTTTTATTTCTCAAATTCTTTTTCTATTTTTTGCTTTCTTTATTTTATATAAATAAAGGTGCTAAGTCTTTGTTAAATCCCTCAACATGTAAATGTATATAATACTTAGGAAAAATTCAAAATCTAATTATCTTCCTATTCTTTCTTTCTTAACCTAAAAATCCAACAATTCTTCTTATTTTAACTCATATCAAGAAATCCTAGTTTAGAGTTTTCCTAATTCCTAAAATCAAGTTAATTTTTTTAAAAATGGATCAAAGAATATTTTTTTATATATATAAAGAAAATCAAAATCTAAGTTAAAAGAAACTTTAAATCCTAAAAATAAAATCAAAATCTAAGTTAGTTCCTAAAAAAAACTTAAAATCCTAAAAAAAAAAAAAATCAAAAATCTATGTTAGTACTCACCCCCCACACCTATCTCGTGCATTGTCCCCAATGTATCCAAATATATATATATATATATATATATATATATATATGTATGAAATAAGGTAGTGAAAAGTTATCACCCCCTCCTATGGCTCGACCAGCCGTGGTGCTTGGACCGGCCGACTGAGATCTTCGCAAACCCTCCTCAATACGTTCCAAACAAGTGGTCTGCTCCTCCATTAGCTTCCTCAAACTAATCTGGCTCTTGAAAATTTTCTTCATGCCTTTCTTTATGGAGGACGTGAAGGCTCTAGAATCAGTAGGCGGAGGCTGCTGCCAAAAAGCAGGCTCATCATCCTCTAATACTTCCTCAGAAGAGGATTCTGCTTGGGCGTCCTCAGATTAGACACTAGGGGTCCAAATGGCATGTAAACATCTATTGTATGTACTCGTTACCCACTCTGATACGAGAAATACACGATCATATGAATCAAAGATTTCATCTGGTAAGAAATTCTTACACAAATGAGTCACTAACAGGGGGTGTGAATATTTGGCACCTCTAGCATGTGTGGAGTTGGTGATGAGACAGTTGAATATGATCATGTTAATGCATATTGTGTGCTGCTTTGTCATTAGATCATGAATAATCTGCAATACTGGCTTATTGAAAGAAGTAGTATAGTCTATGCCGAGAATATTGCATTGGATCCAGCATTCAACGTAATATATATTCCAGAAGGTTGTACTGGTTTTGAGCCCACGGTTCTGCTCAGTGCATCGAGCACCCATGACGGTTATGTACTCTATCAAAGGAAGGGGCTCGCTATAATGTGGGTTGTTGGGAACTTGTGTGTAATCCTCTATCATATCACTGGTGACAATGATGTTCCGAGTTGCCAGATACACAGTAAACTGATGGGTATCGAGATCAATGGTGCTTTGGTCAATACTAGAGTAGAAGATCTTAACAAGTTCAGGACAATAATAAGCTTCATACTCTGAATTATCATAAACCAATGTGAACCAATTCCACTCCTTAATCTTATCAAGAAACACATGGCCATAAACTTTGGCATCACTAAGGATCCTAGATAATCCTTTTCTGCAAAAAAAGTAGGTGCCAAGAATTGAAATTCGGAGAAGAAGATAGGAATTCGCAAACCTCCCCCAGAATTTGTGTGGGGAGACAAAAACTGAATTGCACAGAGCAATCCACATAGGAACGCACAAAGGTTGTTGTAGACCTGGGATCTACAAAGGAAGACGACCTAGCAGAAATTTCACGGCGCGCAGGAAACCCCAAGATTGTCGCAGATCCGCGGCTTCAGCAGAGAAAACATGGTAGAATTTGGGAGGCAGAGGCAGGGATTTTTTTGGTGGCAGCGTGCTCGTCTATCCTCTCCAGATCTGATCTTAAAATTAGGGTAGAGGCACGTGAATGGGGTTGAAAATGTTTTATAGAGGCCTGAGAAGGGTGTTTTTCTCTTTTTGACCCTAGGTAAAAATATAAATTCTTTACCTAGGATTTATTTCTAAATTTTTATTAGTTAATAATGGGTATATTTATAAGAGAGATAACCTAGGTGTTATTTATCAATTAAGTCCTATAATTTTTATGTTTTCTTACTTTCTCTTTTTTATTTAATTTATTTATCATGCTATATTATTTTATTTATATATTAAGGTAAAAGAAAGAAAAACTTGGCGGTATTTACAAGAAGGGTCCCAAAAGATTTACAATAAATGACAGGGAAATTAAAGGAGGGTCTGGTCACGTGTAGACAAAGTCACAAAGACTTAGTTCAAAAGTCCTGTGTGACTCCGGCTCAGTGGTGTAAAATAGTTTCAATCTTTGACCGTTGATTTTAAAAGTGCTACCATTCTTGGGATCAGAGATTTCAACAGCACCATGAGGAAAAACTGTATGCACGAGATAGGGTCCTGACCATCTGGTCTTCAGTTTACCAGAAAAGAGGTGGAGCCTGGAATTGTATAATAGAACCTTTTGTCCGGAATAAAATTCTTCTAATTTATGGATCGGTCATAGAAGAGTTTGGTTCTTTTTAAAAAATCAAAGCATTATCATAAGCTTCATTTCGTATTTCTTCAAGATTAAAAATCTGTAATTTTCTTAAGTCACCAGCTTTCTTAAAGTAGAAATTCAGTTGTATAATAGCCCATAAAGTACGGTGCTTAAGCTCCACGGTAAATGGCATGGTTTTCCAAATATCACTCGATATGGAGGCATTCCTAGGACAGTTTTGTAGGCAGTCCGATAAGCCCAAAGAGCACCAACAAGTTTGATGAACCAGTCCTTATGATTCTGTCCTACGGTCTTTTCCAAGATGAGTTTAATTTATCTATTTGTTACCTCCACTTGTCCATTCGTCTGAGGATGGTAGGCTGTGGATAATTTGTGAGAAATGGAGTACTTTCGCATTAGTGCCTCAAAAGCCCGATTGCAGAAATGACTCTCGTTATCGCTTATTATCGCACGGGGGCTCTGAAGCGTGAAATGATATTTTCTCTTAAAAACTTGATAACAACTTGGTTGTCATTCGTCCTAGTTAGAACAACTTTAGCCTACTTAGAAACATAATCTATGACTACCAAAATGAATTGGTTGCCGTAGGATATTGGAAAGGGTCCCATGAAATCAATGCCCCACCAGTTGAAAATTTCTACTTCCAGGATTGGTGTAAGGGGCATCATGTCCTTGCGTGTGACTCGACCCATCATTTGACATTTTGCACAGAGTTTGTAAAAATTGTAAGAGTCCTTGAAGAGAGTGGGCTAGTAGAAAACACTCTGAAGAACTTTCTCTCGGCCGTCTTTTGTGGACCAAAGTGTCCACCACATGCAAACTCATGACGAAATGTTAATACGCTGTGATGTTCATCCTCAGGAAGACGCCTTCTAATGATCTGGTTAGGGCAATATTTAAATAGATATGGTTCTCTCAAAAGAAGAACCGTATCTGTGTTAAAAAGTAGTGCTTGTCCTGATTTGACCAACTCGAAGGTGTTTGCCCGGTTATAAGGTAACTTGCAATATCAGCGTACCAGGGCTCTATACACATTATGAAGATGTGTTCGTCAGGAAAATTTTCGTTGATTCATATCATCTCTACTAGTGCATTAGGAATCCTTGAAAGGTGATTAGCCACCATATTTTTGACGCCCTTTTTATCCTTTATTTCTAGATCAAATTCTTGAAAAAGAAGTATTCAACGAATAAGCCTAGCCTTTGCGTCCTTCTTTTGCATTAAATACCTAAGGGCCGAATGGTCAGTGAAAATCGTTGTTTTAGGACCCAAGTAAGTATTGGCGGGATTTCTCCAACGCAAACATAACTGCTAAAAATTCCTATTCAGTTTTTGTGTAATTGAGTTGGGCCTTGTTAAGAGTCATACTTGCATAATAAATCACGTGTTGCATGTTATCAATGCGCTGTCATAAAACAGCGACTATGGCATAATCAGAGGTGTTACACATGATTTCGAAGAGTCTAGTCCAATCAGATGCTGATATTATTGGTGCCGAGATAAGTTTTTGTTTAGCTCTTCCCAAGCTTGTAGATATCCCTTATCAAAATAGAAAGGCACATCTTTTCCTAAAAGATTAGTTAAAGGTCTAGCACTTTTACTAAACTCTTTAATAACCTTCTATAAAAGCCAGCGTGCCCCAGGAAAGATCTGATTCCATTTAAGCATTTAGGTTCAGGTAGTTATGCTATCACCTCCACTTTAGATTTTTTTTACCTCAATTCCTCTACTTGGAATCTCATGTCCAAGAACAATCTCTTATTTGATCATAAAATGACACTTTTTCCAGTTAAGTGTCAAGTTCTTCTCCATGCATCTTTGTACGACCAATTTTAGATGATGTAGGCATTGGTCAAAGGAATCGCCATATTCGAAAAATCATCTATAAAAATCTCATGACTGAGAAAAGACTAGGCATGCAACGTTGGAACATTTCTGGAGCATTGCATAACCAAAAGGGCATTCGTTGGTATGCAAACGTTCCAAATGGACAGGTGAAAGTTGTCTTTTCTTGGTCCTCGGGAGCAATTGAATTTGATTGTATCCTGAATATTCATCCATGAAACAATAATAGTCATGTCCTGCTAATCTCTCGAGCATCTGATCTATAAAAGGAAGAGGGAAGTGGTCTTTACATGTGACAGCGTTCAGTTTGCGATAATCAAAACAAACTCGTATCTTCGTTGGAAGACGAGTCTGTACTAATTCTTTCTTGTCATTCTTTATAACAATAAAGCTTGCTTTCTTGGGCACAGCATGGACTGGACTAACCCACTGGCTATCAGATATGAGATAAATTATCCTATTGTCTAGCAATTTCAGGATCTTAGTATGGACAGCCTCTTACATAATGAGGTTCGGTTGACGTTGTGGATCACATTTTGGTTTGGCTTCTTTCGTCAGGTTGATCCTATGTTGTACAATAGATGGGCTAATTCCCTTAATATTTCCTATGGTCCAACTAATGGCCTCTTTGTTTTCCCTTAATACAGTAAGAAGATCCTCTTCTTGTTGTTCAGTCAAATGAGAAGCTATGATTACAAGAAAATCTTTCTTTTCACCTATGTACTGATACTTGAGATGATTAGAAAGAACTTTCAGTTCTGAAGAAGGGGTATGATCTATCAAGGGTTGTTCTTCTTACAAGGGAATGATTGGGGTCACATTTATTGCCCACTCAACTGTTGATTCAACTATCTGGTCAAGATTGAAGTCATCTGACTCCAAATCAAATTCATGGTCAGACTCATATTCTAACTCCTCTTCATGTTCACTTATGAGTCCTTCAATCAAGTTCACCTCAAATGATTGGTCATCCAAGTCCCGAGGCTATTTTCCCAGGTGGAAAACATTCACCTCCTTTGTCATATCACCAAAAGTCAAACGCATATACCCGTTCCTACAGTTTATGATCGCATTTGCAGTTGCTAGGAAAGGTCATCCTAGAATGATCTGGGTTTGAGCTTTCAGGTTTTGTCATGGGTGTGTTTCCAGAACGATGAAATCTACGGGGTAGATGAACTCCCGGACCAGTATAAGGACATCTGTAATTTTCCCCTTGAAAATCTTTACAGAACGATCAGCTAATTGTATAGTAACCAGGTCGGACAGATGTCGCCTAACCCGAGTTGCTGATACATAAAAAAGGGAAGCAAGTTGATACTAGCTCCTAGATCAAGCAGTGCCCGATTTATAGTGGTCTGTCCTATGATGTATGAAATGGTTGGACTCTCGGGTTCTTTGTATTTTACAGGGATGGGCTCGGTTAACAACTCACTGATGTTGGATGCGAGGAAGACCTTTTTGGGAACATTTATTTTCCTTTTCTTGGTGCACATATCTTTTAAAATTTTAGCATATGATGGAACTTGTTGTATGGCATCAAGAAGGGGCATATTTATCTAGAATTGATTAAATATTTCTTTAATCTTTTTCATTTGATCATTGATCTTTTTGGTTGCTAGCCTATTAGAAAATGGCATAATAGGCTTGTGAGTTTGTTCTCCTATTTTATCCTTTTCATTAGTCTTAGAAGTGGATGGTTGTGAACTTGAAGATGAAGATGGATAATTTGGAACTTGTGGTGTAGTCACAGGAGGATTTGATACTAGATTATTAGAAATTGGGTGATTAGAAACCTTGTTATCAACTTGTTTTCCTGATCTTAGGAGATATAAACAGTGTTGTATTGTTTTAGAATTATGTCCTCAACTTCATTAATGGGGAAGGGGCTCTTTGAATTAGGCAATGGCTGACTAGACAATGTTCCTTTTTATCTTTCATTAAGTGAGTTAGTCAATTGACCTATTTGAACCTCCAGCTTATTAATAGCTTGGTTATGATTGTTCATCATTGAGGCTTGAGTTTTGGATAAGATTTCTATCATTCTTTACAAATCTGACACTTTCCTATCTGAATGATTTTGTTGCTAATGTTGGTAAGCGGGCTGGAAATTGTGTTGGAATGTCGACTGAAAATGTGATTGATTTTGATGGAAATTGGGTTGATGGGTTTGAGCAGTGTACTAATATGGAAGTTGTTGTCTTGGCTGCTCTGGACCAGACTGACTCCCAAAAAATTTATATGATCCCTCCATCCCGGGTTGTACGTCTTGGAGTAAGGATTATAATTGGGTCTGGTATATGCTACATTCATACAATCAGGGAATATATATTGAGCCTGGTAAACTGGACACTCCTCAAATAAGTGGGTTAAGGCATGGTAATAGGTGCAACCTGGACTTGTCACTTGTGTTGGGTTGACATAATTTACTGATTTTGCTTCCTAGCCTCAAGTAGTTCCAATCTCCTCATCAATTGTGTGATTTTAGCCTCAGCAGCTATATAGGACTTAATGGAATGCATACCAGTTCTGAAAGTTGTAGGGTTATTCTTTTCAGGACAAGACTCCCACTGAATGATTTTCTCAACTAAGGCTTCATATAAGTCCCAACCCTGATCCTTATCTTTCTTTAAAAATTCTCCTTGACACATAGTCTCAAGGAGCGTCTTGGTCTGGTAATCTAACCCATCATAGAGAATTTGGCGCTGCCGCCACTTCTCTATTCTGTGGTGAGGACGCTGGGCTAACAAATTCTTAAACCTTTCAAAATACTTCTAGAATGGTTCATTGGTTTTCTGTCTATACTGCATAATGTTCTTCCTAATGAGGGCAGTCTTATGGATGGGGTAGAATTTCTTAAGGAACACCTTAATAAAATCATCCGATGATGAAATAGAACTAACAGGTAAGTTGTATAGTCATTTCTTGGCAATGTTCTTAAGTGCAAAGGGTACTCAGTCTAACAGCATCTTCCCTCAGTTGGGGAATTCTCATCATCAAGCATACTTCTTCCAACTCCCGAATAAAGAAGTATGTATCCTCAGATTCTAAGCCATGGAACCTAGGAATATGTTTATGAATTGAGGCTTCAGCTCAAAGTTGTTTCCATTAGCTTCGGGTAATATAATGCAGGATGGAAGTGAAGTACGAATCGCGTAAAACTTGTCCTGGAGTGAAACGTTATTGGCCATGATTGGATTTATCTCAGGAGGTGGTGCGTGTGCAAGTGTAGTATTCCTTAGAAATCTTGATATAACTAGATCCCTGTACCACTCTTGCATGCACAAAACAATGTTCACCCAACAAACAAATAGAAAAAGAAAAATAACAAACAATAACAAAGAAGAATCATCAAGCCTATCTAAGATTCTTGGACCTAGACGACTCCTAACTGGGCGATTCTCTGAGGAAGTTGGTTGTTTGAAGTAGAGCACCAGCTAATCAGCCAGGTAGGGACAAAACACGGTGGGAGGTATCCATACATAAGCAATGGGCCTTAATTACGACAAACCACGGTATCTTCGAGGCTTAAACCTTTTAATCCCCAAACTTAGAACTGTTGGAACCTGTTTCGATGAAGACATTTGCGATGCATGACATTTGGAGCTCTAAACAAATGAAGAATCAAGAATTCTACATGATCAAGATGTGCCAAGGAGAGTTGATAGAGTGTGGTTTGTAAATATGAAATAGCATGTAAAAGCCTTGACACAAACACACACTTCATTGGTCCATTAGTCGACTTATAGTCCATGTATAGTCGACTAATCATCTTCGTAGTCGACTAACCCAAATCCAAGTCGACTAATCATGTGTCCAATATCTGACCCAACTCTCTGTTTGTGTATTAGTTGACTAGGAAAAGGGATTAGTCGACTAATACAACTTGTAGTCGACTAATCCCTTTCCCTAGTCGACTAATAGCTGGTCCAGTCGACTAACAGTTAGTTGCAGTCGACTTGAATCAGTTATCAGAAAACTGTCTCTCCAACGTCCACTGACCTAGTCGACTTATAGCTTGACCAAGTCGACTAATAGAAGGAATTTTGCCTAGTCTAGTCGACTAACTCTATGGGCAAGTCGACTATAGGCAGTTTCTGACTGTTTGACAGTTTTCGTTATCTGGTCTTTTGTGCAACGAATTTCAACGTTTCATTCATTCAAAAGGCACCTATAACTACCCTAACTAACCCTAGTCTTCAGCTATATATAGCGTGGTTAGTCCAAAGGCCAAATAACAAGAGTTTTTATCAGTTTTCCAAAGCCAAAAATCAAAAACCTGAAAACTATTTTTCCAAACTTCTATTCTTCACCAAAAGACATTTCCATTGTGAAGTTCTCTGAAGTTCTTGTTTCCTATACTAGACCTTGTCCACATACACATTCTGTATCAAGGCTTATAAGATAAAAGAGTTGTAATTCTCAAAGTGATCATTGTACATGGGAGGCTTCTTGGTTGTAGAGGCAAGTTGTACAAGGTGAAGGTATTCTCTTGGTGGAAGAGAAGGTGTTCTCTTGGTGGAAGAGAAGGTGTACACATTTGGCGAAGAGGATTTGTCAAGTGGTGTACATGGTGTATTGATTTTAGGTGAAAATCAAGTTAAAGGAAAATCTCAAGCGGGTGGCTTGGGGACTGGATGTAGGTCACAAGGACCGAACCAGGATAAATCTCTTTGTTTGCGTTTGTCAACTTTTCTGAGATTTGATTTCCTTTATTGCAAGTTATTTATTTGCTTAACGATTAATCCTTCTTGTTTAGTTTGTGTTGACTTGTGTTTATTTAGATCTATAGTTGCCAACAGAGATAGTTCCGCATTTGTCATTATCGCTCGATCCTACATTTGGTATCAGAGCGGGTACAAGTCAACAACAAAGATGGCAACGGAGTTCTCATCATCCCAATTCAAAGAAGGACATTCTACACAACGTCCACCGCTATTTGACAGAACCAACTACAACTATTGGAAGTGTAGAATGAAGATATACTTGCAATCGCTCAACTACGACCTTTGGAACATCGTAGAAGCATCATACACCAAGCCCACAACCCACTACAACGCTTGGAGTGAAGATCAAAAGAAGAACGCGAACCTTGACGCCAAAGCGATGAATGCCTTGTTCTGTGCCCTAACCAAAGAAGAGTTCAACCGTGTTTCAACAGCGACTTCTGCACATCAAATATGGCATACTCTTCAGGTAACACACGAAGGCACTAATAAAGTTAAGGAATCTAAAATATATGTTCTTGTCCACAGGTTTGAGTTATTCAAAATGGAGGAGAATGAAACCATATCTGAGATGGTTACAAGATTCACCGACATCACCAATACATTAACATCCCTTGGAAAGGACTACACCCAAGTCGAAAGAGTTCGAAAGATCCTTCGTGCACTCACACCAGAATGGGAGAAGAAGACAACCGCCATTGAAGAGGCGAATGATCTCTCAACTATGATATTAGAAAACCTAATCGGTAATCTAATGGCATATGAAGTGCAGTTAGAAGAAAGGAAGAAGGACGAAAGACAACACCGCTCAAAGAAGAAAGAACTCGCCTTCCATGCATCCTCCGACACGGATGATTCTAATGACGACGAAGAGGAGATAGCAATGCTCTCAAAGAAATTCAGGAAATTTCTAAAGCAAGGTAAATTCAAATGCTTTAATTGTGATAAACCAGGTCATATGAAGTTGGATTGTCCTTTGCTTAAGAAGAAAGATAAGTACAAGAGTAAGAAGTTCAGAAAGAAGAAGAACTACGAAGCATCATCAGAATACAGCGATTCATCTTCATCTGATGAAGAAGAATCCACTGAACGTGTCAACCTATGTTACATGGCACTTGAAGATGATGAGGTATCATATTCTGAACTCTCTGATGCATTCCATGAATTATTTCTTGATCTGAAAAATGAAAAACTGAAAAACAAAGTTTTGTCAAAGAAAATGAGAAACTTTTAAAGGAAAATTCATGTTATGCATTACAATGTTCATCTATAAATTCTCAACAACAAGATGAGTTTGAAAAAGTCATATCATCTTTGAAAATTGAAAATGAGAAATTTATAAAAGACAACATTTTTCTGAAAAAGGAAACTAAGTCTTTGAATGAAAGGATTTCTATATTGGATAAAGACATGTTAGTTTTCAAAAAGAAATATGAAGATCTTTTGCAAAATGTGACTAAGTTTAATCAAGAAAAAGAAAAGTTGAATGACTTATTATCTTTTCAGAAGTTGTCACATGATAATCATGGTATTAGATTTATTACAAAATCTTCATGTTATAGTAATCCATATAGTTCTTTTGTAAAAAGAAAGCCTAAGAAAAATAAGTTTATATGGATTCCTAAGAACTTAAATTTTCATGATAAAAATACATATATTGCATCATACATTCATGATATATGTGATTCTTGCAACTATGTGTATACTAACAGGTGGAAACTAAATTCTAAATGGATTTGGACTCCTAAAGGTTAAATATGTTCTTTTATGTTTGGTACCATCTAACATTTATCTTGCAGGTACCATATAAAAATTGATAAAGAACAATTATATATATATATGTATTAATATATTTGTTGCAGGGGGAGAACAAAGTATTTCTCTATTTGTTATAACCTAATTTCTGCAGGGGGAGGAAAATATAACATATCTTCTGCAGGGGGAGGACTTGTGCACACAAAGCGTCATCATCAAAAAGGGGGAGAATGTTGGAACCTGTTTCGATGAAGACATTTGCGATGCATGACATTTGGAGCTCTAAACAAATGAAGAATCAAGAGTTCTACATGATCAAGATGTGCCAGTTGATAGAGTGTGGTTTGTAAATATGAAATAGCATGTAAAAGCCTTGACACAAACACACACTTCATTGGTCCATTAGTCGACTTATAGTCCATGTATAGTCGACTAATCATCTTTGTAGTCGACTAACCCAAATCCAAGTCGACTAATCATGTGTCCAATATCTGACCCAACTCTCTGTTTGTGTATTAGTCGACCGACAGTAAACTATAGTCGACTAATACAACTTGTAGTCGACTAATCCCTTTCCCTAGTCGACTAATAGCTGGTCCAGTCGACTAACAGTTAGTTGCAGTCGACTTGAATCAGTTATCAAAAAACTGTCTCTCCAACGTCCACTGACCTAGTCGACTTATAGCTTGACCAAGTCGACTAATAGAAGGAATTTTGCCTAGTCTAGTCGACTAACTCTATGGGCAAGTCGACTATAGGCAGTTTCTGACTGTTGGACAGTTTTCGTTATCTGGTCTTTTGTGCAACGAATTCCAACGTTTCATTCATTCAAAAGGCACCTATAACTACCCTAACTAACCCTAGTCTTCAGCTATATATAGGGTGGTTAGTCCAAAGGCCAAATAACAAGAGTTTTTATCAGTTTTCCAAAGCCAAAAATCAAAAAACCTGAAAACTGTTTTTTCCAAACTTCTGTTCTTCACCAAAAGACATTTCCATTGTGAAGTTCTCTGAAGTTCTTATTTCCTATACTAGACCTTGTCCACATACACATTATGTATCAAGGCTTATAGGATAAAAGAGTTGTAATTCTCAAAGTGATCATTGTACACGGGAGGCTTCTTGGTTGTAGAGGCAAGTTGTACAAGGTGAAGGTATTCTCTTGGTGGAAGAGAAGGTGTTCTCTTGGTGGAAGAGAAGGTGTACACATTTGGTGAAGGGGATTTGTCAAGTAGTGTACATGGTGTATTGATTTTGGGTGAAAATCAAGTTAAAGAAAATTCTCAAGCGGGTGGCTTGGGGACTGGATGTAGGTCACAAGGACCGAACCAGGATAAATCTCTTTGTTTGCGTTCGTTAACTTTTCTGAGATTTGATTTCCTTTATTGCAAGTTATTTATTTGCTTAACGATTAATCCTTCTTGTTTAGTTTGTGTTGACTTGTGTTTGTTTAGATTTATAGTTGCCAACAGAGATAGTTCCACATTTGTCATTATCTCTCGATCCTACAAGAACTGATTTGACTGGAGTATGATTCAAAACAAGTTCCAACCACAATTAATCTCCTATTGAGTCTAGATGTCCTTAGGGATCAACGTCTATCAATTTTTAGATTAATCTTGAGATTGTGAGTGCTTGAAATATTGTTTTTAGGCCAATAAAGGGTGATAAAAATTCCCACCTTATCTTATTTATTTGGGTGGTGCCCTTAAAGTCAATTTGTGCAATTATACAGAATATGCAAATAAGATTCACTCAAAGGATTAAATCAACCAAGAGATGAGTCCTAATCTATATGCTATGCGCACGTACCTTGCTCCAACACTCTTCAAAAGTAAAGTAAAGGAATTGAAAAGACATGTGCCTAGGATGCAAATGTTTAATCAATTTTTTAAATTTTCAACAAGTTTTTTACTGTTGGTTATTAGCAGGATCCTGGTGAGGGCATATAATAAACAATTATTGCAATAAGCTAAATTTTGTAAAGCAAGCGACCCACAAAAAAGATTATCAGTAGTCAACTTCTTCTCATCGCGAAAACGTGGAAAAAGCCGAGGAACGCGGCAAGTTGGAGGGTACTTGGTCTCTGCTTTATAGAGCAGAGGCCTAAGACCACTTATATATTACTACAATGCTAAGTTTTCTGTTTCCAAAACCTATAACCTGTAATAGAGAAGAAAATTTCATTTAGTTCCAAAAACTAACAAAAAACCGTCACCCTCCCCGGCAACGACACCAAAAATTTGTTCGAATAAAAGATGAGATGATGGAGAAAAAGTTTAGAGTAAACCGTGTAAGTCCCTGCATCAATGTTCAAGCTCTGGGTATGTATGTAAAGTTACTATGCTCCTTTGAACTACCGTTTGTAGCAAAAGCTATTATAGGTCGCATCCGCGGGGAGGGCTTGCGATGAAAGCTTTCTTAGTTCTTATTGTTCTTATTTTTGAAAAGAAAATAAAAAGTTCTTCTTTGTTTAAGAATTAAAAAAGAAAATAAAGTAAAAAGAAGAAGATGAATCCTTTTGTGTTAAGAAAAAGAATGAAAACAAGGAAGATAGAATGAAAACAGTGAATTTTTGAAAAGTAAAAGAGAAAAATGAACTTTGCATGAGAAAGAAAGTTTCTTAAAAATTAGAAGAGTTTTAATCAGATTAAAGAAAGCCATGACTATCTAACAACTCTACACTACTAACTTATTAATCTCTTGGATGATTTGTGCCTCATGTAGATTCATTGGCATATTGTCCGCCTTACTTCATCAAGTCAAAGAGTTGTCCCAATTTGTTGAGATGCTCTTCTCTTAGCTTGGTTAAGTGGCCTCTTTTAATCATAGGCTCGCAATAGGCTCACAAGAATGAAACTTAAGAATTTAAGATTCACAATTTAGATATGCATAACAAGAATATTAGGTTCATTAGTTCATCAAAGTCATGGTTTAGCTAGCATGAAATAAAAAGCTAGTGCGTTAATTTGTTAGCATCCTAAGGTGATCATATCATCATATTCCATCAAGGCTCTTGTTAAAAAAAAAGACTCTAAATGAGGCACACATGAATCATATGAAGGGAATCACAAAACCTTCATTAAGATCAAAACAACACTCATCTTCATTGGGAATTAAAGAGACTTGTTAGGCACAAGACTTAGAAATTGCAAACATCTAATGAGTCATATGAGTTAGCATCATCCAAGAGTTAGTAGTTAGTGTTAGAGATTAGTTAGTAATGTTAGAAGGTTAGTTATCCATGGAGAAGTAAAGCAAAGAAGAAAACATAGTAGATTAAAGTGCAAGAAATTAAAAGCTTGAAAGTAAATAGAAAGAATTAAAAGAGCAAAAAGTTAGAGGAGGGAGAACATAAGCTTTGCATTTATTTGTCATTCTCAATTACAGAGACCTCACTCTCACCCTCTCTCTCTCTCTCTCTCTCTCTCTCTCTCTCTCTCTCTCTCTCTCTCGGAATCTAAAAAGAGAAAAAAAATTACAAAAGAAAACTAAAGAACCTGAAGGAATCCTAAACCTTCTCCTAAAATTTATTCCTATCTCCTCACTTCACAACAGAGGGACTAAGGGTCTTTATATAGGTACTAGGAGCTGATCGCTTTCAATCGTAGTGATTGGTAAAAACAAGGTATATGAAGTTCTTGCACAAGAATTAGGTAGAAAAGATAAGGTTTAGAGTTAACCTTTGGTTCTTGTTCACTTCAAATATGTATTTGATATACCTTGTCCAATCTTCGCTATAGCATATAGCTATACCGAGTCGAACCACAAGGAGAGCTAGCGTTAGAAGCGTTACAATATGAGTGAGAAAAGGAAACGAGATTTCTTCTTTGTTAATTACACAAGAACTAGAAATGTAGAAGAGATGGTGGGTTGGTGCATTGTGGGAAAAGAAATTAAAAGAATGAAGTGTGTTGTAAGGAAAAGAATGCTAAAAGAAAGTGTTGTAAAAACTTTTGATAAGAAGATACATGGCTAGCCTAACTTCACCTCATTGCTAACTTACTAACTCTATATTGATTGCAAGATTGCCTCATATTGAATCATAGGCAATTTAAAGATAACTTGCATGTTCAAGTGTTGTTTCCCTTTTGAAGACTAGTGTTCCTTTGTTGTTAACTTGAAGCCTCATCTTGAATCATAGGCTCTCTTAATAGATGTTCATTGAGGAACTATAGGATTAGTACTCAATTAGTGCTAAGTTTAGAAGAATCAAAACTCTTTTGAACATTCAAAGCTTAACTACAAAGTTAGCTTGAAGTAAATGAGTTGATCTTATTATACAAGTAACACATCCTTGGTGATCCATCCTTATGTTCCATCAAAGGCTCTTGTTCTTGACAAGGCTCTTATTAGAGGCACACATAATTCATGTGGAATTCTAACAAGCCATTACCAAAGGAGACAACTATACTTTCTTGGAAATTCACAAGAGACTAGAATTATGCAAGAATTGAAATAGACAATCACCAAAAGAGATAGTAGTAGCTAGGTGAGTCTTAGCTAGCCATGAAACAAGAACTTAGCCCTCCATTAAACTAATAACAAAACTACAATTCTTCATAGAAAGCAAAGATCTAAAGCAATTCAACTAGAACTAGAAATCAAATGCAAGGAATTAAAGCAAATGAAAGAAAAGCATACTCAAGTCTTGCAAAGAGATGATGAAAGCTCCATTGATTAATCCTTTACACAAGAGTGTCACTCCCTTGGTACAAGCTCTCAAACTGAACTCTCTCTCTTTGTCTAGAACTCAAGGAGGAAGGAGATGAAGTCTAAAAAAACTAGAAGAAAATTATAACAATTCCCTATTTTCTTCTCTCTCTTCACTAGATCTCGTGCAGACCCTTGGCCACCTATTTATAGGCATTTCTGAGAAGCTTCTGGAGCCATAACCGTTGGCGCAAAATCCGAGGCCCAACCGTTTCAAAACGGCCGCAGATCCTCAAGATCTCCCAGATCCGGCGGCAGAATCTGGGCCGTTGAGCCCAGATTTTCTGGTGGGATTTGGTAGTTGGGTAGTTAGCCACGTGGTCTATCTGGATTCTCCAATTGGCGCGAGGATCTTGGTGAGATCTGATTTGAAATCTTGGCTCTTTTTGATTTAACCCCTTTAATTATCACTAATTAAAGTGATTAATGACTTCTTCTCTTTAAGGTGTGGATCTGCAAAAAATAGAGAAAATAGGGATTAAAAATCACATTTAATATACAATATGCATGATATGAAGGTGGTATAAAATGCAAATATGTGTAACAATCACACCCCCATACCTAGCTTTTGCTCGTCCCGAGCAAAACAAAGAAAAGAAAAGAAAAGAAAAACTATACTACCAGTTTTATTACACCATTTTCGCAGGTGACGCGATTGCACTGAGCATGTGCAACAAGCCGTTAAACCTCTAGGTTACCCTAGAGGAGGAGTGTTGTCTCCTGAGGGTTTTCAGCGGATTACACCCACAAAATCCATAAAGAAAGAAGACAAATGTTAGTGTTTTGAAAATTCATTTTGAACAAGAGACAAGTTTACGAACTATTTTTGCAAAAATATAAGTGATCCTAGGTCATAAGTCCACCTATAATTATTCTTTCTTAAACTTAGTATCCATGTAAGATCTTGTTTTTAATTAAGGTAAGAATTCAAAATTGGATTGAATATTTTATCTTTCATAAAACCTAGATAGTATGCACACCGTGACAGTGAAGATTTCTGGGATTTCAACTCTAGCCATCAAGACATTTATTTATTCTCTTTTTTTTTTTTTTTTCCTTCTTCTTCCCTTAGTTTTCTTAAGCTTTCTAGTTCACCCATGTAGCGAGCCTATAACCGATGACTCCCAAACCAGATGGTTCTAGGGCACCAGATGAGAAAACATCCCTCAGGTTAAAGGACTCGAGTGAAAAAGGCCACAAAACTAAAAGGGATTTATTTATTTTATCATCGTTAGGCGTGAATAATCATGCTTCTTGAGGCACAATTTCCCAGCTTAATAAGTGAGATCACTGTTAGGCGTGAGTAATCATGCTTCTTGAGGCACAATTTCCCAGCTTAATAAGTGATCTTTTATTTATATATATATATATATTTTTTTTATATATGTCTTTTTGGTCTTTGTCTTCATCCCAAGAAATGTGTAAGTGTAAAGTGCATATTATCTAAGGCAAAAAATTCAAGATAAAAATATCTCACCAATTTTACTTACTTAGCCTATAATCTCAAACAAGATCTATTATTTCAACTAGGTTTAAGATGTCATAATTAAGGCTTTCTTAATTCCTAAGATACATCTTAATTTTCTTAAAAATAGATTAAAACTTTGTCTCTTATTTCAAAAAGTTTTTATTTTTATATATATTTTTTTATATATATTTTTTTTATTTTCTAAAAGAAAAGTAAAATCTAAAAATAAAGTGGAAAATCTAGAAAAAAGATAAAATCTAAAAATAAAAAGCCTAAAAAGAAAGTGAAAAATCCTAAAAAATAAAAAAAAAAAGTCTAAAAAGAAAGTGAAAAAATCCTATGTTAGCATCTACCCCCCCATACCTATCTCATGCATTGTCCTCAATGTATGAAATATGAAATGATGCATGACATAGGTAAAGGATAAACTACTCCCTCTGTCGCTTAGGACCCGATGTGGTACTAGGTCCAGCCGATTGTGTTCTCCTCAACATCGCCTCCATCCCATCTAAACGAGAGGATTGCTCCTCTACCTTCTTCCTAAGCCTGACTTGTCCCCGAAATATCCTCTTCATGCCTTTCCAGATAGTAGACATGAAGGCTTTTGGTTCCGTTGGGGGTTCCTGTCTCCAGAATTGGGGTTCATCTTCCTCCTTTAAACTTTCCTCCGAAGAGGACTCCACAGGTACAGTCTCAGGCAAGGCACTGGTTGTCCAGAGCGCCTGCAAGCAACTATTGTATGAGCTTGTGGGTCTCTCTAGCGTAATCATCACTCTGTCAAATGTAGAAAAAACAGCGTCTGGTATGAAATGTTGACACAGACGTGTAATTAATATAGGATGAGAATACTTTGCACCCCGAGTGCGAGAGGAATTTTCAATAATTGAACGGAAGATAGTCCGATTCAAACAGACCGTGTGGTTCTGTGTCATCAAGTCATGAATAATCTGTAACACAGGTCTATTGAAGGAAGAGGTGTGTTCTATCCCTAGAATGTTTCGTTGGATCCAACGTCCAACGCAATGAATATTTCTGAATGTAGATTGGGCTTTGAGCCCATGATCCTGGACTGTGCAGCGTACACCCATGATGGTTAAGTAATCCATTAATGGCAAGGGGTCGCTATGATGGGGATAAATGGGGGCATGAGTGATCTGTGCAAGAAGTGGAAGTGTGACCAAAATGTCACCAAATGGCATGTGAGATACAAATTGGTATGGGTCATGATTCACAGATGCATAATCTATTGAATTGTAAAAAGTGTTGAAAAGATCGGGGCAATAAAATGCTTCATGCTCATTGTGATCAAACACCAAAGTGTACCAATTCCAAGCGCGGATTCGATCCAAAAAAATATGCCCATACCCCCCACTTTCATTAAAGAGTGCAGAAAAATCCCTCTCCACATATAAATTTGGGGCCATAATTGCTAAAGAAAGTAAAGCAAAGGATTGAAGAAGGGAAAATGCAAACCACCCCCGGAAATCGTGGGGGAAATCCAAAACAGTAGTGCAGAAGGCACCCAAAGTGTAGATTGAAAGAAATCACTCGGGATCTACCACCAGCAGAGAAAATCAGCCGCGCAGAAGTTTCTTGAGCACCAGAGAAGGCTGAATAGCCGCAGATCGGCGGCTGGAAAGGGCTTTTTGCGGCAGAGTTGAAGAATCTGGTGAAGGGAATTTTTACAGAGGTCGGGTTTGGAAGAGGCTTCTCAGATCTGAAGGGAGTCGGCGTTTGAGGAAGAAGAGGCAAGTAAAGAGGGTATTTATAGGGGTAGGTAAAAAGGGATGTCCAAATTTATCCCTAGGTCAAAGTTAGAATTACAACCCTAGGTCAAAGGATTTTGAATATGAATGGAATCCTAGGGAAGAAAGAGAATCCTAAGGATGTGAAATTCTTTTCATGCTCAACAATCCCAAAAAAATTTTATTTTCATTTTATTATTATTTTTTTATTTATATTTTTATTATTTACAAAAAATGTAAAAGAAAAATATTTACAAGTGTGGTCCCGAAAATGATATTCAGGAGAATGCATGGGAAATTATACAAATGAAAATGTCACAAATAAACTGGGTCGTAAAGACCCAATTCGTGAATGTCGTGTGACAAGGAATCCGTCGTAAAAAATGGCTTGAGACGTTGACCGTTCACAGTGAATGTGTTGCCATTAGTCGGGTCAAGAATCTCAATTGCTCCGTGGGAAAAAACATTCTGAACAATGAAAGGCCCTGACCACCTGGTTCGCAGTTTACCAGGAAAAAGGTGGAGTCGAGAATTATACAACAGAACCTTTTGTCCGACAACAAAAATCTTCCTGTGAATGGATTTGTCGTGAAAAAGCTTGGTTCTGTGCTTCGTGATCCGAGCGTTATCGTATACCTCGTTTCGTAATTCTTCAAGCTCGGATAGCTGCAGCTTCCTTAGAACACCGGCTTTATCCAAATCTAGATTCAGCTGCTTTAAAGCCCATAGTGCACGGTGTTCTAACTCAACGGGCAAGTGACATGGTTTTCCAAATATAACTCGGTATGGGGACATACCGAGGACAGTCTTGTAAGCGGTCCTGTATGCCCATAAGGCATCAGTCAGTTTGATGGACCAATCCTTACGATTCTGTCCTACAGTCTTCTCCAGAATGAGTTTTATCTGTCTGTTTGTTACCTCAACTTGCCCATTGGTTTGAGGATGATAAGCCGTGGATAGTTTATGAGTAATAGAGTATTTTCGCATCAAGGCTTCAAAAGCCCTATTGCAGAAATGACTCCCATTGTCGCTCAGTATCGCACGGGGGGCTCCGAAACGCGAAATGATGTTCTCTCTTAAAAACTTAATGACAACTTGGTTATCATTTGTCCGTGTAGGAATCGCTTCAGCCCATTTAGAAACATAATCTACGGCTACCAAGATGTATTGGTTACCGTAGGACAGAGGAAAGGGTCCCATAAAATCGATGCCCCAGAGGTCGAAAATTTCGACTTCCAAGATGGGTGTTAGGGGCATCATGTTTCTTTGTGTAATACGACCCGTCATTTGACATCTATCACAAAGCTTGCAAAAGGTATAGGCATCCTTAAAGAGAGTGGGCCAATAGAATCCACTCTGAAGCACTTTTTCCGCAGTTTTCCGTGGACCAAAGTGTCCACCGCAAGCTAACTTGTGACAGAATGTCAAAACACTCTGATGTTCATCCTCTGGAAGGCATCTACGTATGATTTGGTCAGGACAGTATTTGAATAAATACGGTTCATCCCAAAAGAAGAACCGCATTTGTCTCAGAAAACGGTGTTTTTCTTGTCCTGACCAATGGGAAGGAATTTGCCTGGTAGCAAGGTAGTTCACTATATCGGCATACCAGGGCTCTCCACGTATCTCCAAAATATGCTCGTCAGGAAAATCTTCATTAATCGGTATTTTCTCATGAGGTGCATTCAGGATTCTTGACAAGTGATCCGCAACCACGTTTTCAACGCCCTTTTTATCTTTTATCTCCAAGTCAAACTCTTGCAAAAGAAGGATCCATCGAATCAATCTTGCCTTAGCGTCCTTCTTTTGCATTAAGTACCTCAGGGCGGAGTGATCAGTAAAAATAATAGTTCTGGACCCTAGCAGATATGGTCGAAATTTCTCCAACGCAAAAACAACTGCTAAAAATTCCTTTTCAGTAGTCGTGTAATTGAGTTGGGCATCATTTAGCGTTCTGCTAGCATAATAGATCACATGCTGCCTATTATCAATACGCTGTCCTAAAACAGCGCCTATAGCAAAATCTGAGGCGTCGCACATAATCTCAAATGGTTTGGTCCAGTCTGGTGCAGATATTATCGGTGCAGAGACAAGTCTATTCTTAAGCTCTTTCCACGACTTCCGACATTCCTCATCAAAGATGAAGGGTACGTCTTTCCCTAGGAGATTTGTCAAGGGTCTTGCAATGTTGCTAAACCATTGAATGAATCTTCTATAAAAACCAGCGTGCCCTAAAAATGATCTAATGTCTTTTAGATATGTAGGTTCAGTGAGCTTCATGACGACTTCCACCTTGGACTTGTCTACCTCAATTCCTATTCTCGATATCTTGTGCCCAAGTACAATTCCTTGCTTGACCATGAAATGACACTTTTCCCAGTTAAGTGTCAAATTCTTTTCCATACATCGTTGCAAAACCAACTTCAGATGGTACAAGCACTGCTCAAATGAATCCCCATATATCGAAAAGTCATCCATAAAAATTTCTAAAAATTTCTCCACCATGTCCGAGAACAGGCTCAACATGCAACGTTGAAACGTTGCTGGAGCATTGCAAAGGCCGAAGGGCATCCTCCGGTATGCAAATGTTCCAAACGGACAGGTGAAGGTTGTCTTATCTTGGTCCTCGGGAGCAATTGGGATCTGATTATATCCTGAATATCCATCCAGGAAACAGTAATACTCGTGCCCCGCCAATCTCTCCAGCATCTGATCAATAAACGGAAGTGGGAAGTGGTCTTTACGTGTGGCACTATTTAGTTTCCTGTAATCAATACAAACTCGAATCTTCGTTGGAAGACGTGTTTGTATTAATTCTATATTCTCATTCTCCACAACAGTAAAGCCAGCTTTCTTAGGCACAGCGTGAACAGGACTTACCCATTGACTATCAGATATGGGATAAATAATCCCATTGTCTAATAGTTTCAATATCTCAGCTCTAACAGCTTCTTGCATAATAGGGTTAAGTCGACGCTGTGGGTCTCGTTTAGGCTTGGCATCTTCCGTTAAGTGAATTCTATGTTGGACAATAGTAGGACTAATCCCTTTAATATCAGCCATGGTCCAACCAATAGCTTCTTTATTTTCCCTTAACACAGTCAAAAGGTCCTCTTCTTGTTGTTCCGTAAGATTGGATGCAATTATTACCGGAAAGGATTCTTTTTCATCCAAGTACTTGTACTTGAGATGACCAGGAAGAACCTTAAGCTCAGCAGAAGGGACTGGATCTATAACTGTTGCTCATGGTGCAAGGGAAGAATAGGGGTGGAATTAGTAGTCCTTTCAACATTTGATCCAACAATTTGATCAAGAGTTAGATCATCAGATTCTAACTCAAATTCCTCTTCAGATTCATATTCCATCTCCTCCACGTGTTCGCTGGTTAATCCTTCTATCAAGTTAACATCAAAAGAGTCATTCTCCACATCCCTTGGCTGCTTCCCCAGACGGAAGACATTCACCTCCTTCGTCATATCTCCGAACGTCAGCCGCATCGATCCATTTCGACAGTTGATGATCGCATTCGCGGTGGCTAAGAAAGGACGTCCTAGAATGACAGGTGTTTGCGCTCTGTGATTATGTACGGGTTGTGTTTCAAGAACAACAAAGTCAACGGGGTAAATGAATTCCCCCACCCGTATTAAAACATCCGTAATTTCCCCCTTGGGAATCTTAACAGAGCGGTCAGCCAATTGAATAGTCATCTGGGTTGGACGAAGGTTGCCTAACCCTAACTGCTGGTACACGGAAAAGGGAAGCAGATTGATGCTTGCGCCCAAGTCTAGCAAAGCCCTATTTACAGTGGTCTGCCCTATGATACAAGAAATGGTTGGGCTTCCTGGATCTTTGTACTTCACAGGGATTGGACCATTAAGCAATTCACTTAGGTTGGAAGCCAAGAAGACTTTCTTAGGGATATTTGCTTTTCTCTTTTTAGTACACATCTCTTTCAGAAATTTGGCGTATGATGGGACCTGTTGAATAGCATCTAAGAGAGGGACATTGATTTGTACTTAGTTAAATATCTCTCTTATCTTCTCCATGTGAGCATTATTCTTATGATTTGTAAGCCTATTGGGAATGGGACAACAGGCTTATAAGTTTGCTCATCAACTTTCTCTTTTCCTTTAGACTGGGATGTGGATGGTTGTGAACTCGAAGAAGGACTATTTTGCATAGGTAGAATTGGAACAGAAGGTGATGGTTTTGACACAGGTTTTGGAGACTGATTTGAGACTTTGTTGTCTACTTGTTTTCCAGACCTAAGGATTTGAATGGCTTGGCATTGGCTTTGGCTGGGTCCCAAGTCTTCAACTTCGTGCAGAGGAAAATGAGCTTTGGGATTAGGCACAGGTTGGCTAGGCAGCATTCCTTTTTGCCTTTCAGTTAGGGAATTAGCCAACTGTCCTATTTAGATTTGTAATTTATTCATATCCTGCTGCTGATTGTTCATCATTGCAGCTTGGGTCTTAGACAAGGTTTCAATCATTTTCTCCAATTCGGAAATTTTCTTATCTGAAGGATTGGGTGGTTGATGCTGTTGTTGTTGTTGATACTGGGGTTGAAAATTAGCTTGATATGGCACAGAATTTTGATATGGTTGGAATCTGGGTGGACTCTGATATGAATTGAAATTTGGTGGGTTTTGGTGGTAAGTCGGTGGATGAGACTGAGACTGAGCAGGGTATTGTTGTGGAAATGGTTGTCTCTGCTGCTCAGTACTAGACTGACTCCAAGAAAAGTTCGGATGGTTTTGCCATCCCGGATTATAGGTTTTGGAGTAAGGATTGTAAGTGGGTCTGGTGTACATGGCATTCGTATTCTCCTGAAAATTTTGAGAGTAATACACTGGACACTCTTCCAACACATGATTCAAATCATGGCAGTAAGTACAACCCGGGTGGATTATAGGTGCAGAGCTAGCCATAGTGATGGGCTAGCTGTTGATGATGGGTTGACTTGACTAACAACAGAATTTTCCCTGGATTCTAGCAATTCAATCCTCTTCATCAACTGAGTTATTTTAGCTTCTGCAGCTATCGAGGACCCCATAGAATGTAAACCAGTTCTGGAAGTTGTGGGTGTGGGTTTCTCAGGACATGACTCCCACTGGATTGTCTTTTCAGCTAAAGCCTCAAAAAGATCCCAACCCTGATCTTCATCCTTCTTTAAGAATTCTCCTTGACACATGGTTTCAAGGAGAGCCTTAGTCTGATAATCAAGCCCATCATATAAAATCTGGCACTGGCGCCATTTTTCTATACCGTGATGGGGACACAGGGCTACTAGGTCTTTGAAGCGCTCAAAATACTTCCAAAATGGTTCATTGGCTTCTTGTTTGAATTGCATTATATTCTTCCTCATAATGGCTGTCTTATGAATAGGATAGAACTTTTTAAGAAAGACCTTAACGAAATCATCCCAAGAAGAAATTGAGCTGACAGGAAGATTGTACAGCCACTTCTTAGCGATATCCTTAAGTGCAAAGGGGATGAATCTAAGTCTGACAGCATCATCGGTAAGCTGGGAAATCCTCATCATAAGGCATACTTCTTCAAACTCTCGGATGAAGAAGTATGCATCCTCAGATTCAAGGCCATGGAATCGTGGAAGTGTGTTTATGAACTGGGGCTTCAACTCAAAATTACTTCCATTTGTGTTCGGAGGAGAATACAAGATGGCAATGATGTGCGAATAGGATAGAACTTGTCCTGCAACGACACGTTGTTCGTCATGACTGGAATTGTGTCGAGTGGTGGTGTATGTGGCAGTGTAGAAACTCTCACAAGCCTAGCAGAATCTGGGTCCCGAAACCACTCTTGCATACAATTACACAATCAACGTGCACCTTTCAGTCAAGCGGAAAATGAAAAATAACAATCAAGAAGAAAAAAAAATCAATCCAAGCTTTCTAGGTTTCCTGGACCTAGACGACTCCTAACGATAGATTGTCCACAGGAGGTTCGGTGTAGACTCTGACTATAAGCAAATCGGCCAGGGAAGGGTAAAGTTGTTGGGAGGTTTTCCGTCCGAAGACGTTCCTTAATTAAGTAACCAACAACCTTCGGGTTTTCGGCCCTCAACCCCTTTCCTAGACACCGATTTTACAAAAGTCACTTTCCAACACTTTTCCCCCTTAGGATAATCTCCTAAGTGAGTCCGGATGTCCCTAGGGCCAGCGTCTAGCAATTTTTATTTAGAAGCTTAGGATTGTAAGTACGTGGGGAAAATGGTTTGTGGGCTAAGGAAGGGGTGATAAAATCCCCACCTTATCTTTTTTATGGGATTTGCCCTTAGAATCAATTAGTGCAAGTGTACGATATCAACAAACAAGGGTCACTCAAAGCGGAATTAAATCAAACAATGAGTGAGTCCTAGTCTATATGCTATGCTTACGTACCTTGTCCCACGCACTCTTCAACAGTAAATGTAAAGTAATTGAAAGACACGTGCCTAGAGATGCAAATGTCTAAACAATTTTTTTAACAATTACAACCAATTTTTTACTGTTGATTAGCAGATAATAGGTGAAGAATACAAGATTTTATGTATAGCAGCAACTGTATTTTGCAGAGAAGCAAGCCCTGCAGAAAACTGATCAGTAGTGAACTCCTCTTTGCCGCAATTCTGCGGCAAAAGCCAAGAATTTGCGGCAATTTGGAGGGATCCTGGTCTCTGCTTTCGAGAGCAGAGGCCCAGGTCCGCTTATATGTTACTGCAATGCAAGATTTTCTGTTTCTTCAACCTGTACCTGCAACAGAGAAGAATTATCGTTTAGTTTCTCACTTTCAAAGCAAATACCGTTGCTCTCCCCGGCAACGGCGCCAAAAATTGATTGGTAAAAACAAGGTATATGAAGTTCTTGCACAAGAATTAGGTAGAAAAGATAAGGTTTAGAGTTAACCTTTGGTTCTTGTTCACTTCAAATATGTATTTGATATACCTTGTCCAATCTTCGCTATAGCATATAGCTATACCGAGTCGAACCACAAGGAGAGCTAGCATTAGAAGCGTTACGATATGAGTGAGAAAAGGAAACGAGATTTCTTCTTTGTTAATTACACAAGAACTAGAAATGTAGAAGAGATGGTGGTTGGTGCATTGTGGGAAAAGAAATTAAAAGAATGAAGTGTGTTGTAAGGAAAAGAATGCTAAAAGAAAGTGTTGTAAAAACTTTTGATAAGAAGATACATGGCTAGCCTAACTTCACCTCATTGCTAACTTACTAACTCTATGTTGATTGCAAGATTGCCTCATATTGAATCATAGGCAATTTAAAGATAACTTGCATGTTCAAGTGTTGTTTCCCTTTTGAAGACTAGTGTTCCTTTGTTGTTAACTTGAAGCCTCATCTTGAATCATAGGCTCTCTTAATAGATGTTCATTGAGGAACTATAGGATTAGTACTCAATTAGTGCTAAGTTTAGAAGAATCAAAACTCTTTTGAACATTCAAAGCTTAACTACAAAGTTAGCTTGAAGTAAATGAGTTGATCTTGTTATACAAGTAACACATCCTTGGTGATCCATCCTTATGTTCCATCAAAGGCTCTTGTTCTTGACAAGGCTCTTATTAGAGGCACACATAATTCATGTGGAGTTCTAACAAGCCATTACCAAGGAGACAACTATACTTTCTTGGAAATTCACAAGAGACTAGAATTATGCAAGAATTGAAATAGACAATCACCAAAAGAGATAGTAGTAGCTAGGTGAGTCTTAGCTAGCCATGAAACAAGAACTTAGCCCTCCATTAAACTAATAACAAAACTACAATTCTTCATAGAAAGCAAAGATCTAAAGCAATTCAACTAGAACTAGAAATCAAATGCAAGGAATTAAAGCAAATGAAAGAAAAGCATACTCAAGTCTTGCAAAGAGATGATGAAAGCTCCATTGATTAATCCTTTACACAAGAGTGTCACTCCCTTGGTACAAGCTCTCAAACTGAACTCTCTCTCTTTGTCTAGAACTCAAGGAGGAAGGAGATGAAGTCTAAAAAAACTAGAAGAAAATTACAACAATTCCCTATTTTCTTCTCTCTCTTCACTAGATCTCGTGCAGACCCTTGGCCACCTATTTATAGGCATTTCTGAGAAGCTTCTGGAGCCATAACCGTTGGCGTAAAATCCGAGGCCCAACCGTTTCAAAACGGCCGCAGATCCTCAAGATCTCCTAGATCCGGCGGCAGAATCTGGGCCGTTGAGCCCAGATTTTCTGGTGGGATTTGGTAGTTGGGTAGTTAGCCACGTGGTCTATCTGGATTCTCCAATTGGCGCGAGGATCTTGGTGAGATCTGAATTGAAATCTTGGCTCTTTTTGATTTAACCCCTTTAATTATCACTAATTAAAGTGATTAATGACTTCTTCTCTTTAAGGTGTGGATCTGCAAAAAATAGAGAAAATAGGGATTAAAATCACATTTAATATACAATATGCATGATATGAAGGTGGTATAAAATGCAAATATGTGTAAAAATCACGTAGTTGCAGAATAAATTGCTACATTAAGGGCCCAAGTTTTGCCGCGGATTCGCGGCCAAAATCGCATTTTTGCGGCAAAATCTTGGCCGCTATGCCGGTGTTTTTTCACGGCTAAATCAGTCTGTCTCTACCCAGGTGTACTATGGAAGCTTCTAGAACCACGAGGATATTTCCCAGTTCATTACTAATGTGGGCTTCCTTGATTTAGGCTCTTTTTAATCTCCTTTAAATCCTTCAATTAGCTTGGATTTGGGCCTTCTTCTTTACTAGAGAGTAGACCTGAAATTTAAGAGAAACAGCCATTAAAAAGCTTATTTTTATTGATAATATGCATGAAAATGTGATGCAAAATGATACAAAATTGAACACTAATCACTCATCTCCCGAACAGCCTCCCCCCGTTCGGGGCAGGGCGACCTTCCTCCTGAGTAGGTTCCTCCAGTTCAGGGGAGGTTGTCTCTTACCCGAAGCAGGGGCCCTCAGGATAACCGTGGCACTGGAGGTCTGTTCGGGTCCAGCAGCCAACTCTAGTCATGATATCATAGTTAATGGTCGTCAGCTTCAGCAGCTTCGCCTCGATATCAGCGGTTGGAAAGATCCCTCCGTGAGTGGCGGGGCCCAAGTTCCAGACAATAGGATGGCCCTACAATCATTATTTAATTCAGCTTCCCACGGGCCAGCCACCTGGGTCATGGTATCTCACATGTCATGGACGTTCTCAACCATATTGACAATAATCTTTTCAACCCCGCTCTGGGGGACGGAATAGCAAGCACCTTGAGTGGTCCTCCTTAGTGCATATACGGTGCTAAAGACCTCAAGCTGACACACCTCGAGAGTGTACAAAGCACAGAGTGCCTCAAACCCTAGTACCGTATGCCAGGCCACTACCGAAAACTGAAAAGGGGCAATCTTGAAGAAAGTCAGAACGCAGTACACGAACCTTGTCATCGACAGACTCAACCCTAGTGTCAGGTCAGGACCTGGGGATGCATATATACACCATCATTAGGCGGGGCTAAAGAAACGTCAATGCCAAGAGGGTAAAACTCAATTTTTATCCCCGAGTTCAAGCGATAGCCATAGTTCACCAGATACTTATCCAGCTCCTCTTGATTATGGAGCCTAGAGGCTTTTGGATCGAAGTCCATCACGATCCCGATACGATGGGAAGCTCTCTTCACCTTTTCCTCCATCGCGGCCTTTCCTTTGCGAGCACCGCCGACTATACCGAATTTTTATCTCTTCTTCATCGCAATAGAAATGAGAAGAACGGTTGAGATCTGAGAACTAGAGGATCAAAAGAAGGCAAGAAAGAAGAAAAAGAAGATGCAGAAATTTGGGAAAAATATGCCTAAGGCCTCAGAGCGTTGCCCTCTTAAATCTAGGGGAATGAATAGTCGCTTGATCAGGGCTCTACACATATTACGATGGATTAGATCAAAATCATAGCTTAAGATACACGGTACCCACCTCGAGCGTCGCGTCCCACAAAAATGATGGTACCTGATCGTTAGTGCAGGGGATGGGATGCACATTTAGGGCTCTGCCAGCCTGTAGAGCCACGCACGCTACTACAAGATAAAACTAAGGCGACAGCAAATCGACCCAAGTCCAAGCCTGGAGTGCACTTCTGTATCTACTCCCCTCTCTTTTTATCAGAGTCCTCGGGAACCTATAGCCCCTGAGGGAGAGTTCCCGACCTGTTCCAAAGAGAAGGAAGTAGAGGTAGCATATGTAGTGTAAGTTTTAACCTCCACGAGATCACGCCATGTGTTCATCCAGCACCAAACAGGTGTGTGATTTGTGATCGTTTTCAGAACCTCCAAGTGGGAGCTCTTGTTCAATTCAAACTCTGAGTAATTCAGGTGATTAGAAGAAAGAGATAAGATCAGTCACGAGCATCCCTATCTCTGAGTCAAATCTCCATTTTGAACTCAGCAGTTACGGTCGGGAACAGACTAACCACATCAATAGTTGGACGCAGGTGACCAGATAAAGATGAACTATCGCCCAATTAATTCAAATCTGAGTGTTCAACTCTAACTACCTCAGTGAAAAGCGGTTAGGTGTTTAAATAGAGCTGGACTCTGTCACTTTATCCAACAGACATAACTTGTATAAATAATAAATCCCTTCCAACATGGAGGGAGACGATCAACTAGGCCCAAAAATCCTAGCACATCAGAGCAGACCATTGTAATCGTCATTATTATAGTGGAATTTCCCTCTCTCTCTCCCCCCCATGGTTTTCTCCCATTTGGGTTCCACGTAACTGTCTGTGTTTGTGTTAGCTTTTCTGTGATTTGACTATGCCCCCTCCATTAGTTTGGTCCGTGGATTAATTCCTTATAAAATTACCCACAACACTGAACTAATAAAAACTCATTACGGAGTTAATAAATTTAAAATATGATTTCTATTAGGCTTGCTTAATTTAAGTTTTTGATTGAATGGAAACATAATAAATCGGGGATTTTTGAAGTAAATCCACTCATTATGGAGTTAGGATGTGATTTCTATGTTTTGGGCTATTTACTTTAGGTTTTTGAATAAAAACTCGATAGAATAAAATTTAGAAATAAACAGATATATAAAATCGTTGGTTGATTTTATAAGGAAAATTAAAAAAGACAAATAAAAAAGAAAGAGAAAAGGGAAAAGAAAAAGACAATGTCATTTCTCAAATCAATAAAAGTCAAATTGGTTTAGTTTTGCAATTAAGTTAGGAGTACATTAAATGCTCCTAAAAGGTTAAGAGGTTTTAATCTCTAGATTATTGGCTAATATGATGCGCGTGGTAAGATGAAATTAAATTGCTAAATATTTAATTCATATACTCAAAATAAAATTATATAATCCTTTAACTAAGTTGTCAAATGTTTAAATTCATATAATTTTAACTTGAATGACATAAAAATGTGGCATGAAAATAATTGAAAGATATTAAGAGTTGTCTCGCATATTGATAACATTTTTTTCCTCAATGTAAGAATTTTAATATATAGTATAATATCAGTTGTTTTTTAACTTTTTACCATTTTGTTTATTTTCCATAAAAAGAGATATAAGTGTAGGGAGAGAGGAGATAAAAAGACATCAAAAGAGTTTTTAAACTCATCAGGAAGATAGCGCAGAGATCAGAAGCCAAAAGGAGCGAGAACGGAGCTCATAACAGGACAGGAGACAGGCCCGGTCAACCGCCCGGTCGTTCGGTGTGCACGATATGAACAGGACGGCCCGGTCGACTGCCCATCGATCGTGGGAAAGGAACGGTCGACCGGCACGGTCGACCGGCAGACACGAGCTGCTCTCAGTTGGTCCTAGTCGACTAGGCCGGTCGACCGAGGACAGGGGTCAGTCGACCAGCCGGTCGACCAACAAACACGTTCTGTCTCTTCTGAACAGATTCAGACTCCTTTCTATTTGGAGTCGAATCCAATTGGATTTTCCTAAATCCTGGGACTTTCTGGCTATAAGTAAGGGTTAGAGCCCTCATTAATTGTATCCCTTGAAGTATCCCTCTGGTATTCTCTTGTAATTAATTGTTGAGTCAATAAAATCTCTCTCCCTTGCCTCGAGGACGTAGGCAAATTGCTGAACCTTGTTAAATACTATGTTTGCTGGTTTTCTCTCTTGTTTCTTTATTTTTGATTTTTAGATACTTCTCTGCTGCATCTATTGTGTTCCACGCTGGTTATTGCCTCGCACGCAACAAGTGGTATCAGAGCATCCCAGGTTCGTCATGGGATCGTGTGTCAATTCCAAGAGCATTGATTATTATTTGGCGGAGATCGTGTATCGATCTCGGAATAGCGTTGGGACTGTTTGTGAGATCGTGTATCAATCTTAAAACAGTATTTGGGTTGCTCGAGGAATCAAATTTAGAGGAGTAGATCACTTTGAAAACTTTTCGAGGGTTTCGCTTTGAGGTAAAGATGCTATCTTTATCTAGTTTTTTGATCTAACTCTGTTTGTTTTCCGCATTGTTTAAGGAATCAATTAAGAAGATGGCTGGAGATAGTACATCTATGGTGAAATCTGTGAATTCACATCCATTGAGGATTGATGTGGTGAAGTTTGACTGCAAGAACAACTTCGGTATGTGGAGATGTGAGGTGATAGATGCATTGATGGCATCAAACCTTGAAGACACTCTACGGTTGGGAAAAAAACGCGAGATTACTAATGAAGAAGATTGGGACAAGATGAACTGGACGGCTTGTGGCTTGATCAGATCATGTTTGATACAAGAAATCAAGTATCATGTGTTGCATGAAACATCTGCAAGGCAGCTGTGGGAGATCCTGGAGAAAAAGTATCTGACAAAAAGCATCGAATTATGATTGTAGTTGAAGAGGAGGCTTTATAGGTTCCAAATGAAGAGAGGATGTTCCATTGACGAACACATGAATAGCTACACAAAGTTTCTTACAGACCTACTTAATGTGGATGTGAAGATTGTAGGCCCAGAGGCCCTTGCCCTTAGTTTTGATGATGCCTAACTTATGAAGGTTAGTTTGCTAATGATCTAGTGTTTAATAAATTTCAGATATTGATCAAGATCTTTGTAGAGATTTGACTTCAACAAGAGAGTCACAGTCAAAGTATTGAAGCAAACAAGTATTGATTAAAGAGCACACATCGTAACGATCGCATCAAGCTCACTTGGATCGAGTTTGGATCGAGTCGTCTTGAAGTTGAAGATCGATAAGAAAACTTCAGTTTATTTAATTTAGTTTTATTTTTAGATCTTGTGTAAAGATAGACTAGTGTTGATATGCTCAAGTAAACACACACACGCACACACACACACAAAAGATAAATAGTATTTGGTTTTGGTTTAACCGTTTTGAAATTTCAAGAACATATCTTTAGTTTTCATAGATAGATAGAATCAAAAGAAGTTTACATGATTTTATGTATGTTGGATTTCATCCATATACATCTATGATTCATATTGTCTAAAAACTTATTTTTATGATTCTAGTTCATGTGTTTCAAGTTTTATTTTTAACAAAACTTAGTTTTGGATTTAATGTCAAAAACATAGATATATCATTTTATATGAGTATTGGATTCTATTCATACACACTATGCTTCAAATGTGTTTCAATATCTTGTTTTTGTATTTGATCAAGTTTTTGAGAAATAGTTTTTCATTTTGAAGTTTTTTCAAAAACTCTTGAGGACAAAAATAAAACGAGTCTTGAAAATACAGTTTTTGTTTCAAGCTTAATTTCTAATGCCTCAAAAATAGTTCAAATCATTTATAATATGGGTTGATCCATCATCAAACATATTTGTAGTTCAAGTGCTTACATGAACTTATTTTTATAGATTTTATGTGATTTTATGGGATTTTATAGGTATTAAAAAGACAAAGTTTTCAAATCCAAAATCCCAGCCTGAGACCACTAGCGGTCGACCGGACCAGATCTCGGTCGACCGGGCGGTTGACCGATGTCCACAGATATGTGCACACTGCCTTGGCCTAAAGCTGGTCGACCGACCCAGAGAGCTTGCTCTCTGGATCTGGCCTGATCGACCAACCAGGGAGTTTACTCTTTGGTTCTGGCCTCGGCTGATCGGGTGGTCGACCGACAGACAAATTGCCTTGGCGCGATCGACCAAAAACCCCAACAGTCAGAAAATTTGACCGTTCACCGATCGACCGGGCGGTCGACCGGGCAGTCACTCCGGACCTGTTTGGATCCCCAACGGCTATATTTTGGGAATCTTATAAATATGGGTTCCCTTGGCTTGTTTCTCCTAAGATTTTTGAGAGAAATTTTTCTCACTTTCTCAAGTATTTTTAACAAAGTTTTCAATAGAGTTTTTGTGCCAAAATTCTCTATCTTTATTTGTTTTCAAAGTTTTAAAAACTTAAAGAAAATCAAGTCTTTGAGAATTCTATTTTTGTCTTTTATTTTATATATCCATCAAGAAGTTTTTTCCAAGTATCTTCTTTGTTGTTTTATTTTCAAATACTTTGTTTTCTCACATACTTGAGCTATCATCTCAAATCTATCTTTAGGATCTTTGTATTGTGAGAAAATTATTTGTGATCCTTTGAGATCACCAAGAGAGTGTTTGTGTGATCTTTGTGATCACCATGTGTATATCATTCTTTACTTTGTGCTCCCGCTTGTGTAGAGGTGATTGTGTAGAGAGAAGGAGTTGTATACTCTGGTGTTGAGTTGTAATTCCTCGGTGGAGGTCCCTATACGAAAGATCCTATAGTGGATAGTTGAAATCCTTCTGTGCGAAGGCGAGGACGTAGAGCAGTGGCTCGAACCTTGAAACATATCCTTGTGTTTGCATTTGGATCTTTCTCTCTCAACTCTATCTCTTTATATCTTGCATTGTTATTACTAGTTCATATTTATATGAGAGATATTGTTTATATGCCCATACGTGTATTGAACAAAGGGAGCTTCTAATAGCACCTCAACTCTTAATTTAGAAGAATCTAGAGGAGCAGTTCCAGAGCCCTTCACAGGGAATTCAGGCTCACTCTTGGTTACACATAGTGTGTTAGCAATTAAGTTTTAAATTATGCATCATTTGTCCTAAATTAGGTTGTACACATTTACCCCCCCTCTAGGTGCATTTTCAATGATCAATGAAGAGGATAAGGCGGTAATTCTATTGAATTCTCTTCCTGAAGAAGAGTATGAGACCTTTACTCTTATCTTGATCAACAGAAGATAATAACTTAATTACAATGAGGTGTATACTGCTTATGTGAATTATGAAGCAAGAAGGTAGGACAGATTGTCTTCTTCTAGGAGCATAACAGCAGAGACATTGGCGGTAAGAGGCAGGAGTTCCAATCGTAAGGGCAGAGGTGATCATAGGAGATTGAAATCCAGATCAGATTCAGAGATGTGAAAAAGAACCAGTGCACCCTATGCAAAGAGTTAGGGCACTAGAAGGTTAATTATCCGAAGGCAAGAAGGAGTCAAATACCGAGAAAAATCTCACACAAGTGGTCAGTACTCATGCCAGTACTTCACAGGCGGATGGATCGGACTCAGACTCATCAATATTTTCTTTCCTTGTTACTACTACTACTATTGGTTACTCAGATAATACTGAGTGGATCTTAGATACATGAGCTACCTACCATGTGTGCCTGAACAGGAACTGCTTTTCTAGCTTTGAGAAGCTAGATGAATGTTTTACGGTCATGGGTGATGATCATCCATGTAATGTGAAAGGGATAGGTATTGTCGTGTCAAGATGTTTAATAGGGGATAGTACGAGAATTGAAGGAAGTGAGGTATGTACCTCAACTCTAAAGAAATCTTATGGTGCTTTGGAAACATTGGGTCTTGTGATATCTACAGGAAATGGTGTTCTCAAGATAACCAAAGGCTCAATGGTGGTTATGAAGGGCGTCCGCTGGAATAATCTCTACCACTTGAAGGGTAGTATAGTTACAGGTTAGGTGGAGACTTCTACTGCTTCAGATAATGTTTGCATACAGGTCTGACAGATGAGGCTCAGATACAGAGGAGAAAAGTCTTTGCAAGCTCTAGCAAAGAAGGGATCATTGGAAGGTACATCTACCTGCAATATGAAATTGGTTGAACACGACATTCTGGACAAGAAGAAGGTGAAATTCAGCACCACTACTCACCACTCGGAAGGTCTTCTTGATTGTGTTCTCGTACGTATTTGGGAACCTGCTAAAACTGCATACTTGAAAGTCATAGGTACTTTGTCTCTTTTATTGATAATTTATCTAGGCATTGTTGGATATATCCCATGAGACAAGGCTTGAAGCCCTAGGTATGTTGGTGGAAGGATAGGATGGAGAAATAGACTGATAGAAAGATCAAGGAGGTACAAATTGGTAATACTAAAAGATACAAGAACTAATTCCTACAATTTGGCCAGAACACTGGTATTGGTACCACTTCACAGATGATATACATGGGTTGGCTAAGGAGATGAACCGTTCCTTGCTGGAGAAGGCTTGGTATTTGTTGTCTAATACACAATTAGACAAATCATTTTAGACTGAGGCGATTGTGTATACTAGCCATCATAAATGGATTGTCATCGACTGCGATAGGAGGTAAAACTCCTTTGAAAGTTTGGTCTGGGAAAGCTGCTCAAGATCATGGTTTGCTGCGAGAATTTAGAAGTCTGACCTAATTTAGTGTCAAAGATGGCAAAGTGAATCCTCGAGCAAAGAAGTTTGTGTTTTTGGGTGTCAAAAGAAACATAAAAGGCTACAAGTTGTGGGACCCCGAAAACAAGAAGATCGTGTTGAGTTAGCATGTCACGTTTGATGAGACTTCATTGTTGAATTCTACCGTCTCTCAGTAGGTGGAGAGAACGAAGACCAAGGATGTATCGCAACAGGTGGAGGTTGATGTTACGCCACCCCCTCAAGCTGGTTCGGTATCAGTAAAAACTTCACCGGATGTGATACTAGGTGGAGATCATATAGCAAGTTTTGATGCTGAACAGATTAAAAATATTGATGAGAATATCAAATTATTTGCAGCAATTGGAACTAAGATAAAACCACGAAAGTGGGTGAAGAAGCATGAATCTCAAGTTTGTGACTGATTAGTCTCCAAAAACTGCATATTTCATATCACATCTTCACATTTATTTAATATTAAATTCTTCTAATAATACCTCTCTTGCATGTTTCTAGGTCCAGGGTGTGAAATGAAGAAGACCCTAAATTACCATTTAATGGGTGATTAATGGCCTATAATATAGCTATTGACCTTGAAGAGCAGTTTCGTCAAAACCAGGGGCCCAAAACCAGAAACCGGGACCTACAGCTGACAGGGGACAGACGTGACAGCGCGCGGCAGGCGGCGCCGCGCGCGCGGCTCTAGAGGAGCCGCAGAAAGGCGACTATGGCCGCGTTTTCGCGACCATACGGGCGCGGCCGCGCCCGTACTTTGGGCCAGGGGTTGTCCCCCTAGCCCCCTTTCCCTTGTGCCTATAAACACCCTCTGGGTTTCTTCTTCAGGGAGATATACAGAGAGTAGTGTAGTTTTCTTTCCATGTTGTAGTTTAGAGTAGTTTAGGTTAATTCTTCTTCTTATTCTTTTGTATTTTTCATTTCTTATAGATCTTGTAATAGAAGAGAGAGTGGTACATGATTGGAAAGCAAGAGCACTTGTAATAGAAGGTGATAATCTATGAAAGGTTCTCTCTTTGCCTCTCTTCATTTTCTTCTCTCTAACTCCTTTTACATGTTTAGCTAATTTTCTCTCATGCAACTAACTATTAACCGCTAACTCGCTAACTTCTTACTTGATAATCCACATGAATCAATATCCTCTACTTAGCCTTGCTCTTGTAAGAGTCATTGATCGCTCATGATGATATATCTAACACTCTAACATCCTAACTCTCTAACAAGCTAATATTATTTTACTCCATGCTTACTCTTCTTTAGTTTGGATGATTTAAGTGTAGCTTGCACTTGTTTATCGAGTTTGGATGCGATGAGTTGACATATGGGTCATGCTTTGAAACGCTCTTGAACCAAGGACTAGTGATGGCCAATGATACATGTGAGGCAACTATCTTTAACAGGTTAGCATGGTTAGTGGAGCCATTAGTAGTTAGTAGCCATGGGTTTTCTTTCTTTTTAATTTTGTTTTAGAAATATTCCAAAAATCACAAACATTTTATCTTCTATGTTCCCACTTCTTTGTGTTTCACTATACTTCTCTTTCCATTCTTTGTTTTCTTTTCTTTTTTTTCTTTAAAACATTGAAGAACTTTTAACATACACGTGAACATACCGTGTAAGTTTCTATCACCTTCCGTCCCTGTAGATTCGACCTGTTTAGCCTCTATGCTATAACAGAAGTATCGAGGAAGCCAAAGCGCACACACTTTAAATCTTGATTTCAAAACATATTTTTTCGTGCGCGGTTTTCCCCCGATCAAATTTTGGCGCCGTTGCCGGGGATGGAAACGGTTTGATTTCACGTTTTTATTAACTTTTCTTCTTTATTTTTGGTGTGCAGGTCAGATTTTTTAGTATTGCAGAGGTCCACACTTGCTTTTGTGTGGTTGGGTAAACTCTTGTATATGCTTATATTCTGCTGCTATATTTTGTTTATATTACCTATACACTGTAATAATTTTAAGAACTAAAATACGATAATTGGATGCTTTAAAACGGTTTAGACAGTTGCATCTAGGCACGTGTCAATTTTCATTCCAATATATTGTATTTTATTCTTCTGTTGTTGTGATCTTGACGGAGGTGTACATATTGCATTGCATATAGTTAGGACAAACACGTGAGTGATTTACTCTCTTTGTGTGTTCATTCTTATCTATATTGCACACTTGTACGAATTGAACTTAAGGGCAAAACCCAATACAACATAAGGTGGGGAAGTTATTACCCTCCCTTAGCCCAAAAATCACCTCCCCACTCACACAACCTAAGCCTTAATAAAAATTGCTAGACGTTGGCCCCTAGGGACACCTCAGACTCATTTAGGAGTTTGACCAAAGGGGAAAGTTGTTCGAAGTTGACTCTTGTCAAATCGGTGTTTAAGGTTGGGAATTGAGAGGCAAAACCTCGAAGAATAGTGGTTTGGCATAATTAGGCCCGTTGCTGTGGCAAGGATACCTCCCACTGATCTCGCCCCTACCTGGCTAATTTACTCGTGGTCAGATTCCGAAAATGTATCCCCCGTGGATAGTCTAACCAGTTAGGAGTCATCTAGGTCTAATTTGATTGAGGTTCTACCTGTACACAAGAATATAGAATTTTAGAACTTTTAAAATAGTAGTGCAAGGTGCTCAATTCTATCGCTATAGCAAGTGAATATACGGGTCGTGATCCACAAGGAGAGACTAGAGATGGAAGCTTTTTTAGCAAGTTCTCTTTTATGCTACAATTAATAGTTAAAATTCTTCTTTAGCTTCTTAAAAGAAAAGAGAAAAATGGAGTTACAATTAAGTTAGGAAGAAAGTGGTAGATTGAGAAGGTGGAGAAAATAGAAATGGATATGTACAAAGAAATTGAAAAGAGTGAAAAAGATTGAAGATTGTGGTGTTGGTAATTTACACTAAAAAATTAAAAGAAAGAAAATAAAAAGTTACTTCCCTCTTCGGCACCTGCTTACCTTTGACTCGTATCGACGATGTACCTTTGCTTGAAGGCGAGCGAAGTATGACAAATAGGATCTTCCCCATTCCCGTATTACACTATGAATTGAAGGGGCAAGCTACACTATCATAGAAATGGATATCCATCATCATAAGCCATCAACGGCACTTGCAAGGACAAGGCAACTTCGAGGCTGTTTCATTTGGATCCACAACACGAAGAGGTAAGTAAATGAAAACAAGAGTAAAGAAGAAAAAGAAACTTCGATTCCATTCAAATAATAATGAAAGAAAAGACCACTTACACCGGTATTACCTTCAGTACAAGTTTGCTCTCATTCTTCAATGAAAGTCTCTCTCTCTCAGTTACATAAAGAAAATAAAAATTACATGAAAGAAATAAAAAACCTAAGTTACAAACTACAAATTAGCCTAAATTCTACTCTCTGCTTGGTCATCCGTTTTTCCTTTAAGATTGCAGGTATTTATAGGAGAAATACAGAGGGTAGACGAGTATGAAGATAAGGGAAGCTGGCTATTTCTAAATTTAAATCCTCCCCTTATCTCCAAACTTGATTTGATATGGATATTCAGTTCTGATCTGCAGCTTATTGGCGTATTGATTACTTAATATAAATTATCAAATGATCGAATTATAATAATGATCAACTTAAGAGTTGTAGCCCTTTAAGGCTTCTTTCTGGATCATCTTGAATCATTAGATTTGAGTTTAATAACGAAAGTTATGATTCAAATACTAAAATGTATCCAGCCAAAATTTGAGTCAAAATTGCTTCATCTCATCTGTTGATCTTCTCTCTATCCATTTATCCCTTTAGATTTGGACTCTATATTTGACGTTATCCTTAGTTGATCTTTAGCTTTAACCACTTGATTAACTAAAAACTAAATTTAACCAACTGGATTTAGGATCATCCTCCTCTTACCAAATAGAGCTAGTTAAATCTGAATTTAACTGATATTTATTTGATTTTATCTTCTTTCTTCCATGATTATCTTCTGCAAAATACACATTTAAGATAAGAAATTTAGCAGATTTATTACATAATAAATGTGAATATGTAATGAAGAATAATACAATAAATTTGTGCAATCACACCCCCACACCTATCTTTTGCTCGTCCTAGAGCAAAACAGCAAAACTAAACTAAAGATTATTAGACCACTTTTGCAGGTCACGCGATTGCACTAAGCATGTCCAACAAGCCGTTAAACCTCTAGGTTTTTCCTAAATGACGAGTTTTGTCTCGTGAGGGTTTCCAGTGGATTACACCCACAAAATCCATAAAGAAAGAGAAAAATGTTAGTATTTTGAAAACACATTTTGAAAGAAAAATATTTGAAATATTATTGTAAGATTTAAGTAATTTATAAGTTATAGGAAAATCTAATTTTCATTCCTAAACTTAGTCTCTATTTATCAATCAAAGTAAGGAGCCAAATTGTACTTCTCATCTAGTTTATTACTTTACCCTAAGTCATATGCACCTTCGTGATCGTGAAAATTTTGACTGAGGGTTTTTTAACTCTGACTCATATGCTTTATTTTTTTACTTTTTTATTTTTTGATGGTATTATTCTTTAGTTCTATTAGGCTTTCTAATCTGCCCATATAACGAGCCTTTAATCCGTGACTCGCAAACCAAACGGTCTTAGGGCATCGGGTGAGAAAACCGCCCAAGAACTTAAGGACTCGAGCAAACAAGGCCACAAAATTAAGGATTTTAGTATATGAACCACTTTTAGGCGTGAATACTTATGCTTTATGAGGCACAAATGCCCAGCTTAATTAGAGGATAGATATATATATTTCTTTTTTTTCAAACTTATCTAATCATCTTTTGCATAAATACCAAGGCTTGCTTAGGCCAAAGCACCTAGCTAATCAATAATTAGATTTGTTTATTTTCATAGATATACATATATTTTTTTATAAGGCATAAAAATCTTTTTTTTTGAACCCTAAGTGTGTAAGTGTATAAAGTGTGCATATTTCATCAAGACAAAGATCAAGACTAAATTACTTTGACAAATTATCTTCCTAACCCTAAAAATCGAACAAATAATCTTATTTTGACCAAGTATAAGAAATCCTAATTATGATTCTCCTATTCCTTACAATTTACTTAATTTCCTACAAAAAATACATCAAAATATTGTTTCTATTTTCAAAAAGTTTTTTTAAAAAGTAAAGAAAATGTTAATAATATTTTTCCCTTTTTTAATAAAAAGGATAACCTAAGTTATGTTAGAACCCTTCCCCACACCTATCTCATGCATTGTCCTCAATGTATGAATTAATGCATAGATGCATGAAAAAGAAGAAAGAGAAAGAAAATATTACCTTAAGGTGGTGGTTCCGGTGGTGATCTGATTGGTCCGCGAAATGCGGCCAAATTGAATATGTGTGGGAGTTTGGAGGAACGCACCAGAAACCTCTCTAATATAACCCACTAAAATGATGGATATATGAATGACTTTTATTAAGAATTTACCCCATCTAATCTAATTTCCAAATTTCACAAATAATTTTGGAGTTAATTTTATCAACACTCTTGTCCCAAAATGGAGTGTGAAAAGATGGAATGATCGACTTAGACTTAGAAAGTACGGAAACTAATACCGACTCAAGAAAGTGACTTAAGTCAAGTAAAGGTTCAGGAGTCGAGATTAGTTCAGGAAGTGGGTCCAAATCAAGAAGTTGAAACTCAAATCCACATTCATTTCCCAACAACGGAATGTGACTTAATTTGGTGATTTAAGTTCAAGAATGACAGGTGTGGGAATCAAAACTGGATCTAAAATATTACTCAAATTGGGTAACAAAACAGGAGTCAATATTGATTCAAAAATTTGAACTGGATAACGAATTTAAGAATCTAGGTCACATTTCTCATTGAGTTCAATTTCATAACAATGAGAACTTGCCATTTGTCAATGGGACTTTCAAAATATGAATTGGTCAAGTTCAATATGATGATCATAAAAGATTGGCGATTCAATTTCAGATGAATTGGCACAGGATCCTATTGATTCGAGAAAAAGATTGAAATCAGGTGAAGACACCGGAGTCATTATTGAATCAGGAAGTAGAATTGAATCACCAAGTTGAGGTTTGGGATCATATTCATTCTCAAGTTCAATTTCAGGAAAGGGATAACTTGCCAAACTGTCAATATTATTTTCAAAATTTGGAGTTTGGACAAGTTCAAATGGGTGTACTGAAATGGAATCTTGTTTTCCAAAACAACATGATTCTTTGGCTCTAACAGAATGGTTAGCGACATCAGAAATGATCAAACGGTGAGAATGAAAAGTTTGGACCATTAGATCTATGTCATGATTACGAGCGATTTGAGCCTGAGTCATGGCTTCAGGCATCTTTTCAAGTCGATTGGTTCATCATTTTGTTGCGATTGGACGTGAAAAGATGAAGTTTTGTTTTAGAATTTGTGGTGAATCGTGAGTGCGTCAGATTTTGTGATTGTTGCTTGGACTCACACATGCTCATTTCCTAGATTGATGGTTTTCTATTTTGAACTGGTGGAACTGAGTATGAATCTTGAAAATATTGTGGACAAGGTGGATGATCGGCAAAAAGCAAGCATAAAAATAGGTAAAGGAATGTGGGTTGATGTTACTGCTTTTGTGATTCTTCCGCAGTAGCAAATGGCTTTACGGGTCGTATCCACAAGGAGGGAGAGCAATGAAAGCTTGATGCGGCTTCGTTTGTTCAAGAATAGATAAAGTTCTTTGTTTCAAATAAAGAATTTGAAAATGAAAACATGTTAGTTTTAAAGATTGTTTTAGAATGATTTGGTGGTTTGTAAAAGTGATTTTTCAAGATGGTAAAAACGCATGGCTAATTTTCTACTAAGTGCTCCCACTAATCTCTAACTTCTTGAAGATGTAGCCTCACGATGGATCATAGGCAAGTAATACCTTTATGCATAGGAATTATTCACGTTGGAACCGAATGAAAGTCCTTCTTTTAACTTAACTTCACACGGCAAAACTTGGACATTCCCTTATCAAGATCCAATAGAAGACGAGAATAAGGGAAGACATATTGCACTAATGGTATCGTCAAAATTAAAAGAAAAATCACTAACTTACAAAAACAAGTAAAGCATACAATCCATAGATCATCAAAAACCCGTTAAGTGGTCGGTCCCTAATATTGCACATTCATTATCATATTCTCATACTTATTATAAAATAAACTCTGCTTTTTCTTAATTAATGTTTAATGTATTTGCAGGCCCATTCCTAAAGAAGAGGGAAGAGAAATGAGCCCAAAAGCCCATCAAATTCTGATTTAAATCAGAATTAATTCGAAGTCAGTAAATTAGGGCAGATCAGGTCAGTTCAGATAGGTTGAAAACCAGTTAGAACAAATCCCTACATATCAATCGGTTGAAACCAAAGATCAAACGCTATTTTGTTAGAATCTCGGACTTTAACTGCAAATCTAGCTGAAGATAAAAGCAAGTAGCGAAGCCAGGGACTACCACCAACAGGGTGTGGCCACTTGGCCACACCTTGGCCACGAAAACGGGCTAAGGCCACGTTTCTGCGGCTTTGTTAGTGAGTTAGGGGGAGTGTTTGCTCCCCCTATCTTCTCACACCTCTCCCCTCTGGGTTTTTGCCTATAAAAGGCAGGTTTTTCACTGTAAATGGAAACGACCATGCAGAGATAGAATTTACTCCACTTTTCCATTTTTTAGTGTAGGTTTTTATTTTTTATGTAATTTTCAGTTTTAATTTATGTAAATCAGAGGAGATCAGAGTTTCATAGGAGAATGAGAACGAAGCTTGTGCTGAGAGTGACACCGGTGTGAGATTTTCTTCTTTTCTCTTATTGTTATAAAATTGAATCTGTAATTTTCCTTTTGAATGTACTTTGTTTTTGTTCTTCTTCTTCTTCTCTACTTTCTTCTTTTGGTACCAATTGCTATCCAAGTGAGTCTTAAAGCATCAAAAGAGTCTTACCTTTGCGAGTGCCACCGATAGCTCATGACGATGGATTTTGAGTTTCATTCTATATCACTTTATACTTGCATCGTCTTGATGATATAATGTGGAGGAGACGGGAATCAACTCTTATGGGCTATACGTTGATCGCCTCACTTCAAGGTAACTTCATTGTAAAAGATTCAAGGTAAACATTTGGCCAAAGGAGGTAAGTAACTTTTAGATTCTTTTCTTTTTATTCTTTAGTTTAGAACACCACAAACACCCAATTCTTTCATCACTCATTTTGATTTCTTTGTATATGTCTATTTTCTGTTTTCTCTATCTTCTTAATCTATCATCTTTCTAATTCAACTCTAACTCAATTTTTCCTTTTTCTTTTAAAGAACTAAAGAAGAACTTTAACCATCCTTTGTATCTTAAAAGAGAACTTATTAAAAAGCTTCCATCGCTAGTCCCTCCTTGTGGATCACGACCCGCATAACCACTGCTATAGCGGTTGAATTGAGCACTTGCACATTTCTGTTTTAAAAGTTCTGAAATTCTGTATTTTGTGTGCAGGTACAACCTCAATCAAAATTCCTGAATCAATATTGACTCCTGTTTTGTTACCTGACTTGAGTAATATTTTAGAGTCAGTTTTGATTCCTACACCTGTCATTCTTGAACTTGAATCACCAATATTAAGTCACATTCTATTGTGAGAAAATGAATGTGGACTTGAGTTTCAACTTCTTGATTTGGACCCACTTCCTGAACCAATCTCGATCCTGAGCCTTTACTTGACTTAAGTCATTTTTCTGAGTCGGTATTAGTTCCCATACTTTCAAAGTCCAAGTCAATCATTCCATCTTTTCAAACTCCATTTTAGGACAAGGCGGTTGATAAAATAGACTCCAAAATTAATTATGAAATTTGGAAATTAGATGGGTTCAAATTTTTAATAAAAATCCTTCATGTATACATCATTTTAGTGGTTATATTAGAGAGATTTCTGGTGGGTTCTTTCGAACTCCATGCAAAGTCGATTGAGGCGCATTTCGTGGACCAATCAGACCACCACCGGAACCACCACCTTAAGGTAGTATTTTCCTTCCCTGTCTTCTTTTTCATGCATCTATGCATTAATTCATACATTGAGGACAATGCATGAGATTGGTGTGGGGGAGGGTTCTAACATAACTTTGGTTTTTCTTTTTATTAAAAAATTTAACATTTTTTTTACTTTAAAAACTTTTTGAAAATAAAAACAATATTTTGACATATTTTTTATAAGAAATTAAATCAATTTTAAGGAATAGGAAAATCAAAATTAGGATTTCTTAAACTTGGTCAAAATAAGATTATTTGTTTGATTTTTAGGGTTAGGAAGATAATTTGTCAAAGTAATTTAGTCTTGATCTTTACCTTAATACAATATGCAAACTTCATACACTTGCACACTTAGGGTTCAAAAACAAAGATTCTTATGCCTTATATAAAATAAAATAAAAAAGAAAAAAATATATCTGTGAAAGATAAACAAATCTAATTGATTAGCTAGGTGCTTTGGCCTAAGTAAGCCTTGGTATTTATGCGAAAGATGATTAGATAAGTTTGAGGAAATATATATATATAAATCCTCTAATTAAGCTTGGTATTTGTGCCTAATAAAGCATAAGTATTCACGCCTAAAAGGGGTACATTTTATAAATAAAAACCTTGGTTTCGTGGCCTTGTCTGCTCGAGTGCTTAAGTCCTTAGGGGTATTTTCTCACCTAGTGCCCTAAAACTGTCCGGTTTGGGTGTCACTGACTAAAGTCTCGTTCATGGGCAGATTAGAAAGCCTAATGGAATTGAGGAATAAATACCACCAAAAAGAAATATAAATAGGGCATAGGAGTTAATGTTAAAGAACCCTTAGTCAAACTTCACAGTCATGATGGTGCATATGACTCAGGGTAAAGTAATAAATTAGATGAGAAAGACAATTTGACTCCTTACTTTGATTGATGATATGTTTTTGAATGGAGACTAAGTTTAAGAATGAAAAATTTGATATTCTTATAACTTATAGATTACTTAAACTCTCACAAATATACTTCAAATATTTTCTCTTTTCAAAATGCTTTTCAAAAATACTAACTTTTTTCTCTTTCTTTATGAATTTTGTGGGTGCAATCCACTGAAAACCCTCACGAGACACAACTCGTCCTCTAGGGGTAACCTAGAGGTTTAATGGCTTGTTGCACATACTCAGTGCAATCGCGTGACCTGTAAAAGTGTCTAATAATTTTTTGTTTAGTTGTTTTGCTCGATGACGAGCAAAAGATAAGTATGGGGGTGTGATCGGTCGCTAATATTGCACATTCATTATCATATTCTCATACTTATTATAGAATAAACTCTGCTTTTTCCTAATTACTGTTTAATTTATTTGCAGGCCCGTTCCTAAAGAAGAGGGAAGAGAAATGAGCCCAAAAGCCCATCAAATTCTGATTTAAATCAGAATTAATTCGAAGTCAGTAAATCAGGGCAGATCAGGTCGGTTCAGATAAGTTGAAAACTAGTTAGAACAAATCCCTACATATCAATCGATTGAAGCCAAATATCAAAGGCCATTTCATTAGAATCCCAGACTTTAACTGCAAATCTAGCTGAAGATAAAATCAAGTAGTGAAGCTAGGGACTAACACCAGTAGGGTGTGGCCACCTGGCCACACCCTGGCCGCGGAAACGTGGCTAAGGCTGCGTTTTCGCGGCTTTGTTAGTGAGTTAGGGGGAGTGTTTGCTCCCCTATCTTCTCACACCTCTCCCCTCTGGGTTTTTGCCTATAAAAGGCAGGTTTTTCACTGTAAATGGGGACGACCATGCAGAGATAGGATTTAGTCCACTTTTTCACTTTTTAGTGTAGGTCTTTTGTTTTTCTTTTCATGTAATTTTTAGTTTTAATTTATGTAAATCAGAGGAGATCAGAGTTTCATAGGAGAATGAGAATGAAGCTTGTGCTGAGAGTGACACTGGTGTAAGATTTTCTTATTTTCTCTTATTGTTATAAAATCGAATCTGTAGTTTCTTTTTTGTATGTACTTTGTTTTTGTTCTTCTACTTCTTCTCTACTTTTCTTCTTTTGGTACCAATTGCTATCCAAGTGAGTCTTAAAGCATCGAAAGAGCCTTACCTTTGCGAATGCCACCGATAGCTCATAACGATGGATTTTGAGTTTCATTCTGTATCACTTCATACTTGCAACGTCTTGATGATATAATGTGGAGGAGACGGGAATCAACTCTTATGGGCTACACGTTGATCGCCTCACTTCAAGGTAACTTCATTGCAAAAGATTAATGGTAAGTATTTGGCCAAAAGAGGTAAGTAACTTTTAGATTCTTTTCTTTTTATTCTTTAGTTTAGAACACCACAAATACCCAACTCTTTCATCACTCATTTTGATTTCTTTGTATATGTCTATTTTCTATTTTTCTCCATCTTCTTAATCTATCATCTTCTTCCTAATTCAACTCTAACTCAATTTTCCCTTTTTCTTTTAAAGAACTAAAGAAGAACTTTAACCATCCTTTGTATCTTAAAAGAGAACTTATTAAAAAGCTTCCATCGCTAGTCCCTCCTTGTGGATCACGACCCGCATAGCCACTTGCTATAGCGGTAGAATTGAGCACTTGCACATCTCTGTTTTAAAAGTTCTGAAATTCTGTATTTTGTGTGCAGGTACAACCTCAATCATTAAGCATGAAATATAAGAAGATGAATACTTGTATGAAAGTTAGAGTTAGAACCCTCGTCTTAAGACATCATAGCTCTTATTTGCACAAGGCTTATTTGACACTATTGACTCATTTGGGTTTATCAATCAAGTTGTTAGAGATTAGTGAGTTAGTAGTTAGTTAGCCATGCAATAAAAGAGCTAGTTAGACATAGTAGTAAAGGAACAACAAAAGAAAAGAAGTAAAGAGAAAGGGAGTTACACTAAAATAAGAAAGTAAAAGCAAATGAAACACACAAGTAAATGGAAAGAAGAAAGAGAAGTAATTACTTGTATTAGCTTGTCACCCTTCAAATACAACTCTTACACACTCTCTTTCTTTCACTCTAATGGTTAAAACTAAAACTAGAAGAAGAAAGAAACAATAACAACTACTACAATCCTAAAAACAAGATAACAACAATACTCTAAACTCTGGATCTGCTTCTCTTCAGACCCTAGAGGGTATTTATAGGCACCAGGGGAAAGGGGGCCAGGGGGACGACCCCTGGCCCAAAGCCCGGGCGCGCCCGCGCCCATACAGCCACGGAAACACGGCCCAGGCCGCGTTTCCGCGGCCATGCCAGGGCGGCACACGCCTGGCTTCAGGCAGCGTGTCATCCTGTCTGTCCCCTATTCGGTGGATCTTCTAGTTTCTAGATTTGATACCCTGAGCTGACAAAATCTCCTCTCTAAGGTCAATGGTTACTTGATAGGCGTTTAATCACCCACTAAATGATGATTTAGGGTCTTCTTCTTCATTTTCACACCATGGACCTAGGATCATGCAAGCAAAGCTTTTTTAGCAGAATTTTATATCAAATAAATATGCAGATATGATAAAAATTATGCAAAATTAGAGACTAATCACACCCCCACACTTATCTTTTTGCTCATCCCGAGCAAAACAAAAAATAAGAAAATTATTGCACCACTTTCACAGGTGACGCACAATAAGCCTTTAAACCTTTAGGTTTCCCCTAGAGGAGGAGTGTTGTCTCCTGAGGGTTTTCAGCAGATTGCACCCACAAAATCTAGTAAGTGAAAAAAATATTTAATTTTAGCAAACCTCTTTCAAGAAAAAGAACTTTCACTCATCTAAGTAAAAATGACCAAATGATGTAAGAATTAGGTTCAACCCTCATAAGTCCTCCTATACTTTAGCCTTTATAAAAGAAGAAATTATGGTTTTTCTTTAAATTTAGAAAGGATCTTGTAATTCTAACTCATTTTATTTTAGATAGATATGCATAATTTGTAAGTGTGATTTGCTTGGGATTTTTCAACTCAACTTTTATCATTTAATTTTTTTAATATTTATCTATTATTCTTGGTTTCATTAGGCTTTCTACTTTACTCATATAACACATATCAAACCGATGACGCCCAAACCAGATGGTTTTAGGGCACCAGGTGGAAAAACACCTATCAGGTCAAATATGCAAGTAGAGTAGGCCTCAAAATAAAGATTTACTATATATTATATTTATTTATTTTTTTTTGCATGGGTAATCATGCTTCTTGAGGCACAATTATCCAGCAGTTTTTTTGAAGTTGTGTCTCTAAATCCCAAGCATGTGTGTGGTTTATGCATATCTTACTAAGGCAAAATAAAATGTACAAGTTATTTTCCTTATCCCTCTCAACTCTTAGTCAGACCAATATTTCATTTTATTTAGGCTAAAATAAAGATTCCTTAATAAGGTTCCTTTAATTCCTACAACCTTTTGGTATTTTTATAAAGAGTATGAAAAAAATTTCATTCTGGAGATTTTTTTTTGGTAAAAAGAAAAAGAAAAAGTGAAAATGTTAGCGCGCCCCCCCCCCCCCCCCCCCCGACACTTATCTAATGCATTGTCCTCAATGAATGTCATGCAAATGCAATAAATAAGGTGAAGAAATGATGTTATGGCCAAGTGCTAATAGGCGAAAGAAATGTCAAAAATATAGAAGGGGTAAGCATATAGACAAGAAAGAAAGATTTTTTTTTTTTAGCTGCAGTATGGATGGCTGTGGTTAGGTGTATGACGGGGCAAAAAGAGTCAGCACACTATCAGCCGGTGATGTAGGCTCAGTGGTCAAAAAGGGCTTCAGTCTTTGCCCATTCACTTTGAATTACGTGTTGTTCATAGGATCTATAATAATCATAGCACCGTGGGGGAAAATGGTGCGCACAATAAACGGTCCAGACCAACGAGTCTTCAGCTTCCCCGCGAAAATATGAAACCTAGAGTTGTACAGCAGAACCTTGTCTCCCGGGGCAAAGTTTTTCGATTTATGATCTGATCATGAAAAAGTTAAGTCCTACTTTTGGTGATCCGAGCATTCTCATTGGCTTCATTCCGTAACTCCTCTAATTCGGAGATCTATAGTCTCCTTAGTTCACTGGCCTTACTCAGATCAAAATTGAGTTGCTTAATGGCCCAGAGGGCACGGTGTTCTAACTCTACTGGCAGATGACAGGCTTTTCTGATTATGATTCTGTAAGGAGACATCCTCGGGACTGTCTTAAAAGCAGTGCGGTAACCCCACAAAACATCGTTAAGTTTGATCGACCAATCCTTTCAGTTTTGTCCGACAGTCTTTTTTAAAATGAGTTTGATCTGTTGATTGGTGACTTCGACCTGCCCATTTATCTAGGGATGATACGGAGTAGATAACTTGTGATTGATGGAATATTTTCGCATCAGAGCTTCAAAAACTCTATTGCAGAAATGCGATCCATTATCACTAATTATCGCTCTGGGGTGCCAAATCGGGAAAAGATATTTTCTTTAAGAAATTTAACAACCATTTTGTTATCATTGGTCTTTGTTGGCACAGGTTCTACCCACTTAGAGATGTAATCGATAGCAACCAAAATGAACTAGTTGCCGAACAAATTGGAGAATGGTCCCACAGTCGATACCCCAAACATCAAAAATTTCAACTTTCAGGATCGGGTTCAGAGGCATCATGTCTATTCTTAAAATTTTCTCAATCTTCTGACAATTTGCACATGTCTTGTAAAAGTGGAATGAGTCTTTGAACAAAGTAGGCCAGTAAAACTCACTTTGTAAAACTTTCTCTGCAGTCTTGCGGGGACCGAAGTGTCCTCCGCATGCAAGTGCATGACAAAAGCTTAGCACACTCCTCTGTTCTTCCTCTGGGATGCATCGTCGAATAACCTGGTCGGGACAATATTTAAAAAGATACGGCTCTTCCCAAAGAAGTACCGTACTTGGGCAAAGAAGCGACACTGGTCTTGCTTTGTCCAGTCAACGAGAATTGTCCAGTGGCTAGATAATTGACTATGTCCGCATACCAGGGTTCCTTGAAAATGGCCAGGATGTGCTCGTCTGGGAAATCCTCATTGATCGGAGCTTATATGATGGGTGCGTTTGGAATTCGTGATAGATGATCAGCGACCACATTTTCTATGCCTCATTTATCCCGAATTTCTAGGTTAAATTCTTGAAGCAAAAGGATCCACCGAATCAGTCAGAATTTTGCTTCCTTCTTGGTTATGTGGAATTTTAGTGCCGAGTGATCCGTGAAGATCACCGTCTTTGAACCTAACAAGTATGGCCAGAACTTTTCTAACGCAAAGACAATGGCCAATAATTCCTTATCAGTTGTTGTATAATTCTGTTGGGCGTCATTCAAGGTCCTACTCGAGTAATAAATCACGTGTTGCCTATTGTCAATGCGCTGTCCTAAAACAGCGCCAATAGAAAAATCAGAGGCATCGCACATGATTTCAAACGGTTGTGCCCAATTAGGAGCTAAAATAATAGGCGCAGAAATAAGTTATTGCTTAAGCTTTCTGATTGAGGCTTTACCTGCACACAAAATACGGAATTACAGAACTTAGAATGAAGATGTGCAAGTACTCAATTCTTCCGCGATAGCAAGTAGCTATGTGGGTCGTGATCCACAAGGAGGGTTTTGCGATAGAAGCGTTTACGTTCTTTATTGAAATCGTTATGAAAACCAAACGAGAGTTCTTCTCTGTTTTTAAGTTAAAAAATTAAGAAAAGAATTATGTTAAAGTTAAGAAGAAAGTGGTAGAATAGAAAGTGGAGAAAAATCAGAAAATGAAAGAAAGCGACTATATACAAATGAATCAAAAAAGAATGATTTGGAAGAGGTGGTGATCTATACTAAAGAAATAAAAGAAAAGAAATACAAATAATTACTCACCTTCTTTCCAACAAAAGCTTACCTGAGTTCTTAGCTACGATGTTACCTTGAATTGGAGGCAATCAGCGCATAGCCCATAAGAGTCGATTTTAGGTCTCTTCCACATTACATCATCAAGATACTCAAACATGAAATGAAACAGAGAGACTCACAATTCCATCGTCATGAGCTATCGGTGGCACTCGCAAAGGCAAGGCTCTTTCGATGCTTGAGACTCACTTGGAAGACAGTTGTACCAAAAAGAAAAGTAGAGTAGAAAAGAAGAAGAAGAAGAAGACTAAAAGAAAGTAATTACAAAGAAAAAAAATATCGATTCGATTTCATAACAATCAAAGAAAAGAAATTAATCTTACACCGGTGTCACTCCAGCTCAAGCTTCATTCTTGTTCTTCGATGAAAGTCTGATCTCCTCTTATTTACATAAATGAAAATTACAATTACATGAAAAAGAAAAACAATAACCTAAACTAAGAAATGGAAAACTAGTCTAAATCCTAACTCTGCATTGGCATCCCATTTTCAGTGCAAGTACAGGCCTTTTATAGGCAAAAACCAAATCTATAGGATCCCGGGGAGGTCGGGGGAGCAAACGCTCCCCCTAACTCCCTAACAATGCCGCGGAAACGCGGCTTTGGCCGCGTTTCCGCGGCCAGGGTGTGGCCAGGTGGCCACACCCTGTTTGTGGGTCTCGCTGGTTTGGCCTTCTGACTTTATCTGTAGTTGGATTTTCAGTTTGGGTCCAGAATTCTGACGAAATGGCCTTCGATTCTTGGCTTTAACCGATCGATTCTGAGAGGATTCTTCTCAACCGGTTTCCAACCTCTTGATTTTTCCCTGATTTTCTGAGTGCGAATTAATTCTAATTTAATTCAGAATTTTGGTGAGCTTTGGGCTCATTTCTCTTCATCTCCTTACAGATTGGGCCTGCAAATAAATTAAACAATTAATTAGGACAATGCAGGCTTTTATTCTATAATAAGTATGGAAATATGATATTTAAATATGCAACATTAGCGACAATCACTTTCCCGATGACTTGAAACATTTATCGTTAAAATCAAAGGGCACGTCCTTTGCGAGCAGGTTGTTAAGGGCCTAGCGATCTTGCTAAAATTCTTAATGAACCGTCGGTAGAACTCAGCATGCCCTAGAAAGGATCTAATATCCTTGATGCTTTTGGGTGGTGGAAGCTTAGCAATCACTTCTACTTTCGTCTTGTCCACTTTAATGCCTCTTCTAGAAATTTCATGGCCTAAGACAATCCCCTGTCTCACCATGAAGTGATATTTCTCCCAGTTCAGAGTTAGCTTCTTTTCCTTTCATCTTTGCAGAACCAACTCAAGATGATGAAGACATTGTTCAAATGAATCTTCGTAGATGAAGAAGCCATCTGTAAAAATCTCAAGAAAATGTTCTACTATGTCAGAGAACAAACTGAGCATGCACCGTTGGAATGTTGTGGGAGCATTGCACAATCCAAAGGCCATGCGTCGATAAGCGAAGCTTCCGAACGGGCAGGTGAACGTGCTCTTTTCCTGGTCTTCTGCAGCAATGGAGATTTGATTGTATTCAGAGTACCCATCTAGAAAGCAATAGTACTCGTGTCCAGCCAGGTGTTCAAGCATTTGGTCTATGAAGGGTAGCGAGAAGTGGTCTTTACGGGTGACTGTATTCAACTTTCTATAATCGATACAAACACGAACCTTGGTAGGTAGTCTTGTTTGTACCAACTCTTTATGCTCATTTTCAACCACCGTAAAGCCAGCTTTCTTCGAAATCACATGAACAAGGCTAACTCATTGGCTATCAGAAATAGAATAAATGATCACATTATCTAATAGTTTCAAAATTTTTGCTTTTACTGCCTCTTGCATGAGTGGGTTAAGCCTGCATTATGGGTCCCTCCTAGGAGTTGCTTCATCAGTTAAATGAATTCTATGTTGAACTATTGCTGGACTTATCCCTTTAATATCCTTCATCGTCCATCCAATGTCTTCTCTATGTCTTTTCAGTATAGACATTAAGCTGTCCTCTTGTTGCTCAGTCAGGTGGGATGCTATGATGACTGGCAATGTTTTTTTTCCGCCCAGGTAGGCGTACTTGAGGTGTTCAGGTAAGGCTTTTAGCTCTAAGGAAGGTGTTGCTTCATTGGTGGCAATCTCTAGACTTGCAATCCTATGATGAGGTAAACTTGGGCTTGACGCCCAGTCTACTGCCAAATCTACGATCTGATCTAGATTCAAATCCTCAGACTCCAGATCAAACTCTACCTCAGTTTTTATCTCCATGCTTTCCTTATGCTCACTGGTCAGATTTTCAATGGAATTGACCTCAAAAGTCTGATCATTGATATCCCTGGGTTGTCTTCCAAGATTGAAGACATTGACTTCCTTCGTCATGTCTCCAAAGGTCAATCGTATGGACCCGTTCCTACAGTTAATTATGGCATTGGCTGTAGCAAAGAATGGGCGCCCTAAGATGACTAGTGTTTGAAATCGCGGATTTGACACAAGTTGGGTCTTAAGAACAATGAAGTCAATGGAGTAGATGAAATCCCCGACCCAGATAAGGACATCTGTGATTTGCCCCTTCGGGATTTTTACAGATCGGTTAGTTAACTGAATAGTGACTCGAGTTGGACTCAGCTCGCCCAACCCAAGTTGCTGGTATACTGAGAGAGGTAGCAAGTTGATACTTGCTCCCAGGTCGAGTAGTGCTCGGCTGATTTCTATTTGTCCTATGTTGTAGGAAATTATGGGACATCCAGGATCCTTGTATTTCACCAGAATGGGACCAGACAGAATTTCGCTTATATTGGTTGCCAAGAACCTTTCTTAGGCACATTTGTCTTTCTCTTCTTCGTACACATATCTTTAAGAAATTTGACATAAGCTGGGACTTGTTGGATAGCGTCTAGAAGAGACACATTCAGTTTGATCTGGTTAAACATCTCAAGCATCTTCTCCATGTGCATATTCTTATTGTTGATCCTAAGCCTATTGGGAAAGGGTGCTTACAAGCTTATGAACTTGTTCAGCAGCTTTATCCTCGTCAGATGTTTGTGGAGCAGATTGGGAGGAACTAGCAGAGGTGGAGGCTGAAGTAGGATCAATGTGGACTGGATTTTTCTGTTGGTAGACCTGGTTGTCCACCTTCTTTCCAGATCGAAGTGTGTGAACAGCATTGCACTGGTTGATTGAAGGATCCTGAATTTCATATGCTTGATTGGAGTTTTTAGGGTTAACTAGCAGGTGACTAGGTAAAATACCCTTTGGTCTTTCACTTAGAGAGCTAGCTAACTGACTCATTTGCATTTCCAATCTCGATATAGCCTGTGAATGGTTGTTCAGCGTTTGTTCCTGATTTTGCATGAAAGCGGCTCGGGACTTCATAAAAGCTTCCATGCTCTCCACCAATTTACTGAATTTCTTTTCCATTGGTGAACTTTGAGAGAAGGAAGATGGAGCTTGACTAGGAAAATTTGGTGGAGGACTGGGATGGTGAAAATTGTTAGAGAAATTAGGCCTAGGAGGATTGTTCTGGGCCCAAGAGAAATTTCGGTGATTCCTCCAACCGGGATTGTATGTTTGCGAGTAAGGATTATGCGGCAGCCATGAGTAGGCCGTGTTCAGGTGTTCCGGTGGCACTTGATGGGTATGGAAAACAGGGCACTCTTCAAAGACATGGTTCGGTGCCTAACAGTATGAACAACCCGGATTGTGAATTGGTGGTGGGTTGATCTGGTTGACATTGGCTGACTCTTTTGTTTCTAGAGGCTCTATTCTCCTCATTAGGGTTACAATCTTAGCTTCTGCAGTTATGAATGATTCTAGAGATAGGAGCCCTCCTTTTGAAGCTATAAATTGTGAATTCCTTAGTTTTTTCCGAGGCTGGCTCCCATTGCAGGGTTTTCTCAGCTAAATTCTCAAATAAATCCCAACCCTGATTCTCATCCTTTTGTAAGAACCCTCCTTGACACATGGAGGGTTTTCGTTTGATAATCTAAGCCATCGTAGAGAATCTGGCACTGACGCCATTTCTCCACACCATGATGAGGGCGCTGAGTTAGGAGATCTTTGAATCGCTCAAAGTATCTCCAAAATAGTTCACTCGGTTCTTGTCTGAACTGCATGATATTCTTTCTAATGAGGGCAGTTTTGTGAAATGGGTAGAATTTCTTCAAGAAGGCCTTGACGGAATCATCTTACATTGTGACTGAATCTATCGCCAAACTATACAACCATTTTTTAGTTAGGTCCTTTAGGGAAAAGGGAATGAAATGCAACCTAACGGCATCATCTCCTAGATGGGGGATACGCATCATGAGGCACACTTCTTCAAATTCCCTAACAAAGAAGTATGCGTCCTCTGATTCTAAACCATGAAACTTAGGGAGAGTGTTAATGAATTAAGGCTTTAATTCAAAGTTATTCCATTTGCCTCAGGCAGTTTTATACAAGATGGTAATGAGGTTCTGATCGGGTAAAACATGTCCTGAAGTGACGCCATCACCAGTTCTGAATGCAAGGGTAGAGAAATATTTCTGGTTAATCTGAAAGTTACAGGATCTTACACCCACTCTTGCATACAATACACCACAAACAGCGTAAAGGCAACAAACAATCAAAAAGAACAAAAAAAACAAACAAGAGAAAGGAAAAACAATCACAAAGCCTTAGTCTAAGGTACCTAGAGCTAGACGACTCCTAACTGGTCGATTCACCGGGAGGTTGTTGCAGGAACTCGACTACAAGCTAATCAGCCAGTAAAGGGCAAAACTCGGTGGGAGGTATCCGGGCGTGAACCACGGGCCTTAATTACGCCAAACCACGGAGCTTTCGAGGCTTTGCCCCTCAATCCACTTTTCTTAGACACCGATTTTGCAGGAGTATAGTTCTTGCAATTTCCTCCCTCGGTTAATCTCTTAATGAGTCCGAGATGTCCCTAGGGCCAATGTCTATCAATTTTTAGTTATGGCTTGGATCGTGTGAGTGCACTTGGAGATGATTTTTGGGCTAAGGAAGGGTGATGAAATCCCCACCTTATCTTATTTATTTGGGATTTTGCCCTTAATGTCAATTGTGCAAGTGTATAGTATATTCACAACAAGGTTACACTCAAAGCGATAAATCACTCCAAAATGTTGGTCCTATTCTATATGAACGCACACGTACCTTTTCTCTAGCACTCTTCAACAGAAATTGAAATGAATTGAAATAGACAAGTGCCCTAAATGCAAGAGTCTAATCCAAATTTCAATTAAGCAACAACTGGATTTCTGTTGAGTTTATTACACATGTATAAGGTGAAGCATTCAAGAAAACTAAAAAAATTTAGAAAGCAATTTGAGCGGCTTTCGGCAACCCTGCAGAAGAGTTCGTTAGTACTTCAATCAGAGAAACTCGCTTTTACACGAATTTTCTGAGGGCAAATAAATCCTCGTGCAACGTCTTTGGCCACCACTTTCACTTCCCGTGATAGGGATCTCCTTGGTACTTCTCCTACACACAAGAACAAAGAAAAATCTTTAGTATTGAATAATGAAGCCGTTCCCTCTCCAGCAACGACGCCAAAATTTGATCGGTAAAAAGCAAGCACAAAAATAGGTAAAGGAATGTGGGTCAATGTTACTGCTTTTGCGATTCTTCTTCTGTAGTAAAGTGGCTCTACGGGTCGTATCCATAAGGAAGGAGAGCGATAAAAGCTTGATGCGGCTTTGTTGTTCAAGAAAAGAGAAAGTTCTTTGTTTCAAATAAAGAATTTGAAAATTAAAACAAGTTGGTTTCAAAGATTGTTTTAGAATGATTTGGTGGTTTGTAAAAGTGATTTTTCTAGATGGTAAAAATGTATAGCTAACTTTTTACTAAGTGCTCCCACTAATCTCTAACTTCTTGAAGATTGAGCCTCATGATGGATCATAGGCAAGTAATACCTTTATGCATAGGAACTATTCACGTTGGAAACGAATGAAAGTCCTTCCTTTAACTTAACTTCACACGGCAAAACTTGGACATTCCCTTATCAAGATCCAATAGAAGGCGAGAATAAGGGAAGACACAAGTGCACTAATGGTATCGGCAAAGTTAAAAAAATCTCTAACTTACAAAAATAAGTAAAGCATACAATCCATAGATTATCAAAAACCCATTAAGCATGAAATATAAGAAGGCGAATACTTGTATGTAAGTTAGAGTTAGAACCCTCGTATTAAAATATCATAACTCTTATTTGTACAAGGCTTATTTGACACTATTGACTCATTTGGGTTTATCAATCAAGTTATTAGAGATTAGTGGGTTAGTAGTTGGTTACCGGTGCAATGGAAGAGTTAGTTAGACATGATAGTAAAGGAAACAACAAAAGAAAATAAGTAAAGAGAAAGGGAGTTACACTAAAACAAGAAAGTAAAAGCAAATGAAAACACAAGTAAATGGAAAGAAGAAAGAGAAGTAATTACTTGTATTAGCTTGTCACCCTTCAAATACAACTCTTACACACTCTTTCTTTCACTCTAATGGCTAAAACTAAAACTAGAAGAAGAAAGAAATAACAACAACTACAATCTAAAAAACAAGATAACAACAATGCTCTAAATTCTGGATCTGCTTCTCTTCAGACCCCAGGGGGGTATTTATAGGCACCAGGAAAAAGGGGGCTAGGGGGACGACCCTTGGCCCAAAGCCCAGGCGCGTCCTCGCCCGTACGGTCACGAAAACGCGGCTATGCCAGGGCGGCGTGCGCCTGGCTTCGGGCAGCGTGTCGTCATGTCTGTCCCCTATCAGGTGGATCTTCTGGTTTTTAGATTTGATGCCTTGGGCTGACAAAATCTCCTCTCTAAGGTCAATGGCTAGTTGGTAGGCCTTTAGTCACCCATTAAATTGTGATTTAGGGTCTTCTTCTTCATTTGCACACCATGGACCTAGGATCAAGCAAGCAAAGCTTTATTAGCAGAATTTTATATCAAATAAATATGTGGATGTGATAAAAATTATGCAAAATTAGATACTAATCAGTGGATAAGGAAAACAAGTTAGTTGAAAATTGGACTCAGGGGAAGTGAACCCCCATTGGCTCTGTGAAGAGTTAAAATTATTCTGAAAATTATAGTCATAAGATTGGGGGTATGGATTATATTAATTCGGATAAGACCAATCCGGCAAACTAGGTTGGTTAAAGTTATGATATGTCGGGTTGGTAATATCCGAAAAAGAGATCGGGGTGTAATATGGGTTACCATTAAAATTAAAAAAATTATTGTTAAAAGCCATATCACATAGGAAATGTCAAACACAAACAAACAAAAACAAACAAAAAAGCAAACAAATAGAAAGAAAAAAAAATCTAACCTAAGTTAGGGTAAACCTTAGACCTAGATGACTCCTAACTAGTTAGACTGTCCACGGGGGGTATATTGCTGAATCTGACCACAAGTTAATCGGCCAGGTAGGGGCAAGATTGGTGGGAGGTATCCGCGCAAAAGTGACGGGCCTAATTAAGCCAAACCACTAGCCTTCGGGGTTTCACCCCTCAATTCCCAACCTTAGTCACCGATTTGACAAGAGTCAGATTCAAATCAACTTCCCCCTTAGGTCAGTCTCCTATTTGAGTCCGAGATGTCCCTAGGGCCAACGTCTACTCAGTTTTAATTAGGCTTGGGTTAGTGAGTGAGGAGATTGTTTGTGGGCTAAGAGAGGGTAATGATTTCCCAACCTTATCTTGTTTATAGGACAAGCCCTTAAATCAATTTAGTGCAGTGTACAAGTATATAGAAAAAAGTAACACTCAAGCAATATTTCATACAAGAATGAACCTTATACTAAATGCTATGCATACATACCTTGGCTCCAGCACTCTTCAACAGTAAATAGAAGATGTAATGAAATAGACACGTGCCTAAATGCAAAATCTAAATCATTTTTAGCATCTACAATCAACTTTTTACTGTTGTGTTAGAAATGTATATACAGTGAGTCAAACAAGAAAATAAACGCTATAGATATTAAACTATGCAATTCAGCCAACCTGCAAAAAATACAGGTTAGTAGTTCACTCAGATTGCCACAAGAATATAGCAAATCTGAGGGCTTCTGGGCTCTGCTTTCTTGAGCAGAGTCCAGGGCCACTTATATGTCCACTGTAGCAAAAATTTCTTGTTTTTAAATCTGTACACCAAGAACAAAGAAAAAGATTAACCAAAGTGTAAACTTAAAAGAGAATAACTTACCGTCCCTCCCCGGCAACGGCACCAAAATTTGATTGAAGTTCTAACTGCACACAAGAATACAGAATTTCAGAACTTTTAAAACAGTAGTGCAAGGTGCTCAATTCTACCACTATAACAAGTGGCTATGCGGGTCGTGATCCATAAGGAGAGACTAGCGATGGAAGCTATTTTAGCAAGTTCTTTTTTATTCTACAATTAATGGTTAAAATTCTTCTTTAGCTTCTTAAAAGAAAAGAGAAAAATGGAGTTACAGTTAAGTTAGGAAGAAAGTGGTAGATTGAGAAGGTAGAGAAAATAGAAATGGATATATACAACGAAATTGAAAAAGAGTGACAAAGATTTAGAAGATTGTGGTGTTGGTAATTTACACTAAAAAATTAAAAGAAAGAAAACTAAAAAGTTACTTACCTCTTCGGCGCCTGCTTACCTTTGACCCGTATCGACGATGTACCTTTGCTTGAAGGCGAACGAAGTATGACAAATAGGATCTTCCCCATTCCCGTATTACACTATGAATAGAAGGGGCACGATACACCACCCTAGAAGTGGATATCCATCACCATAAGCCATCAACGGCACTTGCAAGGGCAAGGCAATTTTGAGGCTATCAGTTTCATTTGAATCCACAAACATAGAAAAGGGAAGTAAACGAAAACAAGAGTAAAAAAGAAAAAGAAACTTCAATTTGATTCAAATAACAATGGAAGAAAAGATCACTTACACTGGTGTCACCTTCAGTACAAGCTTGCTGTCATTCCTTCATGAAAGTATCCTCTCCTCTCAGTTACATAAAGAAAATAAAAATTACATGAAAGAAAATAAAAAACCTAAGTTACAAACTACAAGTTAGCCTAAATTCTACTCTCTGCTTGGTCATCCTTTTTTTCCTTTGAGACTGTAGGTATTTATAGGAGAAATGCAGAGGGTAGAGGAGTATGAATATAGGGAAGCTGGCTATTTCTGAATTTGAATCCTCCCCTTATCTCCAAACTTGATGTGGATATTCAGTTCTAATTTGTAACTTATTGGCGTATGGATTGCTAAATATAACTTATCAAATGACCGAATTAGAAATAATAATCAACTTAAGAGTTGTAGCCCTTTAAATCCTCGTTCTGGATCATCTTGAATCATTAGATTTGATTTCTGGGAGCGAAAGTTATGATTCAAATATTAAAATGTATCCAGCCAGAATTCGAGTCAAAATTGCTTCATCTCATCTGTTGATCTTCTCTCTATCCATTTATCCCTTTAGATTTAGACTCTGTATTTGACGTTATTGTCGGTTGATCTTCAGCTTTAACCACTTGATTTACCAAAAACTGAATTTAACAAATTGAATTTAGGATCATCCTCTCTAACCAAATAAATCTAGTTAAATCTGAATTTAACTGATATTTATTTGATTTTATCCTCTTTCTCCCCATGATTATCTTCTACCAAATAGACATTTAAGATAAGAAATTTAGCAGATTTATTACATGATAAATGTGGATATGTAATAAAGAATAATACAATAAATGTGTGCAATCATAAGTCAACCCTGGAATAGGCTTGTTTTCTTTTTCTTTATCTTTGTTTGTTTGTTTATTTGTTTGTTTGTTTTCTTTTTTATATATTTTGAAATGGATTTTAATAACAATAATTCTTTCAATCATAATATGAATCCATATTTCACCCCGACCTCATTTGACTCGGATAACTCCAACCCGGCTGTGTACAACATGAACTAACCATATATGCCGAGTTGGGATTATCCGACTCAATATGACCCATATCCCCAATCGTATGACTATAATTTTCAAAATAACTTTCCCTCTTCACAGAGTTCATAGGGATTCACCTCCCCCGAGTCAAATTTTCAGCCACATTGTCCACAATTTTCACAATATTCATTCCCCAATTATGCTTCATATCCTCCTTTTCCTAAACCACCTACTGAAGAAAAATCATCTTTGCAAAGGACTTTGGAAGAAGCGATAGAGGCTCAAAAATAATTTGAATACAATATGGCCTCATCATGTCCACAAAATTTTTAAAATTCATATAGTTCTTTTCTAGAACCAATCAAAGAAAAATTATTGTGAGAAAAATTATGGAATTCGTGCAAGAGACCGAGCGAATAATACAAAATATGAATAAGTTCTCATGTCCATCAGATGTTCATATGACTCACGAATCATGTCATTTTGGAAATCCTGCTTTAATTTCATCATACCAACCTGAACTTGACCAACATTAACCTCTTGATAGTTTGGCAAGTTATCCATTTCCTGAAATTAAAGATGAATGTGAATCTGAGCTTCAATTTAGCGATTCGAGTTCACTCCTTTAATCAATATTGACTCATTTAGTGTTACCTGAACCATGTAATATTCTTGAGCCAGTTTTCATTCCCATAATTTCTGAACTTGAATCGATCATTTCACCCATTCACATTCCCTCTGTGGACGAAAATCAAGCTTTAATTTTATTACATCCATTTGAACTTGCCCAAAATTTTGAGAACCACCTTGACATTTTAGCAAGTTATCCTTTTCCCGAAATTGAACTTGAGCTTGAAAGTGATCCTAAACCTCCAGTTGGTAATTTCATTTCACTTTTTGATTCAATAATGACTCCGGTATCTTTACCAGATTTTTTTCTCTATTCCGGAGTCAACATTGAATCTTGTACCTGTACATTGTGAAATTGAATCACCATTATCTTATGATCACACTTCATTGATGGGAAAAGTGTGTAAACATCAATTCTTTAGTTTGGACCCTATTTTTGAACCAAGTTCGACTTCTCGTTTTGAATCTCGACTTGATCTGAGTCAAATTCCCGAGTCGATATTGGTCTTTGTTCCTGATCCATTTGAGTCCAAATCCATCATCCCCAAAATCACATTTCATTGTTGGACAAGGATGTTGAAGAAATGACTCAGTAATTATTTTTGAAATTGAAAATTAGATGGGGATAAATTTTTAAATAAGACCATTCACTTAATCATTCTTTTAATGGGTCATATTAGAGACGTCACTGGTGGGTTTCTGCAAGATCCATAATATCTTGATTGGGTAGCAACGCTTGGCCCAGTCAGACCACCACCGGAGCCACCACCATGAGGTAATTTTCCTTCTTTCTCCATCTGTTTCACGTATATACACATTCACGATGCATTGAGGACAATGCATGAGATAAGTGTAGGGGAGCGTTTACTAAAGTAGGTTAGTTTTAAATTTTCGTTCTTTTATACTTTTTTTTGGGAACTTTTTAAAATTTTCTTTTATATAAAAACTCTTTTCTTTTCTTTTTACAAAAGTTTTTGACATAAGAGAATTAGTTTTGATTTATTTCTAAGAAAATTAAGATTATCTTAGGAATTCGGAAGACCTAAAATTATGAAATTTTAAACCGAGTAAAAATAATAGATCTTGTTTAAATTTTAGGATAAGAAAGTAAGATTGAAAAGATAATTTGATCTTAAATTTTTTGCCTTAGATTTATGCACTTCACACTTACACAATTTTTAGGATTGAAACAAAGAATGATAATGCCATAAAAATATATAAAAAAATGATGATAATAAAACCATTTATTAAAGCTGGGTAATTATGCCTCAGGAAGCATGATTATTCACACCTAAAAAGATGGGTAAAATCAAAATAATCCCTTTTAATTTGTGGCCTTATTTACTCGAGGCCTTAAGCCCGAGGGATGTTTTCTCATCTGGTGCCCTAAGATCATCTGGTTTGGGAGTCACCGGCTGAAGGCTCACTACCCGGGTAAATAAGAAAGCCTAAGAAAATTAAGGAAAGAAAAAATAGAGAAAACATAAAGAATATAAATAAATGGCATGATAGTTAGAGTGGATATCCCAAAAATCATCACAGTTCACAAAGTGCATATTTTTTCTAAGAGTTTTATGAAAGATCAAAGAATCAATTCAATTTTAAATTCTTACATTTAATTTATAACAAGATTTTGTATTTCGACTTAGTTTAAGGAAGAATAATTTCTGGTTAACCTATGACCTTGGATCACTTATATTTTTCACAAAATACTTAACACTTTTCTCTATTTCAAAATGCGCTTTCAAAATACTAACATTTGATTTCTTTCTTTATAGATTTTGTGGGTGTAATCCGCTGAAAATTCTCAGGAGACAAAACTCCTCTTTTAGGAGAAACCTAGAGGTTTAACGGCTTGTTGCACATGCTCAGTGCAATCGCGTCACCTGCGAAAGTGGTGTAATAATTTTCGTAGTTTTTTTGTTTTGCTCAGGACGAGCAAAGATAAATGTGGGGGTGTGATTCATCTCTAAACTGCATATTTCATACCACATCTTCACATTTATTTAATATTAAATCTGTTAATAATATCTCTCTTGTATGTTTCTAGGTCCATAGTGTGCAATGAAGAAGAAAACCCTAAATCACCATTTAATGAGTGATTAAAGGCCTATAATATAGCCATTGACCTTGAAGAGCAGTTTCGCCAAAACCAGGGGCCCAAAACTAGAAACCGAGACCTACACCCGATAGGGGACAGACGTGACAGCGCGCAACAGGCGGCGCCGCGCACGGCTCTAGAAGAGTCGCAGAAAGGCGACTATGGCCGCGCTTTCACAACTATACGGGCGCGGTCGGGCCCGTACTTTGGGCCAGCGGTTGTCCCCCTGGCCCCCTTTTCCCCGGTGCCTATAAATACCCTATGGTGTTCTTCTTTATGGAGATATATAGAAGGTGACAATCTATGAAAGGTTCTCTCTTTACCTCTCTTCGTTTTCTTCTCTCTAACTCCTTTTACATGTTTAGCTAATTTTCTCTCATGGCAACTAACTACTAACCGCTAACTCGCTAACTTCTTACTTGATAATCCACATGAATCTAATAGGCTCTATTTGATCTTGCTCTTGCAAGAGCCATTGATGGCTCATGATAATGGATTTAACACTCTAACATCATAACTCTCTAACAAGCAATCATTACTTTACTCCATGCTTACTCTTATTTAGTTTTGATGGTTTAAGTGTAGCTTGCACTTGTTTATCGAGTTTGGATGTGATGACTTGACATATGGGTCATGCTTTAAAATGCTCTTGAACCAAGGACTAGTGATGGTCAATGATACATGTGAGACAACTATCACTAAGAGGTTAGCATGATTAGTGGAGCCATTAGTAGTTAGTATCCATGGGTTTTCTTTCTTTTTCACTTTGTTTTAGAAATATTCCAAAAACCACAAACATTTTATCTTCTATGTTCCCACTTATTTGTGTTTCACCATACTTCTCTTTCCACTCTTTGTTTTCTTTTCTTTTCATTCTTTAAAACATTGAAGAACTTTAAACATATGAACATATCGTGTAAGCTTCTATCGCCTCCCGTTCCTGTGGATTCAACCCGTTCAGCCTCCTCTATGCTAAACGGAAGTATCGAGGAAGCCAAAGCACACAACTTTAAATCTTGATTTCAAAACATACATTTTTTGTGCTCGTTTTCCCCGATCAGTTACCGCGACAAACTCAAGTTGAAGGCCGTTGTTCTCCATGACGGTAGTAAGGAGATTCATATGACTCAGCCAATTCGGTTTGCTGCTGAAGATTCAGTCATAGGTGCTTGATCTTGATGGAGCTCATTTCAATGAACTACGGTTGGCTTTATCCTTTGGGTAAGGTATGTAGGCAACAATAAAGGCGCAATCATTTAGTGATGCAACCCATATGAAGCTATTTGGTGGGTTCTCGAGAAGCTGACTGTGACTTCACGTAGAGGTGAAGAGTTGGAGTTCACGTAGAGGTGAAGTGTTGTGATCTTGATGAACGGATGATCTTCTGGTTAGAATACAGTTATGCTTGCATAAAGGGGGTGTGCATCCAGTTTGTTGAAGCCCATAATAGTGTTTGGTGTACTCTACTCAGATTTGATTAGACCATCTTGAAAACATATGGACTGGAGAGAGCCAGTCAGTTAGAGAGTCAGTGTTGGCTCATAATGGGTTCTTCTTGAGGTTATTTGGAATAGAGTTCCATTAAGTTGCTAAGTAGGAAGCACGTTCGTTGATCGGCTCATATGGTGTTTCTCTTCAGGTGAAATATTGGAAAGGCATGTATGTTGCATTCCGATTGGATAACTGAGCTGAGGTTGGAATCTTACAATTGATATTGGAGTTAGGAAAAACTCTGATCTGGTGTGATCAGTGGAAATTAATTGTATGTCTGTTGGCGATTCGTTTTGAAGGAACCAGTTTCCTCTATTGGTCAAGTCGAGATTGTGTGTCGATTTCGTCGAAATCATGTGTCAATTTTATTTGGAGCGCTCAAGCCTAGATCGTGTGTCGATTTCGCTGAGATCGTGTGACGATTTCGCCAAGTGTTCATTGGAGTTCGGTTCAAATTTGAAAAATCTTCACCAAGATGGAGAATTGTAGGGAGAAAGGGGATAGAGGAGATAAAAAGACATCAGAAGAGTTTTTAAACTCATCAGGAAGATAACGCAGAGATCGGAAGCCAAAAGAAGCGAGAACGGAGCTTATAACAGGCCAGAAGACAGGCCCGGTCGACTGCTCAATCCACCGATGTGCACGACGTGCACAGGCACAGCCCAGTCGATCACCCGGTCGACCGTGGCAAAGGAACGGTCGACAAGCATGGTCGACCGACTGGCATGGGCTGCTCTCGATTGGTCCCGGTCAACCGGGCCAGTCGACTGAGGACAGGGGTCGGCTGACCGGCCGGTCGCGTTCGGTCTCTCCTGAACGGATTCAGACCCCTTTCCTGTTTGAGGTCAAATCCAATTAGGGTTTCCTAAATCCCTGGGACTCCCAGGCTATAAATAAGAGTTAGAGCCCTCATAAATTGTATCCCTTGAAGTACCCCTCTTGTTTCTCTCTTGTAATTGATTGTTGAATCAATAAAATCTATCTCTCTTGCTCCGAGGACGTAGGTAAATTGCCGAACCTCATTAAATATTGTGTTAGCTGGTTTTCTCTCTTATTTCTTTGTTCTTGATTCTGGGTACTTCTCTGCTGCATCTATTGGGTTCCTAGCTGGTTGTTGCCTCGCGCGCGACAATAAGAATGTACCGTGAGACAACTATTATGAACTTGTATTATAACATTTTAATCTTTTAGGAGCATTTAATACACTACAAACTCAATTGTAGGACTAAGCCAATTTGGCTTTTATTGATGTGAGGAATGAGATTGTCTTTTTTCCATTTTACTTTTTATTTATCTATTTTACTTTTCCTTGTAAAATCAGCTAACTATTTTGAATTTTAAGTGGGAATGTGAGATTCAAAAAGGTAAAGACTCGGTGGAATAAGGTTTTTGTGTTTGATTTGCATAAATCTGAGTCTACCACACGATTAGATCTATTGAAACAATTTAAAATACATGTGACTTATTATTACTCAAGTCTAATGGGAGCATTATGAAATTTGAGGTCATATGTGAAGTACTTTCACAAATAAAAAGAATTAATATAATAAAAATTAATATTTACTTTGATATTAGATATTTATGGAAATACATACATATTAGTCGCAAGAGAAAAACCAGACAATTTTTTTCAAGGTTTGTAATATCAATAAGGCAATGTTTTTGCTGGTATCCTTTTAGTTACGGCACATATCTTTATGTTTGTCTACTTTGAAATTGGACATGACCCCCCGATAGATAAAAGGAAATAGCAACACTCGCTTGTTATCGTCAGATTTAACCAAGCTAAGGTTAGGCCCGTTAGGGCCACAACAAGAACAATGTCAAAGAAAAACCAAAACCATTCACAGCATTATATATTCTAATTAACAAAACCGTCAACTGGATTTACAGGCCACTTTCAGGGAGCGAACCCGTGGCGTGAGCGAGGCCATATTGGAGGGAGAACAAATGTTTGCGTTGCGAGGTTCGAACCGGTGACTCGTTGGGAGGTTGTGCTCTAACCGACTCAAGCCAACCAGTTCGGCCAACCAGAGATGAATCGCTATAATAGCGTTTTCACTGTCGAACATCTTTCCCTGTCCAATATCCGCTTGTACAAAATCAACGTAATTATCTTCTGATAAAGTAGTAAAAGTTATGGAGTTAAGAGAATTCTAAGAATGTTATAATTCACATGTGTAATTAGAGATTAATCATGTGCTAATTAACCCCTAAAATGATGATGAAAAATATATCAGCCCATCGGTTTTACATTGAAATATACCGAAGAGAACAATGCATTAATACCCAGTCACTAATTATTATTGTCGTTCTTATTGATGAAGGTGTTGTTGTTGTTGTCTCTATTATTTGAGCAAACACCATAATCTAATTTTGAATTTAGGATTCCTCATAATTGAGTCTCACACTTTTACATGTTGTAGTGAGTAATTCCTAAAGAATCAGTCCACGCATCAAAATAAAAAAGTGAAAATAGTCAAATCACAGAAAAACCAATCGCAAACACAATGATAATACGTGGAAAACCGAATGGAAAAAAACCACGGAGAGAGAGAAGTTTCACTATGTTAATAACGATTACAATAAGCTTCTCTAAATTCGGGTGAACGTAATCCCTTTCTCATTGGAAAAGATCCTCTATTTGTATAAGTCATGTCCAATAGATAAGGTTAGGGAATCCTGCTCAGTTTGAATCCTTAATTACGTGTCTTGATAATGGTTGAGGGAAACACCCGGGTTTGAATCGATATAGGAGAGAGTCCATCTCTTACTTGTGATTCGGGCTTGGCTGTAAATAAAGATGAACTGCTTCCGAGAGGTTAGGCTTAAGGATAGAGATATCTGTAATCGAATCTGCCTCTTCTGTTAATCAACCGACCCGTTCGAAATTCGAACTGGGCGAAGGTAATGGGTTAAATGTTCAGTAAGTAGTTGTGTGTCACACATCCGTCAGAGGCTGGATAGATATGTGTTATGATCTCGGACAGGTCAGAAAGTGATCACTACAAATGCCCCCTCTGCTCTCTTTTCTTCGGAAGAGGTCAGGAACTCTCCCTCGGGAGATTTCAGGTTCTCAGAGTCTCGGATCCAGAGATGCGAGCAGAATGAAATGAGAACTTTCTGGGCCTGAACTCAAGATGCTTGTTGTCACTTCAGATTTTGTCTTGTAGTGATGTGCATGGCCATACAGTCTGCCAAAACTTTAAATGTGTGTCACGTCCGATGCAGCGCTGGTCATATTTCTGCATCTTATGTGACGCTGCGTTCGAGGTGGGTACCGCATATCTGAAGTGATAGTGTTGATAAAGTAACCGTCTCTTATGAATGCAGGCGATTTTCGAGGAAGGCATGGCATATCTGGCATGACGGTTCGAGTCCTTTCTTCTATGACATGTGTAGGGTACTAAGTGGAGCGATACTTCATCTTCCTTTGAAATTGGGAGCCTGGGCGATTGACTCTTAGGCTTCTTCCCCTATATACATAGGGTGGGACTCTTCAGGAATGATTTGGACTGCTTCCTAAAAGTTCTTTACTGTTCAAAATCTTGTTTTGTTTTGCAAGCAGTGATGTCTCCTTCGTTCTTCACTCGATGGAGGAAGGAGATGGAATGGGCGGTGATGCCTACATCACTCCTAATGTTCAGGAGTCTGTTTGTCAAGGAGTTTCAGTTCTTGCAATGGTCTCATCAGAGAGTTTCAGTTCTTGCGACGAGGCCCAGCTATGGGGATGGACAGGGAATGACCAACTTTCTACTTAGTCTGCACGTCTGGCCTTTGGTCAGAGCAGACTGGGGAGAAGTTTGGATTTGACCCCTTTCTTTTCTTGCAGCGAGCATGTAGTAGGGAGCATAAGGGTATTCGACGACAGCTCTGGTATCAAAGGTAGATCGCTTGTGCTCTTATGGGGTGACATCTCCTTGTCCGTCGTCGCTCCGAAGTTACGATCTTAGCATAGGTATCCTTCTTCGCCTTATAGGCTTAGGTCTGCAATTTGGTTGCAGTTTTCCTTACTGGTGGTCCTCCTAGGAGCTCTCAGTATTGTCGCTCGTCGGGTCCTGGTGGATTATTTGCTTAGGAGTCATTATCAGGATGCAGCTAGGGATGTGACAATCGACGACTCTGCTTTTTCTCTCAGGAAAACACATACATGCAAACCAGAAAATTTGTACAAGTATCACACTTGTTAGATGTATCTACATATGTATGAGGAGGGTTGTAATTCAGAAACTTTGTAGTACATAGAAAAGACAATCAATGACAGCTTTGTTCAAATCTTGGCTTGTTTATGATTGTGATCTTCTTACTCCTCGGGAGCTATCTTGCTCTGTAGCACTTGAAAGGATTCAGTGTGTGGCCCCTTGATGGGGCCTGCTAGGGGATTCGCAGTTGAGGAGAAACCCACCTACTTGGGGCAAGCTCCTGTCTTTCAGGGGTTTCTCATGAGTGACCGTTAGGGTGTAAAGTCCATGTAGGTTGTAGAGTCTTTCGGGGGCCCTCTGGGTGTAACATGACCCATCAGGCTATTCCCCGAGTGGTTTATCATGGAAGACTTCATCTTTCAGGAGTTTCTCAAGCGGTAATCGTCAGTGTAGGGGACTCATGTAAGTTTTGTTCGGAATGGTTTGTAGGACAAGACTCCGTCTCTTAGGAGTTCCTGATCGGTAACCGTCAGGGTGTAGAGGACCCATGTAGATTGTGCTCGAAGACTCTGTCTCTCAGGAGTTTCCCGATCGGTAACTGTCAGGGTGTAGAGGACCCATATAGGTTGTGTTCAGAATGGTATGTCGGGTAAGACTCCGTCTCTCAGGAATTTTCGATCGATAACTGTCAGAGTGTAGAAGACCCATGTAGGTTGCGCTTGGAATGGTTTGTTAGGCAAGACTCCGTCTCTCAGCAGTTTCTCGATCGGTAACCGTCAGGGTGTAGAGGGTCCAAGGAGGTTGCGGGCCTGCTCAGATAGTCATCAAGGTGTTAATTCATCATAGGCTAGACCAAAACAGTCGGCGTGGACGAGCCTCCATCTTGTAGGTGGCTCCCCGAGGAATGTTGTCAGGGTGAAGAGGACCTGCATAGGTTGCAGCCTGCTCGGGTAGTCATCAGAGTGTTAACCCATATAGGCTGGACCAGAACAGTCGGCATGGGCGAACCTCCACCTTTCAAGTGACTTCCCAAGGAGTGTCGTCAGGTTGTAGAGGGCCCGTATAGGTTGCAGCCTGCTCGGGCAGTCATCGGGGTGTTAACCCATTATAGGCTGGACCAGAACAACCAGCGTGGGCGAGCCTCCATCTTTCAGGCGGCTCTCCGTGGGGTGCCGTCAGGGTATAGATGACACGCATAGGCTGCGGGCCTGCTCGGGCAGTCATCAGGGTGTTAACCTGTTAGGTGAACCAGAACAACCGGCGTGGACGAGCCTCCATCTTTCGGTGGCTCCCGTGGGGTGTTGTCTGGGTGTAGAAGACCCGTATAGGCTGCAAGCCTACTCGGGCAGTCATCAGGGTGTTAACCCATTATAGGTTGGACCAGAACAACCAGCGTAGGCAAGCCTCCATCTTTCAAGTGGCTTTCGTGGGGTGCCGTCAGGGTGTAGAGGATCTGTATAGGCTGCGGGCCTACTCGGGCAACCATTAGGTGTTAACCTGTCATAGGATAGACCAGAACAACCTGTGTGGTTAAGCATCCATCTTTTAGGTGGCTCCTCGTGGGGTGGCGTCAGGGTGTAGAGGACCCATATAGGCTGCAGGCCTGCTCGGGCAGTTATCGGGGTGTTAACCTGTCATAGGTTAGACCAGAACAATTGGCATGGGTGAGCTTCCATCTTTCAGGTGGCTCCCTGTAGGGCGCCGTCAGAGTGTAGAGGACTCGTATAGGCTGTGGGCCTGCTTGGGCAGTCATTAGGGTGTTACCCGTCATAGGCTGGACCAAAACAACTGGCATGGGCTGACCTCCATGTTTTAGGTATCTCCCAGTAGGGTGCCGTCTGAGTGTAGAGGACCCATATAGGCTGCAGAGACTGTGCATTATGCTCGGGGCAGACATCAGAGTTGAGGGAAACGCGATTAAGATAGCAGAAAATGATCCTTTCATTGAATGTTTATATGACATAGACATGATATCGTTTTAAGTGAAAGGAGTTTCATTGCTTATTAAGTTGGTTCCCGCCCTGATCGGCGACAGTGTACGACCCGTTGCCTCCGCGAGCAATGATGATGTAGGGATCCTCCCATTTAGGTCCCAATTTTCTGTTATGCTTCTGCCGAGTGCTCTAAATCACACGCTTCTGGACCTAGTCTCCGACTTGGAATTCCTGGGCTTCAGCTTCTTGTGGTGAGCCGCCCGAATTTGTTGCTGATAGGATGCGACACGTATTTGGGCATGCTGATGCCTTTCCTCCGAGTGGTCCAGCATCAAATGGAGTAGGATGTCGTTGTGATCCGGGACCACTCCTTCTATCTGGAGTGCTGGCATGCTAATGTCTACCAGGATAATCACCTTTGTCCCATATGCCAATGAGAACTGGGTTTCTCCGACCGGGACGCGTTTTGTGGTCCTGTACGCTTAAAGTACTCAGAGAGTTTCTCTTCCCATTTGCCCTTGGATTTCTCCAAGCTTTTGCATAGGTTATCGAGAATGGTGCGGTTGTTGATTTCAGCCTGGCTATTGCCTTGAGGGTAGTAAGGCGAAGAGAATCAGTGGATGATGTTTTATTTAGCACAGAAGCTAGCCATTTGCTTGCTGGCGAAATTAGTTCTGTCGTCGAAGATGATAGTGTGGGGGATCCAAAAGCGACATACTATGTTTTGCTAGAGAAACTTGACAATCTACTGCCTGCTGACTTCGGAGAGCAGTACTGCCTCGATCCACTTGGTAAAGTAGTCGGTGGTTACGAGTAAGAAATGCAGCTGGAGTTACACTCGTGGGAGAGGTCCGACTACGTCGAGTCCACATTGCATAAAGGGCCACGGGCTGCGCAAAGTTCAAAGGTTAGAGTCGCCCGGTTTGATGCTGGGGCAAACATCTGGCACTGTAGGTATTTCCTGACATAATCTTTGGTGTCATCGAACATCTTGGGCCAGTAGTACCCTTGGTCGATGGCCTTGTGGTCAAGAGAGCATCCTCCCGCGTAGTTCCCGCAATCTCCATCGTGGGTTTCCTGCTTCACCTTTCGAGCCTCCTCTAAACCGAGGCATCTCATTTGTGGGTCAGGGTAGAGGCTGGAGTAGGATTTTTTTTGTCTAGTATATGTTGACCCAAAGGCCCATCACTCTAGTTTTGATGATGATTAACTCGTATAGTTATACTACTAATGATCTTGTGTTTATTTAGTCACAGATATTTGATTAAGATCTTAGTAGGTGCTTAGCTTCAACAAAGGATTTAAAGTCAAGTTTTGAAGCTAGCACGTGTTGATTCAAGAGCTCGCGCATCAAGATTACATCAAGTACTCAAGAGAAGTCTAGCTCATTGGATCAAGGTTTTGACTAAGTCAAGAAGGAGAAGAAGATTTTCAAGAGAAAATTTTCAGAAGACTTGTGTCGAGCTTTGTAAGTGTCAAGATTTTGTTTTAGATAAAATGTAAATGATAGATTAGTTGGTGGCTTGCTCAAGTTCATACACACACACAAAATTTATATGTGTTTTCATAAGATAGTTTTGAGTTTAGAAAAATATTGTTTTAGATTTAGCAAAACTTATTTTAGAGCTTATTGTCAAAAAAAAAAAACATATACATACATATATATATATATATATATATATATATATATATATAGAGAGAGAGAGAGAGAGAGAGAGAGATAGACTTGTATCCTTTCAAAAGGATTTGATCCCGGATCCTTCCCACTCAAATTCAACCCTCCAACATTCGAATACAAGATCCACTCCGTTGAAGTTGATCTATACTATTTCAAGTATCTATAAACCAAAAATCAAGTGTTTTAAATACTTTTTGCCCATCCATCAAGTAGGGGAAAACGGACGGCCTAAATAGTGAGTTGGTTAGTTTAACGGTGTAGAACATTTGAAATCTAACAAAAATTAGTTTATAGGGGTTTTTAAATGTTTAGATCATAATGAAATGGCCGGATCGAGAATTTGTATGTCTAAAGACATAGATCTAACCAACTCACTACTTTTGGCCGTCCATTTTGCGTCGCTTGATGGATGGGAAAAATATTTAAAACACTTGATTTTTGATTTATAGATACTTGAAATAGTATAGATCAACTTCAACGGAGTGGATCTTGTATTCGAATGTTGGAGGGTTGATTTTGAGTGGGAAGGATCCGGGATCAAATCCTTTTGAAAGGATACAAGTCTATATATATATATATATATATATATATATATATATATATATATATATATATATATATATATATATATATATATATATATATATATATATCTTATATGTGTATTGGACTCTATCCATACATCCTATGCTTCAAATGAGTTTAAATATCATGTTTTTATATTTATACATGTTTATAGAAAAATCATATTTTTCTTTAGAAGTTTAGTTTCTAGAAAAATACGTTTTTTATTTAAAGCCAAAAATTTCTATATTACAAAAAATAGTTCAAAATGTTTGTAATATATTTTGATTTTTAATCAAACATGTTTGTATATCAAAGTATATCAATGAACTTATTTTTGTAGAATTTATGAGAATTTATGGGATTTTATTAAAGATAAAATGACCAAGTTTAATCCCTAAAAATGTTGACCAGGCCTTCTGCCGGTCGACCGGATGGTCGATCGAGACAGAAGTTGGTCGACCGGTCCGGTCGACCGATTTGCACAAATGTGCACAGCCAGTTTGGCTAGAGGGCCAGTCGACCGACCTTGTCGACCGCCAGAGAGCTCCGCTCTCTGGATCTGGCCCCGGTCGATCGGGTGGTCGATCGGCAGAGAGCTCTGCTCTCTGTATCTAGGCCTTAGTCAACTGGGCGGTCGACCGATGGCACAACGGTCGGAAATCCGACCGTTGGTCGGTCGACCGGGCAGTCGACCGACAGCAGTGTCAGCTGCTGATTTGGCCTCCAACTGCCATATTTTGGGAGCCTATAAATTGGGGCTCCCTTGGACTGTTTTCCACAAGATTTTAAGTGGGTTTTCAAGCTAGTTTTTCCTACCTTTTTAAGTGTTTATCTCCACTTGTTTTAGAGCAAATACTTCCATATCAAAAGGAGAGTTTTTCAAGAGTGTTTTGTAAAAGAGATTTCTTGAGTTTTTCCTCCACCATTCTATCTAGTTTTCTCACACATACTTGAGTTATCCATTGCTATATCAATCCTATAGGGATCTTTGTTGTGAGAGTGTTTTTAGGTGATCAAAGTGTTTAGATCACCAAGTGTTCAATCTTGTATTTGAGGAGGCGAACTTGTGGGTTCGTGTTGTTTAGAGTTCTTGTGAGAGCTCGGTGTAGAGGTGTGGCCTCAACAAGCTAGTGTACTTGCGTGTGTTGTTCTTGCGGGAACAAGAGAGGGACTAGTGAGTCTAAGAGTTCTAGTGTGAACTCCTTGTAGGTGTTACGGTACCATGTGATCCGATGGGATCGTTTTTAGTGGAAATCCTTCATAGTGTTGAAGGTGGGGACGCAGAGCAAGGGTGCTCAAACCACGAAACAAATTTCTCATATTTGCGATTGCTCTCTCTATCTCTCACTCTTGTTTATATCTTGCATGCTTACATTGCTTATGCCTTTATATGCTTGATATATCTTGTGCTAATTGCTATATGCTTGGAGATTGCTTGCTCACACTTGTATTCAACCAAGAGAGCCATAGCGGCACCACAACTCTTATCTAGAGGAATCTTGAGGAGATAGTCCAGAGCCCTTCACTGGGAATTCGGCTACACTCTTATATTATATTTGGTGTGTTTAGCTTAATAGTTTTTAGTTTACATAAATAGTTTTAATTCTGCATTAATTCATCATTAGATTAGCTTATCACCTATTCACCCCCCTCTAGGTGATCTACAAGTGATATTAGAGCTTGGTGCTCTTGATTTGGGTCTAACAACCTAGAGTTAAATATCCTCATTTTTAGCTAATCACAATATTTATTTACACACACATGGATTTCATTTCACCTCCCATGTTTGATATTCTTAACATCCAAACTTGGAAGGTTAAGATGTCATTGTATCTTAAAGCCCTAGGTATTCATGTTTATTTTGTCACTATTAAAGATTCTTATTGTTTAAATGGCAAATATCTTGAGGCTAATGCAAAAGCCATCCATGCTTTAAAGAGCACCCTAAATGATGAATATTTATTTAGGATTGCTAATTTTGATTCAGCTTTTGTTGTATGGAATAGTATAGTCTCCTTGGCGAACAAAACCAATATTATGCGGGGAGCGACTCAGATGATGGAAGTGATGCTTCCAACATATGTTATATGGTCCAAGGGGATAACCCCCTTGAGGTAAAATCTGAATCTGAGCTTGATAAGTATGTTGACATGTCATATGATGATCTTACTTTATTTTTTCAACAACTTCTTGAAAAATATGATTTACTTAAAAAGGACCATAAAAGATTGAAGAATAAATATGAGTTCATTTTAAAGGAAAAAGATACTTTTCAATATAAATTTGAAAATATTTCAAAAGAAAATGAATTTTTAAAAAAGGAGAATGTTTACTTATCTTCAAAATTAAATGATCTTTGTGAAGAAAATAATTCTTTGAAAAATAAAATTAATTTGGTGGAAAAAGAAAAAGAAATTGCTTTGGAAGAAAACAACTCTTTGAAAAGAAAAATTGTTTCAAAAGAAAAGGAAATATTTCTAAAAAGAAAAAAGGTTGTTGATTCTCATTCTTGTCATGGTCTTCATGCCATCATTGATAAAAATGAGATCCATGTTTTGAAAAATAGAATAAATTGTTTGAGATCAACTTTGAGCAATTGTGCATTTAATCATTCTAGATTGGAAACCTTGTTTCAAAAGAAACAAGCTCCACATGTCCATGCACATAACCCATGGCACACATATGCACACTTTGCACATCATGATCACACTCATTCTCATGTGCATGTTAGAGTGTATAAATGTACACATTGCGGCAGGAAAGGCCAATTAGTAAAGTTTTATTTTGATAAGATAAATTCTACAAATTTTGCTAATAAAAATGTTTGGGTTCCTTATGATGCTAACCCCCGTGGACCAAAAAAAATGGGTACCAAAATCCCCACTCTTGTGTTTGATGTAGGTGTGGGCTCTCACATGAAGTGAGAGAGTTGGTGCCTTGGTGGTGGATGCATGAGCTTGATGGACACTATAATTGATACATCGCTATCAAGGAAGTTTGGTGAGAAGACCACCATATTTTGGGGACTTAGAGAATAGTGCATTTGGTTTGGTAACTATCTCTAAACTCCCATTTAGTTTACATACTTTTACATAGATAATATTTTTAGCATGTTTTGGTTTTTGTTCTTCATGTGGTGAATACTTGTTTAGATGAACTCTTCATTAAAACTTGTGTATATACTTGTACAAGTAGTGAGTAACAATTGTTCTTATATGTTTGTACTTCATTGCTCATTTGTACTCATTACATGTACATGTATAAGCTAGTTTTGATGATTCCCTAATTTATACTTGATTTTCCTATTTTTGTATATGTTTTGCTTCATGTATATGTTATTCTTGTCTAAAACTAATAAATATACATGTATACCCTTGAGTCACTTGCCTTCATGCAAATTACATTATGCACTCTTTTGTATTTGGGATATATTTGTATATTGTTAGTTTTAATAGACTTGGGACAAATGGCTTAGTTGTTGTTGTTGTTGTATTATTAGTTTTGATAGAACATACATATACATTGAAGTTTGATTATAATGGAAAATAATTTTTTTGTTTTTAAAAGAATTTCATTTTTATTTTGAGCCTCATTGATTATTTTTATGAAAATACTATTCACATGATTCTTGTGCACTCACACTTCATTTGTTTACTCATGACATTGCTTTCATAAGAATTTTTGGGCTTTGTAGATTTCGAGTGTCAACTATTGTGTTTTTAGCATGCTTCATGGGATATATGATTTGATTCATGTTTGAAGGATCTTTAACAAGTTTTTTAAAAATTACTTTAAACTAGTTATTTATTCTTCAATTGGTAGAGTTTTCAAATTATGCTAAAATATTTTCAAACTCATATTTTTGAAAATCCATACAAACCTAAGGGCGGATGGTTAGGTGACCATGCCTTGTATGCTCTAAATTGAAAATCTTTTAAAACATGTGCATGAATAGGGTGGATAGTTATGAGTTATACACATGATCCTCATGAAATTCTATTTTTGTATACTCATATGTGTTTTCTATATATGTATGCTTCAAATTTCAAATAATATCAATTTCAATTGGTATTTTTTTCATACATATATATGATTTGATTGTGCTTAATTTACAATATCCTTATATGTTTAAAGCACAATTATGTTTATGCTAAGCTTGACTAATTTTTAAATATTAATTGATATCTTAATGAGCTTATATGTTATTTTCAATTGGTATTTCAATTGATATCAAAATATACTTCATATTTTACCTTTTAATTAGTATCAAAAATTTAAAATGTTTCAACTTCAATTGGTATTTCAATTGGTTTCAATTGACATTTTATTTGGTATCAAAATTTACAATATATTTCAATTGGTATCAAAAATATAAAATGTTTTACTTTCAATTGGTATCAAACATACAAAATGTTTTACTTTCAATTTTGTTTATTTACAAGTGGTACTAAATTTTGTTTTAAGAAATTTCAAAGTTTTGCTTTAATTATTATCAAAATTTTGTTTAAAAATGTTTTGATATGTATTGCCTATATGCAAGGGGAGCTTAACATCTCTTCTATATATAGATTCATGTTAAGTGTCTCTTATATTGAGGATCTTGACATCTCTTCTTTATGTGGTACACGTGTGTAGGGGGAGCTTAACATCTCTGCTTATGCATTTTATATTATGCTTTATGTAAGTTGGGGTCTTGTCATCCCTTCTTCATGTAATACATGTATGCAGGGGAAGCTAACTTCACGCCTCTCTTCTTCATGAATGTATATCGCATATATATCTTTATTGTTTGATTTGTTTTTCACCCTTTTGTTGATGATTTGACAAAAAGGGGAGAAGGATGTTGAGAGTTTATATATGCATGTTTATTTTCTTGTTTATGCATATATGTTTTGTTTATGCAAAAAGAGGAGAAGAATTTGGTGAGTTTATATATCTTTTTGCATATATGATTGTTTAGTTTTATGCACTTCATTGAATATATTTATATTTATTGTTATGCATGAGTTAAGGGGGAGCTTCTATGAAGCTTATCTTTAATCCATGCCTATATAACTCATGAGTTTTGTCATCATCAAAAAGGGGGAGATTGTTGGCCTAAAGGCGCATCACTCTAGCTTTGATGATGATTAACTCATGTGATTATAGTACTAATGATCTTGTGTTTATTTAGTCTCAGATATTTGATTAAGATCTTAGTAGGTGTTTAGCTTCAACAAAGGATTTTAAGTCAAGTTTTGAAGCTAGCACGTGTTGATTCAAGAGCTCGCGCATCAAGATTGCATCAAGTACTCAAGAGGAGTCTAGCTCATTGAATCAAGATTTGGACCAAGTCAATAAGGAGAAGAAGATTTTCAAGAGAAGATTTTCAGAAGACTTGTGTCGAGCTTTGTAAGTGTTAAGATTTTGTTTTAGATAAAATGTAAAGGATATATTAGTCAGTGGATTGCTCAAGTTCATATACACACACACACACAAAAATTATATGTGTTTTCATAAGATTGTTTTGAGTTTAGAAAAAATATTGTTTTGGATTTAGCAAAACTTATTTTAGAGCTTATTGTCAAAAAATTTAGATATATATATCTTATATGTGTATTGGACTCTATCCATACACCCTATGCTTCAAATGAGCTTAAATATCATATTTTTGTATTTATACAAGTTTATAGAAAAACCGTATTTTTCTTTAGAAGTTTAATTTCTAGAAAATACCGTTTTTGTTTAAAGCCAAAAATTTCTATTTCACAAAAATAGTCAAAATGTTTGTAATATGTTTTGATTTTAATCAAACATGTTTGTATGTCAAAGTATATCAATGAACTTATTTTTGTAGAATTTATGAGAATTTATGGGATTTTATTAAAGATAAAAAGACCAAGTTTTAATCCCTAAAAATGTTTGACCAGGCCTTCTGCCGGTCGACCGGTCTGATCGACCGATGTGCACAAATGTGCATAGCCAGTTTGGCTGGAGGGTCGGTCGACCGACCCGGTAGATTGCCAGAGAGCTCTGCTCTCTAGATCTGGCCCCGGTCGATCGGGCGATCGACCGACAGAGAGCTCTGCTCTCTGTATCCAGGCCTCGGTCGATCGGGCGGTCGACCGATGGTAACGGTCGAAAATCTGACCTTTAGCCGGTCGACCGGGCGGTCGACCGGCAGCAGCGTCAGCTGCTGATGTGGCCTCCAACTGTCATATTTTGGGAGCCTATAAATTGGGGTTCCCTTGGACTATTTTCCACAAGATTTAAGTGGCTTTTCAAGCTAGTTTTTCTAACCTTTCTAAGTGTTTATCTCCACTTGTTTTAGAGCAAATACTTTCATATCAAAAGGAGAGTTTTTCAAGAGTGTTTTGTAAAAGAGATTTCTTGAGTTTTTCTTCCGCCATTCTATCTAGTTTTCTCACACATACTTGAGCTATCCATTGCTATATCAATCCTATAAGGATCTTTGTTATGAGAGTGTTTTTAGGTAATCAAAGTGTTTAGATCACCAAGTGTTCAATCTTGTGTTTGAAGATGCGAACTTGTGGGTTCATGTTGTTTCGAGTTCTTGTGGAAGCCCGGTGTAGAGGTGCAGCCTCGTCAAGCTAGTGTGCTTGCGTGTATTGTTCTTGCGGGAATAAGAGAGGGACTAGTGAGTCCAAGAGTTCTAGTGTGAACTCCCATTAGGCGTTGCGGCACCGAGTGATTCGATGGGATCGTTTTTAGTGAAAATCCTTCATAGTGTTGAAGGTGGGGACGTAGAGCAAAGGTGCTCGAACCTCGAAACAAATCTCCCGTGTTTGCGATTGCTCTCTCTGTATCCTCTCATTTGTGTTTATATCTTACATGCTTATATTGCTTATACCTTTATATGTGATTGCACATATTTATTGCATTATTCCTTATTACATTTTCACACTTATCATATAATAAATCTGCTAAATGTCTTTTCTTAAATGTCTATTTTACACAAGATAATCATGGGGAGAAAGAGGATAAAATCAAATAAATATCAGTTAAATTTAGATTTAACTAGATCTATTTAGTTAGAGAAGGATGATCCCAAATCCAATTGATTAAATTCAGTTTTGGTGAATCAAGTGGTTAAATCTAAAGATCAACCGAGGATAACATCAAATACAGAGTCCAAATCCAAAAGGATAAATGGATAGAGAGAAGATCAACAGATGAGATGAAGCAAATTTGACTCAGATTCTGACTGGATCCATTTTAGTACTTGAATCATAACTTTCGCTACCAAACTTTAAAACTAATGATTAAAGATGATCTAGAAAGAAGACTTAAAGGCGTACAACTTATAAGTTGATCACTATTTCGAATTTTATAATTTGATAAGTTATATTCAGCAATCAACATACCAACAAGCTGCAGATCAGAACTGAATATCCACATCAAATCAAATCTGTAGATAAGGGGAGGATTCAAATTCAGGAATATCCAACTTCTCCTATCTTTACACTCCTCTACCTCTGCATTTCTCTTATAAATACTTGCAATCTCGAAGGCAAAAGGGAAGGACCATGCAGAGATAGACTTTATGCCAGTTTTTCCTTCTTTTGTAATTTTCAGTTTTATTTATGTAATTCAGAGGAGATCAGAGTTTCAAAGGAGAATGAAAGTGAAGCTTGTACTGAGAGTGACACCGATGTAAGTTATTCTTCTTTTCTCTTATTATTATAAGATTGAATCTATAATTGCATTTGTAAGTTCTTTATTTTTTGTGTCCTTCTTCCTTTCTACTTTTCTTTTTTTGGTAACAATTGCTATCCAAGTGAGTCTTATAGCATTGAAAGAGCCTTGCCCTAGCGAGTGCCACCGATAGCTCATGACGATGGATTTTTAATCTCATTCTGTATCACTTCATACTTGCATCGTCTTGATGATATAATGTGAAGAGACGGGAATCAACTCTTATGGGCTATGCGCTGATCGCCTCTACTTGAAGGTAACATCATTGCCACATATTCAAGGTAAGTATTGGGCCAAAGGAGGTAAGTAATTTTTAGTTTTCTTTCTTTTAATTTTTTTAGTGTAAATTATCAACACCACAATCTTTTAAATCTTTTTCACTCTTTTTCAATTTCTTTGTACATATTCATTTCTATTTTCTCCACGTTCTCAATCTTCCACTTTCTTCCTAACTTAACTGTAACTCCATTTTTCTCTTTTCTTTTAAGAAGTTAAAGAAGAATTTTAACCATTAATTATAACATAAAAGAGAACTTGCTAAAAAGCTTCCATCGCTAGTCTCTCCTTATGGATCACGACCCGCGTAGCCACTTGCTATAGCGGTAGAATTGAGCACCTTGCATTACTATTTTAAAAGTTCTAAAATTTTATATTCTTGTGTGCAGGTAGAACCTCAATCAATATGCTTGATATATCTCGTGCTAAATTGTTATATGTTTGGGGATTGTTTGCTCACACTTGTATTCAACCAAGAGAGCAATAGCGACACCTCAACTCTTATCTAGAGGAATCTTGAGGAGGTAGTCTAGAGCCCTTCACCGAGAATTCGTCTACACTCTTGTGTTATACTTGGTGTGTTTAGCTTAATAGTTTTTAGTTTGTATAAATAGTTTTAATTCCGCATTAATTCATCATTAGATTATCTTATTACCTATTCACCCTCCCTCTAAGTGATCTACAGTATGTCTCCGAGAAGTATGTACCGGGTGACCAAGTGTTGGAGTTTTCTTACTTCTACTCTATCGTTGGAAAGTGTCTCTTCCTTCAAAAGGCAATGATAGGACTCCTCCATCCTGATGAGGTTGATCGGGGCGGAACTAACACTCGGAAATTTGTGTTTTATGAAATCAAGGAAAAGCTTGTGTGTGCTAATGTTCCCTCGATACTTCCGTTATAGCATTAGCTCAACGGGTCGAATCCACAGTGACGGGAGGCGATAGAAGCATTAACAGTTTATGTTCACGTCGGTTCTTAACAATTCTTCTTTGTTTAAAGAATCAAAAAAAGTAAAAGAAAAGGAAAAGAAATCCAGAAAGTGATAGGTGGAGAAGGCGATGAAAACGGAAAGGTGAAAATAAAAGAGAAGTGGTTTTGAAAACAAAAAGAAGATGAAACAAAGGTGAACTAAGAAGTTGGTGAAAACAATAATGAAAAGGGTTTTGAAATTGATTTTTAAATAAGATAAAAGAAAACTCATGGCTACTAACTACTAATTGCTCCACTAACCATGCTAACCTCTTAGTGATAGTTGCCTCACATGGATCCTTGGTCATCACTAGTCATTGGCTTCAAGAGACGATACAAAACAGACACATAAGATGATTCATCAACATACAAATTACGCATCCATACCACATAACAAGTTGCAAGTTACTATTAAATCATCAAATCTGATTAGAGGTGAGCATGAAATAAAATTAGCATTGCAAATTAGCAAGTTAGTGGGTTAGATGTTAGAAATATTAGAATGTTAGAATCAATCATCATGAGCCATCAATGGCTCTTGCAAGAGCAAGGCCTTGTAGAGGCTATTAGATTCATGTGGATTATCAAGTAAGTGGTTAGATGGTTAGTAGATAGTAGTTAGATTGCCATGAGAAGAAAAATTAGCTAAGCATCATGTAGAAGATGGAGAATATTACAATGGAGAAGAAAGGAGACACCTTTACATAGATTGTCACCATCTATTGCATCAATCTCTCTCTTTCTCTCTCTGAATCTCTTAGCCCTAATATATGAATATAAAAGCAAATAAAAATACAAAAGAAAGAAGAAGAACACCTACACTACACTACACTAAAAGATAAAAAACCTAGCCTGTTTTTAATCTGCTTGCGTTTCGGGTCCTTGCAGGAGTATTTATAGGCGAATGGAGGTTCGAGAAGACGAGACGAGGCCACGCATTGAAAATCAACGCGTGGGCCCACCATAGGGCCGCGTAAACGCGGCCGAGGGACCTGGATCCCTGATTTTGGTGCGTGGGTTCGTTACGCTTTGGGGACCGTCTAGATGTGCTCAGATTCGGTTAATTTTGTCCAGATTTGCGTCAGACACCTGCAAGGGTCTAGGTTCAATGCATCATCTAGAAACTCCCTTACCTGGTCTCCAAGAAATATGGATTTAATTACCCAAAAATGGGTTTAATTAATCCTTATTACTCTTTTGCCCTTCTTATCTTGATTATCTGCAAGAGAGACCAAAACACATTTTAGACTGATATTTTATTCGTAAATCAGTAGGAAAATGCGATATAGTAATGCAGAACTGTAGACTAATCACACCCCCACACTTATCTTTTGTTAGTCCCGAGCAAAACAAGAAAAGAAAAACTATACTACAAATCTTATTACACCACTTTCACAGGTAACGCGATTGCACTGAGCGTGTGTAACAAGCCGTTAAACCTCTAGATTACCCCTAGAGGAGGAGTTTTGTCTCCTGAGAGTTTTCAGCGAATTACACCCACAAAATCTATAAAGAAAGAAGACAAATGTTAGTATTTTGAAAACACATTTTGAAAGGGAGACAAGTATACGAAATATTTTTGCAAAAATATAAGCGATCTAAGGTCATAAGTCCACCAAAAATTATTCTTCCTTAAACTTAATCTCTATGCAAGATCTTGTCATCAACTAAGGTAAGAATTCAAAATTAGGTTGAATATTTTATCCTTCATAAAACCTAGATAATATGCACTTTGTGATAGTGAAGATTTCTGGGATTTCAATTCTAACCATCAAGCCATTTATATATATATATATATATATATATATATATATATATATATATATATATATATATATATATATATATTCTTCTTCTTTTTTCTTCTCTTAGTTTTCTTAGGCTTTCTAGGTCACCCGGTAGTGAGCCTTTAACTGATGACTCCCAGACCGGACGGTCTTAGGGCACCAGATTAGAAAACATCCCTCGGGTTTAAGGACTCGAGTAAATAAGGCCACAAAACTAAGAGGGATTATTTGTTCCTTATTACCACTTTTAGGCGTAAATAATCATACTTCTTGAGGCATAGTTATCCAGCTTAATAAGTGAGTTTTTTATATAATATATATATATATATATATATTTATTTATTTATTTATTTTTACTTTATGACATTTCAGGTCTTTGTTTCCATCCCAAAAATGTGTAAGTGTGAAGTGCATACTAAGGCAAAAAATTCAAGATAAAATTATCTCTCCAATTTATCTTACTTAACCTATAATTTTAAACAAGATCCATTATTTTGAGTAGGTTTAAGATGTCATAACTTAAGGCTTCCTTAATTTCTAAGATCATCTTAATTTTTCTTAAAAATAGTTCAAAACTTTGTTTCTTGTTTCAAAAAGTTTTTCAAAGAAAGAAAAATCCTATACAAAAGGGAAGATTTCTAAAAGTATCCTAAAAGAAGTGAAAAAGAAAGAAAATCTAAAAAACTCTATGTTAGTAACCCTCCCCCACACTTATCGCATGCATTGTCCTCAATATATAGTGATGTATGTATGCATGAAATAAATAGAGAGGGAAGGAAAAATCACCTCAAGGTGGTGGTTCCGATAGGGGTTCGATTAGTCCACGAAATGCGGCCCAATCCAAAGAATGTGGTATCCGGAGGAACCCACCAGAGACCTCTATAATACAACCCACTATAATGATGTACATGGATGATTTTTATTAAGAATTTTACCCCATCTAATTTTCAAAATTTTAAAATAATTTCAGAGTCAATTTTATCAACACCCTTATCCCAAAATAGAGTGTGAAAAAATGGAATGATTGATTTGGACTCAGAAAATACAAGAATTAAGACTTACTCAGAAAAGTGACTGAGTCAAGGAAAGGTTCAGGAGTCAAAATTGGCTCAGGAATCGGGTCCAAATCAAGAAGTTATAATTCAAGTCCACATTCATTTCCCCACAATGGATGTGACTCTCTGAGATTGGTGATTCAAGTTCAAGAAAGACAGGTATGGGAACCAAAATTGACTCTAAAATATTGCTCAAGTTGGGTAATAAAACATGAGTCAATATTGATTCAGGAATTTGAACTAGATCACAAATTTGAGAATCTTGGTCACTTTTCTCATTGAGTTCAATTTCATAAAAATGAGAATTTGCCAATTTGTCAATGATACTTTCAAAAGTATGAAATTGGTCAAGTTCAATTTGTTGATCATAAAAGATTGGTGATTCAATTTCATGATGGATTGGCACAGGATCCAATGTTGACTCGGAAAAAAGCCTGAAATCAGGTAAAAACACCTCAGTCATTATTGAATCAGGAAGTGAAATTGAATTACTAAGTTGAGGTTCATGATCATATTCATGCTCAAGTTCAATCTCAAGAAGGATAACTTACCAACATGTCAATATGGTTCTCAAGAATTTGATGTTGGTCAAGTTCAAATGGGTGTGCTGAAATTGAATCTTGGTTTCCAAAACAACATGATTCTTGGTCTAGATTGATAGAGTTAGAGATATATGGATTGGTCAAAGGTTAATAAGAGCGAGTTTCTTCATTCCTATGAATGTTGACCAATTAACTCAGTTGTGCTTCTAACCTATCAAAGACTGGGTAAAAGATTTTTGAAATTGTTGTGAGGTCTTATGCAAGTTTCTATACTCTTTTCTAACTCAGATTTTTCTTCGAAATGTTGTCCTAGAAAGGGAGTGTAGGAATCTTAGTTTTGAAAAAATTGTGAAGATTGTGAGTCTAATAAGTTTTGAGATTGTCGCTCAGACTCATTCAAGAGTTTCTCAGTCAATTCTAAGATGGATGTTTGATCATTATGAAGAGGTGGGACTGAGTCTTACTTGAAAATATTGTGGAATTGGGGAAGCCAACATGTTCTGAAATTGTCGCTCGGCCTCTTGCAGGTTGGCTTCTATACTCTTTTCTAATTCGGATTTTTCTTCAATTGGTGGTTCTAGAAAAAGAGTATAGGAAACAAATTTGGGAAATGAATATTGTGGAAATTGTGAAAATTGTGGACAAGGTGGTTGAAAATTTGACTCGGGGGAGTTGAATCCCCATTAACTCTGTGAAGACTTAAAATTATTTTGAAAATTATAGTCATAAGATTGTGGGTATGGGTTGTATTGATTCGGATAAGTCCAACCCGTGTATTTGGTTAGTTCATATTGTAAAAAGTCGGGTTGGAATTATCCGAATCAAATGTGGTCGGTGTGAAATATGGATTCATATTAGGATTGAAAGAATTGTTATTGTTGAATTCCATATTACAAACAAACACAAACAAAAAATAAAAAGTAACCAACAAACAAAAAGAAATAAAATCAAAACCAAGCAAATACTAGGGTTGACCTGGACCTAGACGACTCCTAACTGGTCGATCACCCAGGGGAGGTTGTTGTATGAATTTGACCACAAGTTAATCGGTCAGGTAGGGATAAAATATGATGGGAGGTATCCGTGCATAAGCAACGGGCCTTAATTACGCCAAACCACGATATATTCGAGGCGTAACCTCTTAATCCCTAACCTTAGACACCAATTTTACAAGAGTAAGATTCAAAATAAGTTCCAGCCTCGGTCATCTCTTAATGAGTATGAGATGTCCCTAGGGCGAACGTCTATAATTTTTATTAGGGCTTGGGTTGTGTGAGTGGGGAGGTGATTTTTGGGCCAAGGAAGGGTGATGAAATCCCCACCTTAACTTGTATGGGTTTTGCCCTTAAGTCCAATTCATGCAAGTGTGCAATATAGAAAAGAAGATAACACAAAGCGAATAAATCACCCACGTGTTTGTCCTATGCTATATGCAATGTCATATGTACACCTCAATCCAAATCACAACAACAGAACAAAATACAGTATATTGGAATTGAATTGACACGTGACTAAATGCAAATGTCTAAACCATTTTAAAAGCATCCAAATACCATATTTTAGTTCTTTAATTTATTACAATGTGTAGGCAATCAAAGCAGAAAATTGGCAGCAGAATATAATAATATATGCAACTTGCAAAGTCCCTACAAAAGATGAAGCTCAGATGCCACAACAATGCTGCGTTTTCGCGGCCTTTTTGGCGTTTTCGCGGCAAAAATAAGGAAGCAGGGTCTACTTTCTAGAGTAGGGGCATGCAAGCAAAAGAAGAGTTCTGCAATATTCATATTCTGCAAAAATCAACCTGCACACCAAAATAGAGAAGAAAATTGTTAACAAAAACGTGAGTTTAAACCATTCCCATTCCCGGCAACGGCGCCAAAATTTGATCGGGGCGGAACCAGCCCTCGAAATGTGTGTTTTATGAAATCAATGAAAAGCTTGTGTGTGCTAATGTTCCTCGATACTTCTGTTATAACATTGGCTCAACGGGTCGAATCCACAGGGACGGGAGGCGATAGAAGCATTAACAGTGTATGTTCACGTCGGTTGTTAACAATTCTTCTTTGTTTAAAGAATAAGAAAAAGTAAAAGAAAAGGAAAGAAATCCAAAAAGTGATAGGTGGAGAAGGCGATGAAAATAGAAAGGTGAAAATAAAAGAGAAGTGGTTTTGAAAACAAAAAAAGATGAAACAAAGGTGAACTAAGAAGTTGGTGAAAACAACAATGAGAAAATGATAAAAGGGTTTTGAAATTGATTTTTAAAATAAGATAAAAGAAAACTTGATTGAGTTAAAACCTGCACACAAAATACAGTATTTCAGAACTTTATAACAGTAGTGTAAGTTACTCAATTCTACCGCAATAGCAAGTGGCTATGCGGGTCGTGATCCACGAGGAAGGACTAGCGATGGAAGCTTTTTAGTAAGTCTTCTTTTAAGATACAAAGTTTGGTTAAAGTTCTTCTTTAGTTCTTTAAAAGAAAAAGGAAAAATTGAGTTAAAGTTGAGTTAGAAAGAAAGCGGTAGAATAAGAAGGTGGAGAAATAAGAAGTGATTTGTACAAATGAGATTGAAAAAGAGTGATAAAAGATTTAGTGGATTGTGGTGTTCTAAACTAAATGATTAAAGAAAAGAAACTAAAAATTACTTACTTCTTTTGGCCAAATACCTACCTTTAATCTTTTGCAATGATGTTACCTTGAAGCGAGGCGATCAACGTATAGCCCATAAGAGTCAATTCCCGTTTCCTCCATATTATATCATCAAGACGTTGCAAGTATAAAGTGATATAGAATGAAACTAAAAATCTATCGTCATGGGCTATCGGTGGCACTCGCAAAGGCAAGGCTCTTTCGATGCTTTTAGGCTCACTTGGATAACAATTGTACCAAAAGAAGAAAAGTAGAGAAGAAGAAGAATAAGAATACAAAAACAAAGTACGTACAAAAGGGAACTACAGATTCGATTTTATAACAAGAAGAGAAAAGAAGGAAATCTTATACCAGTGTCACTCTCAGCACAAGCTTCGTTCTCATTCTCCTATGAAACTCTAATCTCCTCTGATTTACATAAATTAAAACTAAAAATTACATGAAAAGAAAAATAAAAACCTACACTATAAAGAATGAAAAAGTGGACTAAATCCTATCTCTGCATGGTCGTCCCATTTTTAGTGAAAATCCTGCCTTTTATAGGCAAAACCCAGAGGGGAGAGGTGTGAGAAGATAGGGGAGCAAACGCTCCCCCTAACTCACTAACCAAGTCGCAAAAACGCGATTTGGCCGCATTTTCGCGGCCAGGGTATGGCCAGGTGGCCACACTCTGTTGGTGGTGCTCCCCGGCTTCTCCATTTGTCTTTATCTTCAGCTGGATTTGCAGTTTAAGCCCGGGATTTTGACGAAATGGCCTTTGATCCTTGGCTTCAACCGATCAATTTGTAGGGATTTGTTCTAACTGATTCTCAACCGATCTGAACCGACCTGATCTATCCTGATTTACTGAGTTCGAATTAATTCTGATTTAATTCAGAATTTGATGGGCTTTTGGGCTCATTTCTCTTCACTCTCCTTTAGGAATGGGCCTGTAAATAATTAAACATTTAATTAGGAAAAAGCAGAGTTTATTCTATAATAAGTATGAGAATATGATAATAAATGTGCAATATTAGTGACCAATCACACCCCCATACCTATCTTTTGCTCGTCCTCGAGCAAAACAACTAAACTATACTAAGGATTATTAGACCACTTTCGCAGGTCACGCGATTGCACTGAGTATGTGCAACAAGCCGTTAAACCTCTAGGTTACCCCTAGAGGACGAGTTTTGTCTCGTGAGGGTTTTCAGTGGATTACACCCACAAAATCCATAAAGAAAGAGAAACAAAGGGTTAGTATTTTCAAAAAGCATTTTGAAAGAGAAAAATATTTGAAATATAATTGTAAGATTTAAGTAATCTATAAGTTATAAGAAAACTGAATTTTTCATTCCTAAACTTAGTCTCTATTAAAAATTTGTTATCAATCAAAGTAAGGAGTCAAATTGTGCTTCTCATCTAGTCTATTACTTTACCGTGAGTCATATGCACCTTGTGACCGTGAAAATTTTGACTAAGGGTTCTTTTACTCTAACTTTTATGCCTTATTTATTTATATATATATATAATTTTTTTGGTATTCCTTAGTTCTATTAGGCTTTCTAATCTGCCCATGTAACGAGCCTTTAATCGATGACTCCCAAACCAAACGGTCTTAGGGCACCGGGTGAGAAAACACCCCAAGGACTTTATTATATGAACCCCTTTTAGGCATGAATACTTATGCTTTATTAGGCACAAATACCCAGCTTAATCAGAGGATATTTATATTTTTTTTCTCAAACTTATCTAATCATCTTTCGCATAAATACTAAGGCTTACTTAGGCCAAAGCACCTAGCTAATCAATAATTAGATTTGTTCATCTTTCATAGATATATATTTTTTCTTTTCTTCTTTTTTATAAGGCATAAGAATCTTCATTTTTTTGAACCCTAAGTGTGTAAGTGTATGAAGTGTGCATATTTCATTAAGGTAAAGATCAAGACTAAATTACTTTGACAAATTATCTTCCTAACTCTAAAAATCAAACAAATAATCTTATTTTGACCAAGTTTAAGAAATACTAATTTTGATTTTTCTATTCCTTAAAATTGACTTAATTTCTTACAAAAAATATGTCAAAAAATTTTTTCTATTTTCAAAAAGTTTTTAAAAGTAAAGAAAATGTTAAACTTTTTTTTTTAATAAAAAGAAAAACCTAAGTTATGTTAGAACCCTCCCCCACACCTATCTTATGCATTATCCTCAGTGTATGAATTAATGCATAGATGCATGAAAAAGAAGACAGGGAAGCAAAATACTACCTTAAGGTGGTGGTTCCGGTGGTGGTCTGATTGGTCCACGAAATGCGGCCCAATCGACTTTGTAAGGAGCGGAGGAACCCACCAAAAATCTCTCTAATATAACCCATTAAAATGATGTATCCATGAAGGATTTTAATTAAAAATTTAACCCCATCTAATTTTCAAATTCCATAATTAATTTTGGAGTCAAATTTGTCAACCGCCTTGTCCCAAAATGGAGTGTGAAAAAATAGAATGATTGACTTGGACTTAGGAAGTACGGGAACTAATACCGACTCAGGAAAGTGACATAAGTCAAGTAAAGGTTCTCGAGATTGGTTCAGGAAGTGGGTCCAAATCAAGAAGTTGAAACTCAAGTCCACATTCATTTTCCCACAATAGAATGTGACTTAAAATTGGTGATTCAAGTTCAAGAATGATAGGTGTGGGAATCAAAACTGACTCTAAAATATTACTCAAATCGGGTAACAAAACAGGAGTCAATATTGATTCGGGAATTTGAACTGGATCACAAATTGGAGAATCTAGGTCACATTTCTCATTAAGTTCAATTTCATAAAAATGAGAACTTGCCAATTGAAATCAATGGGACTTTCAAAAGTATGAAATTGGTCAAGTTCAATAAAATGATCATCAACGATGGGCGATTCAATTTCATTATGAATTGGCACAGGATCCAATGTTGACTCAGGAAAAAGATTGAAATTAGGTGAAGACACTGGAGTCATAATTGAATCAGGAAGTAGAATTGAATCACTAGGTTGAGGTTCATGATCATATTCATTCTCAAGTTCAATTTCAGGAAAGGGCTAACTTGCCAAACTGTCAATGTCATTTTCAAAATTTAGAGTTTGTGCAAGTTCAAATGATTGCTCTGAAATGGAACCTTGCTTTCCAAAACAAATGACTCTTCGGTTCTAACAGAATGGTTAGCGACATCAGAACTGGCCAAACGGTGAGAACGTAGAGTTTGGACCATCATATGTATGTCATGATTATGAGCGTTTTGAGCCTGAGTCATGGCTTCAAGCATCTTTTCATAGTTGATTGGTTCATCATTTTATTGAAAAGATGAAGTGTTGTCTTGGAATTGGTAGTGAAATTATGAGTCTATCAGATTTTGTGATTTTTGTTTGGACTCACGCATACTCATTTCCAAAATTGATGGTTTTCTATTTTGGACTGGTGGAACTAAGTATGAATCTTTGAAATATTATGGACAAGGTGGATAAGGAGGGCAAGTGGGCTGAAAATTGGACTCGTGGGAGGTGAATCCCCACTGACTCTGTGAAGAGTTGAAATTATTCTGAAAATTATCGTTATAAGATTGGGAGCATGGGTTATATTGATTCGGATAAGACCAATCTGGCACACTAGGTTGGTTAAAGTTATGATATGCCGGGTTGGTAATATCCGAAAAAGAGGTTGGTGTGTAATATGGATTACTATTAAAATTAAAAAAATTGTTGTTATAAGCTATATCACACAATAAAACACAAACAAAGAAAAAAAACAAACAAATAAGCAAACAAAAAAGAAAAAATTCTAACCTAAGTTAGACCTTTGACCTAGACGACTCCTAACTGGTTAGACTGTCCATAGGAGGTATAATGCAGACTTTGACCACAAGCTAATCAGCCAGGTCAGGGCAAGATTGGTGGGAGGTTATCCGTCAAAGACGTTCCTTAATTAAGTAACCACCAACTTTCGGGCTTTCGACCCTTAATCCCTTCCTATACACTGATTTGGTAGGAGTCAAATTTTAACACCTTTCTCCCTTAGGATAATCTCCTAATTGAGTCTGAGATGTCCCTAGGACCAACGTTTACTCATTTTTAGTTAGGCTTGGGTTAGTAAGTGAGGAGATTATTTGTGAGCTAAGGGAAGGTAATGACTTCCCCACCTTATCTTGTTTATAGGATAAGCCCTTAGATCAATTTAGTGCAGTGTACAAGAAAAGCAACACTTAAGTAATGTAAACAATCCAAAAGTGTTCTTATACTAAATGCTATGCACACGTACCTTTGCTCCAACACTCTTCAACAGTAAATAGAAAATGTAATGAAATATACATGTGCCTAAATGCAAAGTCTAAATCATTTTAGCATTTGCAATCATCATTTTACTGTTGAGGTTAGAAAGTAAATACAGTGAGTTAAACAAGGAAATAAATGCTACAGATATTTAAATTGCGCAATTCAGCCAACCTGCAGAAAATACAGGTTAGTAGTTCACTTAGTTTGCCATAGGACTGTAGTAAATTTGAGGGCTTCTTGGCTCTGCTTTCTTGAGCAGAGTCCAAGACCACTTATGTGTCCACTGCAGCAAGAATTCCTTGTTGTTAAATCTGTACAAAAAACAAAGAAGAAAGTTAACCAAAAATGTAAATTTTAAAGAGAATTACTTACCGTCCCTCCCCGGCAACATCGCCAAAATTTGATTGAGTTAAAACCTACACACAAAATACAGTATTTCAGAACTTTATAACAGTAGTACAAGTTACTCAATTCTACCGCAATAGCAAGTGGCTATGCGGGTCGTGATCCACAAGGAGGGACTAGCGATGGAAGCTTTTTAGTAAGTCTTCTTTTAAGATACAAAGTTTGGTTAAAGTTCTTCTTTAGTTCTTTAAAAGAAAAGTAAAAATTGAGTTAAAGTTGAGTTAGAAAGAAAGCGGTAGAATAAGAAGGTGGAGAAATAAGAAGTGATTTGTACAAATGAGATTGAAAAAGAGTGATAAAAGATTTAGTGGATTGTGGTGTTCTAAACTAAATGATTAAAAGAAAAGAAACTAAAAATTACTTACTTCTTTTGGCCAAATACCTACCTTGAATCTTCTACAATGATGTTACCTTGAAGCGAGGCGATTGTTGACACTTAAAAAAGACAAGATTCTTATTGGTCCGAACAATATCTAAACTTGTTGACATTTACAAAAGACAAGTGACGGACAAGCTGAAGACCAGTTTTTACCCATTTCTGAGGGACAGGGAAGCAACTTGGATTCCACTGATCCAGCAAGCAGACAGTGAACCCGGATTGTTTCTGAACAGACCTCAGCAGATCTAAGATGTTAGCACTTAGCATCACATGAGCCCAAAGGGATAGCCTTGCCTGAGAGGCTAAGATCATCCAACTTCGCCTTGAAGCCATTCAAAGCTCCGCCAGGAAGCTAACTTATAGCTTCGCTTGAACTGCTAGAGCGCAACTTCGCAGAGAGAGTTAACTTCGCCTGAAGCCACATGCAACTGCGCAGAAAGGGTATACGGTAGCTTCGCAACAGACAACATCTAGCTCCGCCGAAGAGCTTGTAAATCACCTAGAGGGGGGGTGAATAGGTGATGGCTAATCTAATAGTCACTAAATGCGGAATTAAAAACTATTATGACCAAATAAAACTATTACACTAAACACCACGTATAACACAGAGTGTAGCCGAATTCCCCGTGAAGGGCTCTGGACTAACTCCTCAAGATTCCCCTCGATATGGGTTGAGGTGCCGCGTTGGCTCTCTTGGTTGAATACAAGTGTTAGCAAACAATCCCCAAGCATATACAATTAAGCACACAACAAATATCAAGCATGTAAAGATGAACACAATAATAGCATGCAAGATATACACAATAAGGAGGAGAGAGAGTAAGAGCAATCGCAACACAAGCGATTTGTTTCGAGGTTCGAGCACACTTGCTCTACATCCCCGCCTTCGACACACGAAGGATTTCCACTATAAACAATCCCATTGGATCACCCGGTGCCGCCGCAACACCTACAAGCTCTCGGACTCCCTAGTCCGTACACACGTAAGCCCACCGGCTCGCCGAGGCCGCACCTCAAACACGGAGTTCGCACCCGAACCCGAAACACCGAGTCCACACTAGGACCCGAAACAAACGCGAACACACACGTCCGCCTCCTCATAGTACAAGATGAACTTTGGTGATCACAACTCTTGATCACTTAAAATCCTCTCACAACAAACTCCTATAGGTAGATATAGCAATGGAAAGCTCAAGTGTTGTGTGAGAAAACAAGGAAAAAGATGGTGGAGGAAAACTCAAAGAATCTCTTTAAACACTCTTAATAAAACTCTCCTTTTGATTGGAAGCATTAGCTCTCAAATTTGTGGAGAAAAACTTCTGATAAAGGTAGGAAAAACTGGCTCAAAAACAATCTCCAAATCTTATGAAAAACAGCCCCCAAATGACCCCTTTTATAGAGTCTGGAAAACTAGCCGTTGGGGTCTGTCAGACCTGTCGGTCGACCGCCCGGTCGACCAGCCAACGGTCATATTTCAGACCGTTGTGCCATCGGTCGACCGGCCGGTCGACCGAGGCAAGATACAGAGAGCAGACTCTCTGTCCGGTCGACCGCCCGGTCGACCGGGGCCTTTCCAGAGAGCAGAGCTCTCTGGACGGTCGACCGAGTCGGTCGACCGGCCACCTGTCAGGTCAAGGCGTGCACGTCGGTCGACCGAGCCTGTCGACCGACTTCAGCCCCAGTCGACTTGGTTGGTCGACTAGTCGACTGGCTGAAGCCTGAAAAAGAAAATCTGAGATTAAAACATGGTCTTTTTGGTTCTAATAAAATCACATAAAATACTGAAAAATCTACAAAAATAGTTTTACAAATATACTTTGATAAACAAACATGCTTGCACAAAATCAAGGCATGTTACATATGATTTGGACTATTTTTGTAAGTTGGAAATATTGGTTCAAACTAAAAATAGTATTTTCCAAAACTTATTTTTCCAAGCTTTGTTTTTCCAAAACTTCTCCAAATACAAAAACAAGATATTTAAACATCTATTAAAGCATAGGGTGTGTGGATATGATCCACTACACAAATATGGTGACATATCTATGTTTTTGACATTAAGCTCTAAACAAGATTTTGGTTTAAACATAATACTTGAATACCAAAAATCAAAACTATATTTTTCCAAAATGAAAAGTCTTTTCTAAACTGAAAATTCTTTGATGAAAAGACATCTAAAATAAGAGTGTGTGTGTATATGTACTTGAGCAATCCACCAACTATTCTATCCTTGACATTTTATCTAAAAATAAAATCTTCTAAAAACAAACCTAGACTCAAGTCTTCATCTTCTTGAAGTCTTCACTTGAAGCCTTCTTGACTTGGTCCAAACACCGTGCTAGCTCCAAATCTTGACTTTAAATCCTTTGTTGAAGCTATGCACAAACTAAGATCTTGATCATGAATCTGTCACTAATTAAACACAAGATCATTAGTAAACATAACTACATGAGTTGATCATCATCAAAACTAGAGTGATGGGCTTTCGAGCCAACAATCTCCCCTTTTTGATGATGACAAAACTCATGAAGTTATATATGCATGGATTAAAGTAAAGCTTCAAAGAAGCTCCCCTTAACTCATGCATAACAAATAAACAATAGATATGCAATGAAAGCTCTTAAACATGTATGCAATATAAGAAGATAAACATGCTAATCAAGCATAAAACAAAACAAATTCTTTTTCTCCTATTTGCAAAACAAAACATATATGCATAAACATAAATCTTTTTCCAAAACATGCATATAAATCTCAAATTCTTCTCCCCCTTTTTGTCAATCATCAACAAAGGGGTTAAAGTAAAAACAAAATTCTTCTCCCTTTTTTTGTCATAAACAAATAGATCAATAAGGGGTAAACACAAATCAATCAATAAAAGTTTATATGCGATATACATTCATAAAGAGGAAGACGCTAAGTTAACTTCCCTGCACATATACATTACATGAAAGAGGGATGACAAGCCCTAATTCACATAACGCATAATATGTAATGCATAAGAGGAGATGTGAAGCTCTCCCTACACACGTGTACCACATAAAGAAGAGTTGTCAAGCTCCTCAATACAAGATATACTCAACATGAATCTATATGTAGAAGAGATGTTAAGCTCTCCTTACATATAGGAAATACACATCAAAACATTTTTAATTTTCTTAAACAAAATTTTTAAAGGTATCAGAGCTCTTGTAAAGCAAACAAATTTTTAAGATACGAAATTGTAAATAATTATTATTGTAAATCATATTGATACCAATTGAAATTTAACAAATATGAAGTTGAAACATATTGATATCAAATGTAAACAGAATGATCAAATTTTTTTTTCATCAAAAAATTCAATTGTAAATCAAGCATATATATGATTTGCATGTGCTTTATTTTTCAAAAACATATATGTATGGAAATGATAATATCAATTGAAATTAAAGACATACATATATAGAAACAAAATATGAGTATATACAAAAATATCAATTGAATACCAATTGAAAATAACAGTGTAAATCATGTATATAACTCATAACCTACCACCCTTCATATGCTCAAGATAAAAGATTTTTCAATAAGGCATACTCGCCCAGCTATCCGCCCGTAAAAGTAGGAAGGGGTTTTCGAAAAATAAAGTTTGAAGACATTTATAATGAAAACCACTACCCATATGAAGAATAATTAACTAGTTAAAATAATTTTTTGAAAAACTAGTTAAAGATCCTTCAAAACATGAAATCAACACATATGTTTTTCATGAGTCATACCAAATACATAAGAATTGACACTCAAAATAATAAAGCTCAAAAATATGTTCATGAAAAAAAGTCATGAATAAACAAATAAAGTGTGAGTGTACAAGAATCATGTGTTTAGCATTTTCCATGAAAATAGTCAATAAAGCTCAAAACACAAATTTCATTTATCAAACAAATCATGAAAATTCATTTTTCATTTTAAAACAAAACTTCTAGGTATATGTATGATTATATCCAAAACTAACAATATACATACATATCTCAAACATAAAAGAGTCTATTAAAGGTATTTGCATGAAGGCAAGAGACTCACGGGTATACATGTATATTTATTAGATTTGAATTTAAAAATACATATACATGAAGTAAAAGCATGAAAATAGGCAAAACAAGTATAAATGAGAGAATCATCAAAACTAGCTTATATATGTGCATATAGCGGGTACAAATATGCATGAAGTGCAAACATATATGAATCAAATGTTGCTCACTATTTGTACATGTATAAATACAAGTTTTGATAAAAACTACATTTAAACTATCATTTACTACATGAAGCACAAAAATTCATAAAACATGAACATGCTAAATAATCAATAAATAAAAGAAGCATGTAAACTAAAATAGGAGTTTAGAAATAGTTACCAACTAGGGAACTATGTTCCAAATCTCCAAACATGGTGGATGTCCCACCAAAACTCCTTGATAGCGGTGCATCAAATGTATGTCATTCTAGTCCGTGCAACCACCACCAAGGCACCAAATCTCTCACGTCTTGTGAGAGCCCTCACCTACATCATAAACAAACGGTGGGGACTTTGGTACCCATTTTTTCTTGGGTCCACAGGGGTTAGCATTTAATGGAATCCAACAATTTTTATTAGCAAAATTTAAAACATGCAACTTATCAAAACAAAATTTTGCTAGATGGCCTTTGTGGCCACAATGTGTACAAGTGTACACCTTAGAATGCTTATGTGTATGTGTGTGGTCATGGCGTGCAACATAAGCATATGCATGATGTGGACGTGCATGAATGTGTGGAGTTTGTTTCTTTGAAAACATAGACTCCAATCTATTGTGATTAAATGCACAAGAGCTCAAAGTTGAGCTCAAACTATTTATTTTATTTTTCAAAGCAATTATCTCATTATCATCAATGGTGGCATGTAAAGCATGGTGAGATATAAAATCATTTTTCTTTTTCTTTTTACAAACTTCTTCTTTTTCTTTTTTAAACATTTTTCTTTCTAAGAGTTATTTTCTTGAAAAACAATTTCCTTTTGAGTTTCCACCAAAATAATTTTATCTTTCAAAATCATATTTCCTTCACATAAATCATTCAATTTAGACATCAAGGAAATATTCTCATTATTCAAATCTTCATTTTCTTTTTCAATGCATGCAACCTTATTTCTAATAAATCTTTTTCTTTAAGCATGCAATCAAATTTCTTTTTCAAATTTTTATTATCTTTTCTTAGCATGTCATATTTTTCAAGCAATAGTTGGCAAAATGAAGTGAGCTTATCATTTGACGTGTTATTATCTTCATCTACCTCGGATTCGGTAGTTACCTCAAGGGGTTATCCCCTTGGACCATATAGCATACGTTGGAGATGTCGCTTCCAACATCCGAGTCACTCCCCGCATAGTATTGATCATTTTCGCCAAGGGAGAGGAGGGTATTCCAAACTACAAAAGCCAAATCAAGATTAGCAACCCTAGATAAATAATCATCATTTAGGGTAGATCTTAAAGCATGTAGGACTTTTGCATTAGCCTCAAAATTGTTGCCATTTAAACAATAATCATTTTAAGTTGTGGCAAGATAAACAATAATTCCTAAGGCCTTGAGGTACAAGGACATCTTAACCTTCCAAATTTGGATGTTAAGAATGTCAAACAAAGGTGGTGACATAAAATCCATAGTGTGTGTACAAATATTGTGATTAGCCTAAAATGAGAATCTTTAACTCTAGGTTGTAAGACCCAAATCAAGAGCATTTGGCTCTGATACTAATTGTAAATCACCTAGAGGGGGGTGAATAGGTGATGGCTAATCTAATGGTCACTAAATACGGAATTAAAAACTATTATGACCAAATAAAACTATTACACTAAACACCACGTATAACACAAGAGTGTAGCCGAATTCTCCGTGAAGGGCTCTGGACTAACTCCTCAAGATTCCCCTGGATATGGGTTGAGGTGTCGCGTTGGCTCTCTTGGTTGAATACAAGTGTTAGCAAACAATCCCAAAGCATATACAATTAAGCACACAACAAATATCAAGCATGTAAAGATGAACACAATAATAGCATGCAAGATATACACAATAGGGGGAGAGAGAGTAAGAGCAATCGCAAACACAAGGGATTTGTTTCGAGGTTCGAGCACACTTGCTATACATCCCCGCCTTCGACACACGAAGGATTTCCACTATAGACGATCCCACTGGATCAACCGGTGCCGCAACACCTACAAGCTCTCGGACTCCCTAGTCCGTACACACGCAAGCCCACCGGCTCGCCGAGGCTGCACCTCAAACACGGAGTTCGTACCCGAACCCGAAACACTGAGTCCACACTAGGACCCGAAACAAACGCGAACACACACGTCCGCCTCCTCAAAGTACAAGATGAACTTTGGTGATCACAACTCTTGATCACCTAAAATCCTCTCACAACAAACTCCTATAGGTAGATATAGCAATGGAAAGCTCAAGTGTTGTGTGAGAAAACAAGGAAAGAGATGGTGGAGAAAAACTCAAAGAATCTCTTTAAACACTCTTAATAAAACTCCCCTTTTGATTGGAAGTATTAGCTCTCAAATTTGTAGAGAAAAACTTCGGATAAAGGTAGGAAAAACTGGCTCAAAAACAATCTCTAAATCTTATGAAAAACAGCCCCAAATGACCCCTTTTATAGAGTCTGGAAAACTAGCCGTTGGGGTCTGTCAGACCTGTCGGTCGACTGCCTGGTCGACCAGCCAACGGTTATATTTCAGACCGTTGTGCCATCGGTCGATCGGCCGATCGACCGAGGCAAGATATAGAGAGCAGACTCTCTGTCTGGTCGACCGGGGCCTTTCCAGAGAGCAGAGCTCTCTGGACGGTCGACCGAGTCGGTCGACCGGCCACCTGCCAGGTCAAGGCGTGCACGTCTGTGCACGTCAGTCGACCGAGCCGGTCGACCGACTTCAGCCCCAGTCGACTTGGTTGGTCGACTAGTCGACTGGCTGAAGCCTTAAACAGAAAATCTGAGATTAAAACTTGGTCTTTTGGTTCTAATAAAATCCCATAAAATACTGAAAAATCTACAAAAAAAGTTTTACAAATATACTTTGATAAACAAACATTCTTGCACAAAATCAAGGCATGTTACATATGATTCGGACTATTTTTGTAAGTTGGAAATATTGGTTCAAACTAAAAACAGTATTTTCCAAAACTTGTTTTTCCAAGCTTTGTTTTTCCAAAACTTCTCCAAATACAAAAACAAGATATTTAAACATCTATTAAAGCATAGGGTGTATGGATATGATCCACTACACAAACATGGTGACCTATCTATGTTTTTGACATTAAGCTCTAAACATGATTTTGGTTTAAACATAATACTTGAATACCAAAAACCAAAACTATATTTTTCCAAAATGAAAAGTCTTTTCTAAACTGAAAATTCTTTTATGAAAAGACATCTAAAACAAGAGAGTGTGTGTGTGTGTATGTACTTGAGCAATCCACCAACTATTCTATCCTTTACATTTTATCTAAAATAAAATCTTCTGAAAACAAACCTAGACTCAAGTCTTCATCTTCTTGAAGTCTTCACTTGAAGCCTTCTTGACTTGGTCCAAACACCGTGCTAGCTCCAAATCTTGACTTTAAATCCTTTGTTGAAGCTATGCACAAACTAAGATCTTGATCATGAATCTATCACTAATTAAACACAAGATCATTAGTAAACATAACTACATGAGTTGATCATCATCAAAACTAGAGTGATGGGCTTTCGGGCCAACAGAGCTTTCTTCTGACTTCGCCAGATACTACCTCCAGCTCTGCTGTGAGTTCAAAGCGGGCATCGCCGCTGCTGGTCTGCTATGGTCAACCTTTGACCAATCAAATCTCCAGATGAAATCAGATCTAATTGGGATCAAGATCAATCCAATCAAGATCAAATCTGAGATCAAATTTGGCAGTTGATTGCCACAATCTCTTGACTCTTCTAAAACGAGTAAGAAGATCAGGAGAGATCTTTCAATTATATGGAAAGGATCAAAACGGATCAAGAAGGATCAACCGACCTGCCATTTCTAGCTTCGCAGAAGCTGATCCTAGCCTCGCAGCAAGGCTACTTTCCAGATTTAAACAGATTCGATTCAATCTGTTTTCATATCTTCAAGGGACGGTTATACTCGTTGCTCTCCCTATAAATAGCCCATCAGGGGTACAAGGGAAGGGAGCCTTTCGGAGACAACAACGAAGAGGCTGACAAAGGCCTTTTTCTGAGACAACACGCATAAGAGGACTCCACAAGCAGAAGCTTCTTCACGACGCACCGTGCGCTCTTGAATTCAGAGACTTATAGAGAATTGCTTCTCTAATCAGGGCGCTGATACCCTAATACCTTCTTCTCAAGGAATCTCTAGAACTAGGCGAGAAGGAATTCCTAATTGAAGGCGGTTTTGAGAAGCATCAAGAGGGTTCTACCAACCTTCTGTTCTCTGATTCCCCGAACCAGGCGAAAAGGGAATCTCATCGCTCGCATCGTCAAAGGGACAAAGTGGTCGCGCGCTGACCAGACTCCTATCGGCACACTTCTCCAGAATCTCTGAGGAGATCTACTTGTAATCTTTTTAAGAATACTTGTAATTAGCTCCTCAAACTCTTTTTATTGTAAGTTTTCCCCTTTGCAAAATTAATGGAAAACAGATGGCGACTCCGCTGGGGACGAAATTCTCCACTGCCGAGAATCAAGTGTCGCAATACGACGAACAGACCTTCGGGTCTAACTCTGAATTCAGAAAAGCCGGTGCAGCCAGAGCCTCTCTGGCTAAATCTTCAAGAAAATTCTCTGAGGAGACAGAAAAGGTTCTCTGTGAACCTACTGTGGTTCTCTGGCGCAACAAGGAAGCACGCCCGCAGCGCAAGTCCTTCACTTTCGAGAATCTGGTTGTTCAATTCGACCAAGGAAGATTTGAAGAAGTCCTCTCTGGGGGTGGTCTAATGCTTCGAGCACGGAAGCATAGAAAGGTCTCCATGACCAAGGTTTCGAAGCAGGAACCAGAAGCAGAATTCTGCCAACACCCTTCAGCCTCGCGTGTGGCTAATCAGGTTTCTTGTGAACCTAAGTATCCTCTGCAAAAGCGGATGTGGAGGCCTAAACAGAAGTCTCTGGCCGAAGCCTCAGGCATAGCTATGCCAAAACCGTGCCTCTCTCGTGAAGAAAAATGCAAGATGCCTATCTGCTCCAGCAATACTGCTAATCGCAAAGTCACGACGGCAATCATACCGTCGCCCAATTCAAGAGCAGTAACGCCTTGCGCCGGCCTCGTTCTTATGAGCGAAGCTACTGTACCACGGCGTACGCGCAGGGTTCATGACAGCGAAGCTAGAGGCAAAGTACTATCCAAGGCTAATCGCCTTCGCAGCAGCATAGCGGGTAAACAACCGCAGCGTGCTCTGCTCTCCAGTTCATCAGGCGCTAAGCTTGCGCTTTGTGGCGAAGCTAGAACTGAAGCACTATTCAGTGCTAATCCCTTCTGTGGGGATCAAAGGAGCAGGACAGTGTCCTATATACGATTCAAAAGAGCCTCTGCGCTGGATTGTTTAGGCCCAAGCGGGTCTGATTTGCAGGAATTGTTGACAAATAAACAAACCTCTTCCTCCTGTTGTCAACAAGTGGGATGTCAGTTGGTGACACTCCACTCGGTCCATTGCCGGCTGGGACCAATCCCCGCCACTCCTCCAGGACGACGATCAGTTTTTGATCAATTGTCGGTACAGGCCCCGAGGAAGCATCGCAAAAGGAGCATCTCGCGAGATCTACCCTTCGCATCCGTCAACATGACTGGAAGAGGACAAGAGCTGCGCAGGGGCAGACAAGCGTCCGACGACACTCCCTACAGCTCCCCAGATCCAGATTACAGCCCAGGCTTAGGTGAAGTCTTGGTGCATGAAGAAAGTGTTTTCCGAAACACCAGATCTAGGGTGACGATACCCTATAATTATGAACAGCCTTCCTCCTCAACGGCCCTAGCCTCGCCGGAGCCCAGGAGATCATTCCAACCATCGGATGAAGAAGATGAAGACAGTGGGTACGCCTCTTCAGCGACAGTTAGCTCAGTGCGAATAGACAGAGCATCAGTCAACATGGCTGACAATGCTAACGATGACCTTCGTCGACGTTTGGAAGCTCAGGAGCAAACTTCTAAGACTCAGCAAGAGGCTCTAGACGACATTCAACAGATGCTCGCTCAACTCCTCAGCAATCGCAATGACAATGATGCCAGGAGCAATCATGATGATGAGGAACATTTTAGCAATAATCAGCCAAAGACGGAGAAATCCAAGGAGGGTTCTTCTTTAGACGCCGAAGTCCTTAAAGGCCTCCAAGCTCAAATTGCATCCCTAGCTCAGAGAGATGAATTAAAGAAAGTAGGGGCAGTCCGTCCTTACCCATTGGAGTGGGATTCAGTGCCATATCCACCGAAGTTCAAACCACCAACGTTGCATACGTATGATGGTAAAAGTTCACCAAATCAGCACATCTACTATTTTCGGTCTCGGACTGGTAATGTTATAGGCAACGACGCCATCATGGCTAGGCTGTTCATTGGCACCTTAAAGGGGGTGGCATTTGACTGGTTCCGAAGTCTGCCTCCGGGCTCTATCAATTCCTGGATCGACCTGAAAACCCGATTCCTCTCTCATTTCTATGAGGACGATACCGAAGTGACCATGGACAAGCTCCTCTCCACCATACAGAAGAAGGGCGAATCTGTCCGTGACTATATTGAGTGATTCAGAAATTTTTCTCTGATGTGCCCAGCAGGGATGCCACTACCCATGCTCTTGCAGACATGCAGGCATAACTTCTTGGACCAGGTAGAAGTTCGCATGGGGCTGTCAAGGCCTACACCTGGAAAGAATTGGTCGAACAAGCTGAGATAGCTGAAAAGTTGGCTAAAAAGTTCGAACCATCCACCCCTAAAGGCAAATGAGGTGTGAACAATAAAGGGCGTAGCGACATGGCGCAGTCTTCTCAAGCCAAAGGAAAGAGACTATGTCTGTGGAATTGTCTGGGGACGTGCAGTCGAAGGCCAAGAAAAGCGGCTTCAACAATCAGGAGCCTAAGTTCCCTCCAAAACAGTACTCCTTCAAAGACGATCAGGTGGTCACGATATTCCATCTGCTCCACAAAGGGAATAAAATGAAGCTGCCAGATGCTCAGCGTCCCAATGAGATAGGACGCACCGACGACCCCAAATACTATCTCTACCATAGGATGATTCACCATCCTACCGACAAGTGCTATGTCCTCAAAGATAGAATTCAAGCCTTGGTCGACGTCGAGGTTCTGACATTGAAGACCGAACAGAAGAAAGTCACTGCCAATATGGTGACCCTCGAGTTCGGCAAAACCCCAAAGGTCACAGTTCCTGACGGGACCTATCCAGTCCCTCTGCGACGGCTGGAAGTCAAACATCCTGCGGCTAAAACTCAGGGTAATAAGGGTCTTGTTCCTTTAACATTGGAGACGGGAGAAGTCATGTGGATACACTCAGACCTCGCCCAAGACATGCAGTGGGATTCAAAGAGCCCCAAGTCAAAGGGCAAATCTTGTAATGTCATCTCCCTCCTACGGACGACGGCAATCTTACTTCAGTTTCCCTCAGTGATTAAGAAGGAGAAAAGCATGCTTGCACAATGCAGGCCGACCTACCTCAACAGATGGGCACCCGATCTGGAAAATCATACTTAAGGCAGTATGAGAAGTCTACTGACGAGATACAACAGCAAATGACGTCAGTATAAATACCAGCATCCGCTCCAGTCCCAACAAAGGGAAAAGAAAAGCCTAAGGAGGTACGGTTCGATCAGGTGTTGAAGAAACCATCAGGCCCAGGGTAAGATACGCCCTTCCGTTTTGACATATTGGCCCAGCTGGCTAATATCCCAGCTCGTATTACAATACACGAGCTCCTTCGTCTCTCAAAAGAGACAAGAAAAGCACTTAGGGATGCCCTGGCTAATTCAGAATCATTCCTAACATATATGCCGGAAATCCCTAAGGATGACGCTCAGTCTTCTTGCCCTGAATGCCATCATATACAATCAAAGGTGCCCGCTATTACCTTCACAGCGGAAGATATGCTTCTCAAAGATAACAAGCACGATCGACCTCTGTACTACACCGGATATATCGGTTCAACGTGCATTGAAAGAGTACAAGTTGACCCGGGGTCCGCACTCAGCATCATCCCCAAAAGGCTTCTCTACTTCCTCGGCATACCGCCGTATAGGTTGTCCGCAACCACCACTACAATATACGATTTCAATGCCAGGAGTAGTCATCCACTCGGGAAAATCTGACTCCATTGCAGAATCGAGAGCCTGAAGTCAGAAGTGACATGCTATGTCATTGACGCTGACACGTCATATAACCTGCTGCTAGGACGACCATGGATCCATGCCAATTGGATCGTTCCCTCTACTCTGCACCAATGCTTCAAATATATGAAGATGACGCGACAGTATGAACTGTCATTGCTGAAAAGCAACCATTCAAAGGGGTGGAAAATTACTTCACTGACGCTCTCCTGTATCAAGAGGCCGGTGGAATACCTAAAGAACCGTTGCCGGACGACGACAAAAGTGGCAACGAGGCGGATTCAGAATCCGAAGCAGGCATGCCAGCCATTCTGATTGGTGATAATATTTCTTTTGATTATCCTGCGAGTGTTGGGCTATTTGAATCCATTACGGATAGCTCTCTGCACATGCCTTTAAATAAGCCAAGTGCGTCCAGTACGCCCATGGAATCCGCAGAAGGAGCCGTTTTGGTGATCCTGCCATCCATAGAAGGTCAGTTACCGATAATTTTCGGTAGAACCCAACCACGGGAACCCATAATCGCAGATTCAAGTTCAGATTCAGACACTCCACAATTCTTTCATTACGCGCGGCCAGCGCACCATATTATGAAGAAAATAGGATACGACCTAAAGCATGGAGGAGGCCTAAATTTTGGAAAAGGAAGGCGCAGTTTGATGCGTGACTTTGTGCCAAAAGGGAAACCTACAAATTACTATGATAGTACACGCAGGGAGTTGGGATACGTTACACCCACATCGTCAGCAACGGTTCAATTCAAAGACGATGAACTAATTCCATCACATTCAGCCTCATCCTCCGAGTGGGACTCAGACGTCAGTATAGGAGGAATGTTCGAAAACCTCACTGTTAATATGACCTCAAGCAGTCAATTGGAGCCCGCGGAAGCTACTGATGAGGAACCATGGGCCCAGCAATTAGACCTCCAATGGGAAAAGCGATTCGAACTGCGCGAGCCACCTATAGAAGATAAGGTGATGCAGGTCAACTTGGATAGTCAAGACCACCCTATGCCCATCTTTATAAGTGAAAGCCTATCACTTACAGAAAAGGAAGAATTGATAATACTCATAAAGGAGTATATAGACGTCTTCGAATGGAGCTACGAAGACATGCCCGGACTTGATCCGCAAGTCGCCATGCACCGTCTGAATATCAAGCCCGATGTTAAGCCAGTCAAGCAGCAACAACGTCAGTTTCGCCCAAATATTATGGAAGCTATTGAAGCCGAAGTTCACAAGCTCATTGCATGTGGCTTCATCTGGGAGGAACAACATCCAGATTGGGTAGCTAACATCGTCCCCGTCCTCAAGAAGAACGGGAAAATACGGATCTGCATTGACTACTGTGATCTCAATACGGCCTGTCCTAAAGACGAATTCCCGCTCCCCATCACCGATGTCATGATCGACAACACATGTGGATTCGAAAGAATGTCTTTCATGGACGGCTTTTCAGGGTACAATCAGATTAAAATGTATCCCGACGACGAAAAGCATACTTCATTCCGAACACCTTTAGGGGTATACTGCTACACCGTGATGCCTTTCGGACTCAAGAATGCAGGAGCAACCTATCAGCGGGCAATGATTACAATCTTCCGCGATCATCTCCGAAAAATGGTAGAATGATATGTCGACGACATTGCTGTCAAAAGCCGCAGCAAGGATGAACATCTCTGCGATTTGAGAACGATGTTCAACATAATGCGGACTCATCAGCTGAAAATGAATCCGACAAAATCCTTCTCGGGAGTGTCAAGTGGCAAGTTCCTTGGGTTTATTGTTACATCAAAAGGAATTCATCTTGACCCAGACAAAGTCAAAGCTATTCAGAGCATGCATCCACCGAGAAATCTCAAAGAGCTTAGAGGCTTGCAAGGCAGACTGTCTTATATTAGAAGATTCATTGCAAATCTCTCAGGTCGCTGTCAGCCGTTCACCCGACTCATGAAAAAGGGTGCTTCCTTCGTATGGGATCAAGCTTGTCAGGAAGCTTATGAAGATATCAAGAGATATCTCACAAAACCTCCGGTCTTAGTGGCCCCCACATCAGGGAAACCATTCTTGCTTTATGTGAAAGCTATGGACCATTCTCTTGGTGCCCTCCTCGCTCAAAAAGACGACAGTGGTCACGAGCAAGCCATTTATTATCCAAGTAGGACTCTGATAGGGGTGGAATCTCGCTATAATCCTATCGAGAAAGAGTGTTGTAACACCCCGCTCCCGGGATACGTACTTAGTTGCGTATTCAGATTTCTCGATCATATTTTTCAATTTGCTTCCTGTATTTGTTTTGTATTATGAATTCTTTATATGATTGTTTTGTCTTGGATTTGGATTCGTGGATTCGGAGTCAACCTTAGTTTGAACCGAAGGCCCGATCCTAGAGTATCGTTCGGTTTGGACATTCTGGCATTCCGATTTGACCGATTTCAGTTTTGAACATCATTTTCCAATATTCTAGATTTTATATGATTTTCTAGAATTTTCCGGAATTAAGTTGAAAATCTTCAAAACCGGTATCGGCCAGTTTCGTTGACCGATTCCCGGATTTTTAATTTACAAACGGTTTGGAATTTCTAAAAGTACCTTTAGACATTATTTCTTAAAATCATATTTTCTATCTAAATACATTTTCTGGGATTTATCAGATTTTATCAAAACCCGGCCAATCCGGTGTATACCGAGATTGACGGTTGACCTTATGATTTTTATCTCGAAAAGGAAATTGAATTTCTGAAAACCGATTTCACCGAAAATCATTTTATAATATTTATGATTTTTGGGAATTTTTGGGAAACTTTCCGAGTTACTTCAATTTTGGGCTTTTCCGGTGTTTTCCCAGATACCGAGGAGATTGTCCCACATATTCCACTTTGTCTTTTCCCCATTTTCTCTCTCCTTCCTCAAACGCAGATCTCACCAACCTGGGATTCTGCATTATTGTGTAGATCCTCCCCATTCCGCATTTAATGCACTTCAGATCAAATCCCATCAAGTATCATGATTTTCTCTCTCCTCTGTCAAACGCAGCCTTCTCTAAACGCAGCTTTAATCACTGCGTTTAGCCCATTTGGCCTAAACGCAAGAGTGTGCTGCGTTTCAATGAAGGAAACGCAAGAATCCACCTTTGTTGCTTTTGTCTCTTATGGTGTACAACACATTATTTTATCTTCCTTTCTCTCTCTTCATTAAATGCCTCTCTTCCAAAAGTCTTCTCCTTGATATTATAACCCTTCCCCATCACTACAACCGGCCAAGTGGCCAAGAGTGATATCATATCCCTCAATTTTACAAAAACCCCCTCACCTTTATTTATTTGCATCACTTCACAAACTCAAATCCTATAAATACCCTCTCTCCCTCTCTCTCTCTCTCTTCATTTTACTTCTTTTTCTTCTTCTTAGCTTCCTGCAGCCTCCAACAGAGATGCCACCAAGGGAGAGCTCCTTCTCTTGCTTCCCTTGTTCACCCCAAACTTCATCTTCTCCACAACAACATCCCCATACCATCACATTCAACCTCTATCACTTTGTGAGAACCGGCCACTCCTTTTGGATTGGGGCCGTGTTTCTTTTCTGGCGGCAAAACTTAGGGCCGGTACCCTCCTTTTGGATTGGGAACTTCCCTTCGTTGGACGCGGCAAAGATCTTGTTAGGCGAGTAATTCTCGCTATCCGCTTGCCTTCGTATTTTATTGACTATGCGGGTGTTCTCGCTTGATTTTCCTATTTCGGCAAGTGCTTTTCCTCGCCAAGAACTTGTATTTTTATCAACAAACTATAACTCTTAAAAAGCTGTTACTGCTCACTGTTTCCCAGTATTAGTCGACTTGCCCAAATCATAAGTCGACTAACTCCTCGAAACGCAGCCTGGTTATTCTGGAACGCACCTTATTAGTCGACTAATCCTTTGTGCCAGTCGACTAACCTTTACTGGAACGCGTCCTTTTCCTGGAACGCTGCCTACTCTTTCATCCCTTATTGACTAACTCTTTCTTGTGAGACGCGGGCTTGTGAAACGCGGATTCATGAGACGCGGACTTGTGGCAAGACGCGGGCTTGTGGAACGCGACTTCGTGAGACGCAGTTTTGCGAAACGCAGCATGCTAGTCGACTACCCCTTGCGTCTAGTCGACTAACCCTTTTCTGAAACGCGGTTCTCTGAAACGCGGACTTCTCTAAGTCGACTTGGTCCCCCTTTATAGTCGACTTACTCCTTGTCTAGTCGACTACTGATTCCTCTAGTCGACTAAGTTTGACTGATTTCCATGTTTGATCGCTTTATTGACAATAGACCCTTTCCTTTGACCTTGTATTGATCATGTGCCTCCAGTTGCTCAGCTTCTATTGATCTTATTTAACTATTACCCTACCACTTGCCAGATACAATCTATCACACTCTTGTCCAATATGTTATCACCTGGCACCTGTCATACTGCTACTTGCTACTAACTCCTGTTATACTTCCTGTTCCCGTCAAGTCCTGAATGGAACTAAGTGCCACACGGAACAAAGTGCCACATCACTCTCGTGGTGGGGCCACCTCTTGAATCTGTGGGGGCCACCTCTAGAATCCATCTCTGCAGAACAAAGTGCCACATGGAACAAAGTGCCACATCACACTCGTGGTGGGGGCCACCTCTTGAATCTGTGGGGGCCACCTCTTGAATCTGTAGAAGCACCTCCTGTCTGAACCTGATTTCCTGCTATGACCCCTGTCATGATTCCTGTTATGAAATCCTGGATTCCTGATCATGTCCTGCTTACTTGATACATTATTATAATTAGACAACTTGCACCGGTTTGGGGGAAACTGATGGGCCCTGATTAATCATGTTCATGGTGGCACTATCGAGTCACGCGTGGCCACATACTTGAGGGATCACCTGGCGGCCACCAGGGATTCCGTGGGGTGTGCTGGCACCCCTACTCCTGATATTCATGCCGGGTATGCACACGCCCTAGACCTATTTCTATGGGATCTGCGATACTCTATTCCTGTTCGGGCGACCATAAGTCCCGGTACCTAGCGGTACGTTCCGGTTCAGCACCGGATACTCCTGAACCGTTGTCCCGGGCATGTACGGGACCCATCCAGAACATGATGCATCGAACTTTATCAGTTTCCAGATAACTTGCTCTATAAGTTGTAAGTAGAAGTATGTGTAATGGGACGCATACTAAAACCTACAACTTAGACAGCCTAATCATAATAATAATTCTAATATGTTTCCACCGCATTGTTTTGGATCTCGAGCTGTACGCGTTCAGGTTACGGTAACATGAGGTAAGGGTATATAGATGAGGGTTTCCTTGTTTGGATTATTCCTTCGAGGTACTAATCTCATAAAGCCATAACCTAGACCTGTACAATTGGATTTACTCGTAATCGGTTTTTATTCTGTTTTATCGGTTTTATGTTAGTTTAGGAGATAACTAGTATTGCCCGATCTACTTTACTTCTTACTCTGTTATGCCATGGATGTCAACTACTACATTCTATTTGTTCCTACATGCTTATGTCTACAACATGATTTTCATGCTTATAATCCAGATTTACTGATACGCATGTGCTTACCTATACTCGCCATTTGGCTTTTCGTATTACTACTCGCCTGGGGAGTTTCATCTGACTCCCCTGGATTCTCACGTCCAGGTCCTGGAGCTTGGAGCTAGAGGATTCTTCTTGCTGAGGATCAAGTTTACTTCTGTGGAGCGGTCAGATCAGCTGTAGCTCCAGTCCCATCCTTGCACCTCCTGGTTGGCTCGCGATACCTCCAGCTATCTCGTGAGCACCCTTTTGTACTGTTCATACATGTACATCTCTTGTACTCACGCATTTGCGCCTGTCAGGTGATGTAATATTATTGTAATATTGATCACCTCTGGTGATAACTCTGTTATTGGACTCATGTATTGGAATGTATAATGCACCACTTGCTTCCGTACTTTGATTCTTGCCTATACTGATGCTTAGCGTATATACGTGAAGGTACTTCTGACTTGCGTATATACGTTGCAGTAATGTCTCCGTATCTGCCAGGATCGGGGCGTTACAGGTGTTTAGCTCTTGTCTTTGCTGTTCAGAAGACGCGACATTATTTGATCGGCCAAACCATACATGTCATCTCCAGAGTGAACCCATTGCGTCTCCTCATGACAAAGCCAGGATCACTGAATTCAAAATTGGCTAAATGGGCACTTCTTTTGTCTCAATACAACATGATCTTTACCCCTCAGAAAGCGGTTAAAGGTCAGGCCCTCGCAGAGTTTGTGGCTGCCCATCCAGTTCCGGAACATTCAAAACTTCACGAGGATATTCCAGATGAAGTCTTCGACTCCAATGTAACTTCAGAGGAGGAAGTGTGGCAGATGTTCTTTAATGGAGCATCGCGAATGGGCCCTAAAGGCAAGATTATTGCCAGAGTGGGGGTTGTGTTTATCTCCCCACAGAATCATGTCCTGCCCAGAGCATTTTCTCTGACAGAATCATGCTCCAACAATATAGCGGAATATAATGCTCTGCTCATTGGTCTTCAGCTCGCCCATGGAATGGGGGTACGCTACCTTGAAGCCTACGGGGATTCAAAACTGATCATCAATCAGGTTAAAGGCGAATATGAAGTGCGCCACAAAGTCTTGGTGCCTTACTATTACACAGCCATCGAATTGGCTAATCTATTTGAAGGCTTCTACATCGGGCACGTGTCTCGATCTCAAAATACCAAGGCGGACGCTCTTGCTGCATTAGCAACAACACTAGCCTTGCCAGCCGACACCGAGTATCACCTCACAGTCGCAACTTGACATCTTGTATGCGCTAAGCATATGCTAAGAACCCGACAAGTCCATAATGTCTCCACGGATTTTGAGCCGAAAGATTGGCGCTTTCCTCTCATTGACTATGCTTTGCACGGTCTGCTTCCAGACGATCCTAAAGAAGCGGCATCTATCAGACGAAGGTCTCTCCGTTTCTACTACGATCCAACTCTGAAGACACATATGACGGTGTCCTCCTCCGTTGTCTGTCCAATTCAGAGACACAGGAAGTGCTTAAAGAAGCACACGATGACATTTGCGGAGCTCACCAGCCAGGACCAAAGCTTAAAGACAGGTTGCATAGGCTTGGATATTATTGGCCAACTATGATAGCTGATGCCATCCAATACGCACGAAGGTGTAAAGCGTGTCAAATCCATGCGGACTTCATACACCAGCCTTCGGAGTTGCTCCACCCGACTGTTGCTTCATGGCCATTTGAAGCATGGGGAGTTGATGTCGTAGGGCCAATTAGCCCCTCTTCAACAAAAGGTCACCGGTTCATCCTGGCAATAGCCGACTACTTTTCAAAGTGGGCAGAAGCTATACCATTGGCTGAAGTCAAAACCTCTAATGTGGTTAATTTCATCAACGCTATGTCATCCATCGATTTGGTGTCCCTAGGCGGATCATCCACGACAATGGTCCCCAATTCATAAGCTAGGTATTCTATCGGTTCTGCGATAAATACCGAATTCAAAATGTGGCTTCAACTGCCTATAATCCCGCCGCTAATGGCTTGGCGGAAGCATTCAACAAAACAATCATCAAGTTACTCAAGAAGTTCGTCTCCTCAAATAAGCGAGATTAGGACGAAAAGCTTGGTGAATGTCTTTGGGCCTACCGAACCACGGTTCGGACACCGACAGGCAATATGCCTTTTTCCCTGGTGTACGGATGTGAAGCAGTCATCCCATTGGAAATCCAGATGCCATCATTGCGAGTCGCTCTAATGACTATGATCACATCAGAGGACAATGATCAGTTGCATCTTCAAGAGCTCGAAGCCCTAGATCAGAAGCGACTACAAGCTCAGCAACACATCGAGTTGTATCAAGCTCGAATCTCGAAAGCCTTCAATAAGAAGATCAAATAAAGAGTCTTCCAGAAAGGAGACTTGGTTTTAGCCGTCAGACGACCAATGATTATGATGCACAAGACCAAAGGCAAATTACAGCCTAAATGGGAAGGACCGTTTGTGATAGAAACAGTCCATTCAAACGGAGCATACCGCCTTATGACTTCAGATGGCGATTTACTCATGATGCCGATCAATGGCAAATTCTTAAAGAAGTACTATCCTTAATTAAGGACCCTTCTTACGATCAAGTTAACACTACACCTCTGATCAAGACCTTCATATCCAAGGTATATGCAAAGAGAGCCTTTCTCTTCCTCCAAGCGAGATCACACAACCATAAACCAGTAGGAACCTGGCCGTATACTGGTTGTCTCAGAGGAAAATCAATGTTACACATAGTTAACCAGATGATCCAACATCCTTAACAATTAAGGACAGAGGAAAATGTTGGCCTTTAAGCCCAACATGAGTCCTCGACAACTCATCATGCTGAGGGGAATAGCATGGATAGCCCAATTCAAACGGTAGTTGGTAAAGGCATATCAAACCCGTTGACAGCTGGGGATTTGCTAAAAATCCTAAGGGACCTGTTCCCATTTGATTCCCTCTCCAAAATCACTTACCAATTCTTATCCATAGAATGGTAAGACCACATATGCATTTCGCTGTTGCGTTAACATTAAACCTATGACAATGATTCCCTCGTTTTCCCCGCGAAAACGAGACCTCCAAAATCACTTACCAATTCTCATCCATAGAATGGTAAGACCACATATGCATTTCGCTGTTACATTAACACTAAACCTATGACAGTGATTTCCTCGTTTCTCCCCGTGAAAACGAGACCTTTTCCCAAATTCCATTACAACCTTGAGCTTGGTGGCGTCTCAATCGGTTATGTCATTGCGACCTCTGAACCAGCAGACAGCAAGTCTCAACCCCGAGCCCTGTTGACATTTACAAAAGACAGGTCTCGATACTTATTGACATTTATAAAAGATAAGTATCACCAACCTTGAGCTAGGTGGCGTCTCAATCGGTTATGTCATTGCGACCTCTGAACCAGCAGACAGCCAAGTCTCAATTTTGAGCTTGTTGACATTTACAAAAGACAAGTCTCAACCCCGAGCCCTGTTGACATTTACAAAAGACAAGTATCACCAACCTTGAGCTTGGTGGCGTCTCAATCGGTTATGTCATTGCGACCTCTGAACCAGCAGACAGCCAAGTCTCAATTTTGGGCTTGTTGACATTTACAAAAGACAAGTCTCAACCCCGAGCCCTGTTGACATTTACAAAGATAAGTATCACCAACCTTGAGCTTGGTGGCGTCTCAATCGGTTATGTCATTGCGACCTCTAAACCAGCAGACAACCAAGTCTCAACCTTGAGCCTGTTGACATTTACAAAAGACAGGTCTCGATACTTATTGACATTTACAAAAGATAAGTATCACCAACCTTGAGCTTGGTGGCGTCTCAATCGGTTATGTCATTGCGACGTCTGAACCAGCAGACAGCCAAGTCTCAACCCCGAGCCCTGTTGACATTTACAAAAGATAGGTCTCGATACTTATTGACATTTACAAAAGATAAGTATCACCAACCTTGAGCTTGGTGGCGTCTCAATCGGTTATGTCATTGCGACCTCTGAACCAGCAGACAGCCAAGTCTCAATTTTGAGCTTGTTGACATTTACAAAAGACAAGTCTCAACCCCGAGCCCTGTTGACATTTACAAAAGACAGGTCTCGATACTTGTTGACATTTACAAAAGACAAGTATCACCAACCTTGAGCTTGGTGGCGTCTCAATCGGTTATGTCATTGCGACCTCTGAACCAGCAGACAGCCAAGTCTCAACCTTGAGCCTGTTGACATTTACAAAAGACAGGTCTCGATACTTATTGACATTTACAAAAAGATAAGTATCACCAACCTTGAGCTTGGTGGCGTCTCATTCGGTTATGTCATTGCGACCTCTGAACCAGCAGACAGCCAAGTCTCAATTTTGAGCTTGTTGACATTTACAAAAGACAAGTCTCAACCCCGAGCCCTGTTGATATTTACAAAAGACAGGTCTCGATACTTGTTGATATTTACAAAAGACAAGATCACTAACCTGAGCTTGGTGGCGTCTCAATCGGTTATGTCATTGCGACCTCTGAACCAACAGATAGCCAAGTCTCAACCTTGAGCCTGTTGACATTTACAAAAGACAGGTTTCATCCACACCTGTTGACATTTACAAAAGACAGGTTTAATCCATACTTGTTGACATTTACAAAAGACAAGTATTACCCTTTTAGTCCCATAAGGGCTAATCTTGAGCTTGGTAACTTCTCAACCGGTTACGTCAATACGACCTCTGAACTGGCAGGTAGCCAAGTCTCATTATTCAATCCAACAAAGACTATGTTCTCAAATGGCTGTAATACAACTTTTAAATTCAACTCAGCAAGGAGTCAAAATAAAATTATTTTTTATTGATTCCAAAAAAGAAGGGATACATGGAGGCATATATATTACGACCTACGGGCATGCATCATAAGATCTGATCCGCTCTTCAAGGGAAGCCAGCCTCGTCCTCCTATCATCAGCAGCCTGGACAAGCGCCTGCAACCTCAGCTCAGCTTCATTAAAGTTCGTCGCCTGGGCCAAATGAGCCTCAGCCAAAGTTTCCCTTTGAGCCAACTCTTGCCCCGAAAGCTCATCACTCTGAGCCCTGAGCTGCTCAAGCCGGGCAGTCTCTTCAAGACGCACTGGTTCAGCCTTGGATAAAAGAAGATTTACCTTCCTGATCATCTCCTTGGCCTTCCCAATTTTATCTTCAGCGTCGAGAAGAGCACTGGTGGAGGCATCAATGGCATTCCCAACCTCTGCTTGCCTTGTTTCCAAGGATTTCAAGTTAGAAGAAATAGCCTTAGCAACTTCCTGAGCAGCAAGACGGGCTTCATGCATTTGAGTGACAAGATGCGCAAACTGCTCATTAACCGAAGACTCCAGATCTGAGCGGCTAAGACAGCGCCATTCCTCTACGTCCCTCTCAAATTGATCCACCAGGAGTTCTAAGGCAGTGGACTGGTTATACCCTTCAAGGTCCCGAATACTTTCAATACTGCGGGAGAGGACCACCTTTAAAGTTGAGAATGACATCGTCGAACCTTTCAAGACCAAATCAATGCATCGCTTCAAGCCTTTATAAAAGCTATCGACTATGTCACCTATAAAATCATTTTCAATCTCGGCCACTTCTGGTAGACGGACAGCCTCAGAAAAATCCACCAGCCTGGTTGACACTACTGTGGAAGGAATGGCGGGAACACCGGCTGCAGCAGCATGATAAGGCATCGGTGACCTTGGCGGAGTCCTCATTGAGACCAGTACACTAGCCACAACTGAGGTAGGACTAGTGACCATCTCCTGGACGACAGGCTCAACCACCAGGTTGGGGAAGTTGGACTTGTAATCACTCTCAGCTCTGCACCTGGCAAAACTGATGGCACCTCACTCGTTGATATAATTGGGAGTAAAGTTGCCTCCGTGACTACCGCCTCTTCAACCTCTGTTCCTCTGGCTGGCTCAGGCCGATAAGGGGGCAGGTCACCGTATAAAGCTTCCAACACAGCAGCATCCGCCGCGGTCGAAGTGCTCATTGAAAATCACCTAGAGAGGGGGTGAATAGGTGATAATGCTAACCAATGCACAATTAAAAAATATGATGCAACAATCAACCCAAAACAAGACTAGAAGCCGAATACCCCGTGAAGGGCTCTGAACTCCTTCCTCCTGATTCCTCTAGATATGAGTTGGAGGTGCGCAATGCAATCTTGTTGTATGAGTATTTGATTGACAATGTGAATATGCAATAAGTGAATATAACAATGAAAATGAAGAGCAAGTACAATGTAGCAAAGAAAATGTGAAGCAAGTAGATAAAGCAATGAATATAAAGTAAGTGATTGAAGCAAGAATTAAGAGCAAGTAAGAGCAAGTAAACCAAACGCAAACACCAAGAATTTTTCCAAGGTTCGAGCACCCAGCTCTACGTCCCCGCCTTCACCCAGAAGGATTTCTAACAACTATAACTTCACAAAGAGATTACAAAAACACAGGAGTACCCACTCCACAATCTCAATTACAAGTTCTCTCTTAGTGATCAAAAGACTACAAACTATCTTTTGCAAACTCCTCTTTCCCTTACAAGAGCCCTGTAGAGTAATGGTTAGAATTGAAGCTCAAATAGTGTAAGTGCAAAAAGGAAATGAACTAGAGAGAGTTTAGAAAATGAAACTTCAGCGATGAGAGAATCTTCAGCACAAAAATCAAGGACCAAACTCTCTTGAAAGCTTTTGAAAACTTTGAAACTTTTTGTATATAATGCTTGTTGTTAAAAACATAACCCTAATCACCCTATTTATAGGAAAGGGCTAAGGATTAAAAAGTAAACTCATATAATGTTAATTAGGAAGAATTTGACCCTTAAAATATCCCCTAAATTCGTTTAGAAACGAAAAATACAAATTTAAAACGTGTTTAAAAGCTAGCCGTTATGGCTGAAACGGCTACCTCGGTCGACCGGCAGGTCGACCGAGATTCAAACAAAAGAGCCGTTGCAGGCTCTCGGTCGACCGCCCGGTCGACCGAAACAAACAAAGAGTAGCACCACTTCAGTCGGCCAACCGCCCGGTCGACCGAAGGGCTCCGGTCGACTAGCCGGTCGACGGGAAACATGCACACTGATACGCACCAAAACTGCCAGAAGTCCAGTCGACTAGGTCGCTCGACCGGTGTGACCTGACTTAGTGTCGGTCGACCGGTCGTCGACCAGCTCAGGCCAAAAGCTGAAACTGAAACAGATTTTTAAGGAGATTTTGATATCTAATAAAATATTTTTGATTAGAGATATATATATAAAACATAAAATTGAGTTTGTAATCAAAAGGCTTTGTATTAAATTATTTTGTATATATTTATAGGAAATATTTCTAGAAAAGACGTGTGCGCAAAAACGTGTGTGTTGGAATATAGAGCTTCAATCCTAATCACTATTCTTTAACAAAACTATAAAACTAGAAATAAAACTAATGAAATTTCTTGAGCAATCTTGAAGTCTTGAGCCATGCAAAGCCTAGTTAGAGCCTTCTCTTCTATGTTCCTTCCTTGATGTGCCATAAGCCTTCTTTGCTCCATGAACCTAGAATTTCTTGCAAAAGCTAAGCAATGGCCTCCAAACATGGTACAAACCTGAAACTTATCTTGAACAAACTTATTAGTACCAAATAGCTCTTATTTGTTTTGTTATCATCAAAACTCTAAACAAATGGAGAGTGTAACCTTTTGGGCCAACAATCTCCCCCTTTTTGATGATGACAAACAAATAGGCTAAGTTAAAAAATAAAAGAGAGGTGTAAGCTCTCCTCAAATTATGCTACAATAAACAAATAAAAACAATGCACTATGCAAGCAAAAACCATGAAACTAAAATCATGAGGTATAAACACTTGCAAAACACTTAAACTCAAATACAAGAAATCATAAACACTTCAAACTTATTCTCCCCCTTTTTGTCATACATCAAAAAGGGTAAGAAAAAAACATTTTTATTCAATAACACAAATATTTAATTCACCACAAATAAAGGAGAATCTAGCAACATCAAGTGGTTTAGTGAAAATATCGGCAAGTTGCAAATCTGTGGAAACATAATCAATATCTATATCACCTTTCTCAAAATGATCTCTAAGAAAGTGATATCTAATCTCAATGTGCTTGGTCTTACTATGTTGATTTGCATTCTTGGTCATATGAATAGTACTAGTATTGTCACAAAAAATTTTTATATGATCATAATGCAAATCATAATCAAGGAGAGCATATTTCATCCAAAGGACTTGTGCACAACAAGCCCCCGCTGCAACATACTCCGCCTCGGTGGTTGAGAGAGCTACGGAATTTTGTTTCCTAGAGGCCCATGAAACAAGACAATTACCAAGAAATTGACATGTCCCACTAGTGCTCTTTCTATCTATTCTACAACCCGCATAGTCGGCATCCGAATAACTCGTCATTGAGAAATCTCCGGTTTTCGGATACCATAGACCCATTCTAATTGTGCCCTTAATATAACGAATGATGCTTTTTACCGCAATAAGATGAGACTCTTTAGGACACGATTGGAATCTAGCACAAAGACACACACTAAACATGATGTCCGGCCTACTTGCCGTCAAATATAACAAACTTCCTATCATGCTTCTATATAACTTAATATCAACACTTTTACCTCGGTCATCCTTATCAATCTTGGTTGTAGTTGCCATGGGAGTGTTGCAAACTTTTGAACCTTCAAGTCCAAACTTCTTTACGAGTTCCTTTGCATACTTGGCTTGACATATGAAATTCCCATCTTGCAATTGCTTGATTTGGAGTCCAGGAAGAAATTCAATTCACCCATAGAAGACATTTCAAACTCACATTGCATAACCTTTTCAAACTCCTTGCATAAAAACTCATTAGTAGAACCAAAGATTATATCATCAACATAAATTTGCACAATTAAAATGTCATTATCACATGCTTAGTAAAAAGAGTTGTGTCTACTTTGCCTTTAACAAAATCATTTAAAATGAGAAAACTAGAAAGCCTTTAAACCAAGCTCTTGGAGCTTATTTCAATCCATACAAAGCTTTATCAACTTTAAAAACAAAATTAGGATGAACATGATCAACAAATCCGGGAGGTTGTTCAACATAAACTTATTCATTGATAAAACCATTTAAAAATGCACTTTTCACATCCATTTGAAAAAGTTTAAAATTTTTAAAAGATGCAAAAGCTAGTGTCATCCGTATGGCTTCAAGCCGTGCTACAGGTGCAAAGGTCTCTGATGGGGAGATTCCGTCTCCTCGTTTTAATTAACCGCAAGCGCACGGTCGTTCGATTGTAGCACTTGAGGGTCGGTCCACAGGGACATGTGATTCTTTTGGTTATGACACTTCTACATGAATGGATCAAAAGATTTAGGGATTTTGTGAGCTATGTGAACTAATTATAGTAAAAGAAAGATCAAGCACTTAGGATCGAATTCCCTAAACTAGCATCAAGTGGTCAGTCTTAGTCTCCATACTAGTCTGTTGTTACTCATCAAAATCTCTATTCCTAATAGGCAAAGTACATCTGAACACTAGATCTAAGCACATGGTATTATCTACATCACATGGTCCATCAAAGGTAAATAAAATGACAAAATAAATTAAAAGCAAAAAAAACAGTAAAACCCTAAGTATGGACCATTGACTATTGACATATACCTTGTCAAATAACTAGTGACTCTAGAAATAATCTCTTAAAAGTTATAGGTCAATTGGTGAGTGTAAACAATCCTAAATAAGAGAGCTAACTCGGTCCACAAGAATAAAGTCTAGGTTCATCTCCCCTAAGCACTTGCAAAAGAATCTACCTATTCATTTTAAAGTTATTAACAAGATAGTCTATTAAATAAAATATTATTAAATTAGATGATTAATTTAACATAATTAAATAACTAAAGCAGTTAGCATAAGTCAGCAATATACTACTCCTAACAAATATCTAGCTAAAATAGTTAACTAATAAAATTAAATATCAAAATTATTTACACAATCTAAACAAACAATAATTACTTACCTTCATAATGCTGGCACCTTGCACAGAGCACACCCCAATTTCATTCAAGCATGCATAATGCTCAGAACAGCCCACGCATTGCTCCCACCAAAACTTGATTCATTGAAGGATGTGCATTAACTTGATTCATTGAAGGATGTGCATTGCCATTATTCCCATATTCTACAGTTCATAAAATGAGAGTGCGTGGGCAATGGGCTTGTGTTCTCCTTGTTTGGCTGCTACAGTGCGGGAGTGGAGTTCTATTGTTTCATCTCGTGTGTGACTCGAGGCGGAGAGCAACGTTGCTCTGCTCGTGCACAGCCGCCTTCCTCGCACGTTCTCGGATGCGAGGGCGCTCGATCTCTCCCCTTGGAGCCCGCGTGAACAGGACCACGAAGATGCCACAAGAGGCAAGCGCCTCCTCTTGCTCTCCTGTGTGCCACGCCCGAGGCGAGAAAAGACAATGATGGCCACCTCAATGATTAAAACGGAGAGAAAATAAAAAAAACGGAAAGAGACAGCGGCCCTAGGGAGAAAATAACTTCCGAAGAAATTGCAGAAAATTTAGAAAGTGGCCAAAATTCAAGGCCTGATTATGAGAGAAAAAATTCTAAAAAATAAAAACCCTCGGAAAAAAAAAACCTCCCAAACCCTAGCCTTTACATGTATATTTATAGGCTAGGGTTTTGCTATTTTACACAAAAGTCTAAAATAGTTACAAAATTACAAGGAGAATCGTTAAATTAATTTTGCACTTTACATCTCTATCCATTTTGCGTTTAAACCCCTGACTTTACAAAATTATGTTATTTCCCAACTGGCCTCGATCTCTTCCGAGTTGATCGTAAATTTCTTTGATCTGTTGATTCCAGCAGTGTCAAGCCTCCTATCTCGCCTTAAACTCCTTTTAACGCGCTTTACGGTCTCGAAAGAGTTTTTGTGGTTCAGTCTTCTCCTAATAACTTTGTCTGCAAAATAGACTAAAAATACCCGAGTAGCATTATTTATAAACAAATGATAGATAAATTTGGAAATGAAAATGTGACAAAATCATGCTGATCAGTCTCCTCAAAGTCAACTTCTTCAACTTGAGTGTAACCTTGGGCCACTAACCTAGCTTTATTCCTAATGACATTTCCGGACTCATCCATCTTGTTTCTAAAGATCCACTTAGTACCAATTATTGGTCTATCGTGGGGCCTAGGAACAAGGTGCCAAACTTGGTTGCGCTCAAATTGATTGAGTTCCTCCTGCATGACTAGCAACCAATATGAGTCCGCCTCAGCTTCGAGGATGCTTTTGGGTTCAAAATGAGAAATGAATGCAAAGTTACCACATAAGTCATGGAGTTTGGAGCGAGTTGTTACCCCTTTAGAGACATCACCTAATTTGAGTTCCTTGGGGTGATTTGTAGCGTATCTCCAATCTTTAGGAAGCGGTTGAGAGCTTTCCTCTTTATCCTCTTGAACATCACCAATGGGTTCTTACTTTTCTTCTTGAGCGGGTGAGTCCTTTAAGGATAGTCTCTTCATGTCTTCACCTAATGGGTCAATCTCTACAACATTCTCAACAACCACATTAGATTCTTCAAATTTAACATGCATGGATTCTTCAATGGTAGGGAAGATCTATTGAATACTCTATACGCTTTACTAGTAGAAGAATATCCAACAAAAATAGCTTCATAAGCCTTAGCATCAAATTTACCCAAGTTATCTCTAGTATTCAAAACAAAACACTTGTATCCAAAAACTTTAAAATATGCAACATTAGGTTTTCTAGAATGATACATTTCAAAAGATGTTTTGAAAGAATTTTTACACAAATAAATACGATTTGATATGTAGCATGCGGTGTTTACGGCCTCGGCCATAGATATTGAGGGAGGTCATATTCACTTATCATGGTCCTAGCCATCTCTTGAAGTATTCTATTCTTTCTTTCTACAACTCCATTTTGTTGTGGAGTTCTAGGACATGACATTTCATGCTTGATTCCCTTTTCATCACAATAAGTCATGAAGAGTTGGTTAACAAACTCACCACCTCTATCACTCCTTATTTTCAAAATCGAAAAACCTTTTTCTTTTTCTACCCTTTTTCGAAAAATCTTGAAATGAAAAAGAGTTTGATCTTTGTGTTCCAAAAAGAAAACCCAAGTAAAACGGGAAAAATCATCAACTAAAACAAATGCATATCTACTACCATTTAAGTTTTTAGTTTTAGTTGGTCCAAAAAGATCCATATGAATTAATTCTAATGTCCTAGTTGACATGATATCCTTGATTGGTTTGAAGGAAGACTTGGTTTGTTTCCCAAGTTGGCACGCACCACAAATGCGGTGTTTCTCAAACTTCAAGTAAGGAATACCCTTCACCAATTCCTTAGAATTAATCTTAGAGAAGATGGTCAAAAGATGCATGTCCTAATCTTCTATGCCAAAGACAAGAATTTTCATCAAAAACATTCAAGCATTTAGTAGAGCAATCCAAATTAAGCATGTCAATGATATAAACATTATCATCACGAAATCCGGTGAGAATACAATCATTGGTTTTGCAATCAAAAATCTTGCAAGAAGAGTCATCAAAAATAACTTTAAGTCCACGATCACAAGTTGACTTATACTAAGCAAGTTATGTTTTAAACCATCAAGTAGAACAACATTTTCTATAATAGGAGATGCACCAATTTGAATGTTACCTATACCGATGATAGTGCCCTTGGAGTCATCTCCGAAGGTGACGGTGTCACCTTCCACGTACCTTGATAGGGTTGTAAAGTTATTGATGTCCCATGTCATGTGTCTTGAACAACCACTATCAAAGGTACCACCGCTCCTTACGTCTTGGAGCCTTAGTGTGTACCTACATCAAATAATTTAGGACTTGATTTTGGTACCTACATTTTCTTGGGTCCTAATGAGTTAGTGCCATGAACCCAAACAAGATTATTTGATCTATTTACTTGGTCATAACAAAACTTAGCCAAATGTCCGTTCTTACCACAATAAGTACATCTATACACTCTACCATATTTGAAAGCATAGTGAGTGTTAGACTTGTGAGCATGTGTGGATTTAGCATGAGTGTTGTGTGAAGTGTGAGCATGAGGAATCTTAACATGAGAATCTTTAGCATGAGAAGTGTGCTTTTTAGAAAACATTTCCTCAAGTTTTTAGTGTTGAAAGCACAATCCTTTAAAACTTTTTCAAAATCAACAATTCGAGCTTTTAACGAATTAATTTTTTTTCATCAATCTTAGGAAATTTTGCTTTGCAAGCTATTTTATAAGCACTAAATTCATTTTGAGTAGAAATGAGATTGGAAGAAATTTCATCTTTTTCTCTAGAAACAATAGCAAGTTGATTTTTAAGAAAAGCAACTTCCTTTTCCAATTTAGAGCATTCAATCTTTTTATTATCATAGGTTTCGGAGAGTTCAACAAAAGCATGTACAAGAACTTCTTACTCTCATTCATCTTCTTCATCAAGGTTATGGGGTTACCTTTGGTGTGTTTGCCATGAAACACATATTCGCCGTGTCCACCTCGTCTTCGGATTCTCTTTCCGAATCTCATGTAGCTTTATAGGCTTTCTTTCAACCGGCTTCTTAGGCTTGAAGGAGGAAGTCATCTTCTTAAAATCCGGGCAATCCTCCATGATGTGTCCGGGCTTTCGGTAATTATAGCAAATGATTCTTCTCTCCTCTTTTCCTTCAAACTTTCTTCTAAGTTGAGCTTGTTCTTCCGGTACATTCTCTTCACGTTTCGCACAAGAAGGGAGAGCTCCTCATCTTCTTCTTCATCTTCTTCATCGTCATCAAGAGTGGATGAAGACTTGAAAGCAATGGATTTCTTCTTTGAGGAGCGACATCTTCTCTTGCCTTCTTTTCATCTCGTGAGTCTTCAAGTTGCCGATGAGACTTATGAGATCCATTTTATCCTTGTCGTTCAATTCTTTCAAGGTGGTGGCCTTTATCTCCCATGAAGAAGGAAGAGCCCGAATCACTTTCGCATCTTTTGGTCATTGGAAATATCACCTAAAGAGGAAAGAGCATTGGTGATTTTTGTAAACCTTGTAATCATGCAATCAATAGATTCATCATCAATCATTTTAAAAGATTCATATTGGGACCTCAAGAGATCTATCTTAGCTCTCTTTACTTGTGATGTCCCCTCGTGTGTGACCAACAAATGTTGCCAAATCTCATAGGCGGATTGGCAATGTATTACCCGTGTAAGGTCATCCTCATTCAAGGCGGTTAGGAGGGAGTTTTGGGCCTTTGAGTTAGCCTCATATTCTCTAAAGGTAAAATCAGTCCAAGAGCTTTCATCACTATCAGGTACAACATAGGGTTTGGTCAAGGATTTAGCAACTAGGCTACCTAAAGATTGTAAGAAAATAGTCATCCTAACCTTCTAAATAGGGAAATTAAGTCCATCAAATTTAGGAGGGTTTTGATGTTATCGGCCATGTTTATTAGTGAATGAATGGATGAATGCAAATGTTGATTAGCAAATTTTAAGGATCTCTCTAAGGATGTTAAGCCAAACCTAGAGTCCAAGCTCTGATACCAATTGAAAATCACCTAGAGCGGGGGTGAATAGGTGATAATGCTAACCACTGCACAATTAAAAAATATGATGCAACAATTAACCCAAAATAAGACTAGAAGCCGAATACCCGTGAAGGGCTCTGAACTCCTTCCTCCTGATTCTTCTAGATATGAGTTGGAGGTGCGCAATGCAATCTTGTTGTATGAGTATTTGATTGACAATGTGAATATGCAATAAGTGAATATAACAATGAAAATGAAAAGCAAGTACAATGTAGCAAAGAAAATGTGAAGCAAGTAGATAAAGCAATGAATATAAAGTAAGTGATTGAAGTAAGAATTAAGAGCAAGTAAGAGCAAGTAAACCAAACGCAAACACCAAGAATTTTTCGAGGTTCGAGCACCCAGCTCTACGTCCCCGCCTTCACCCAGAAGGATTTCTAACAACTATAACTTCACAAAGAGGTTACAAAAACACCGGAGTACCCAACTCCACAATCTCAATTACAAGTTCTCTCTTAGTGATCAAAAGACCACAAACTATCTTTTACAAACGCCTCTTTCCCTTACAAGAGCCCTGTAGAGTAATGGTTAGAATTGAAGCTCAAATAGTGTAAGTGAAAAAAGGAAATGAACTAGAGAGAGTTTAGAAAATAAAACTTCAACGATGAGAGAATCTTCAGCACAAAAACCAAGGACCAAACTCTCTTGAAAGCTTTTGAAAACTTTGAAACTTTTGTATATAATGCTTGTTGTTAAAAACATAACCCTAGTCACCCCTATTTATAGGAGAGGGCTAGGGATAAAAGAGTAAACTCATATAATGTTAATTAGGAAGAATTTGACCCATAAATATCCCCTAAATTCGTTTAGAAACGAAAAATACAATTTAAAACGTGTTTAAAAGCTAGCCGTTATGGCTGAAACGGCTACCTCGGTCGACCGGGATTCAAACAAAAGAGCCGTCGACCGCCCGGTCGACCGAAACAAACAGAGAGTAGCACCACTTCAGTCGGCCAGCCGCCCGGTCGACCGAAGGGCTCCGGTCGACAGGCCGTCGACGGGGAAACATGCACACTGATACGCACCAAAACTGCCAGAAGTCCAGTCGACTGGGTCGGTCGACCGGTCTGACCTGACTTAGTGGCGGTCGACCGGTCGGTCGACCGGCTCAGGCCAAAAGCTGAAACTGAAACAGATTTTTAAGGAGATTTTGATATCTAATAAAATATTTTTGATTAGAGATATATATAAAACATAAAATTGATTTGTAATCAAAAGGCTTTGTATTAAATTATTTTGTATATATTTATAGGAAATATTTCTAGAAAAGACATGTGCGCAAAACATGTGTGTTGGAATATAGAGCTTCAATCCTAATCATTATTCTTTAACAAAACTATAAAACTAGAAATAAAACTAATGAAATCTCTTGAGCAATCTTGAAGTCTTGAGCCATGCAAAGCCTAGCTAGAGCCTTCTCTTCTATGTTCCTTCCTTGATGTGCCATAAGCCTTCTGCTCCATGAACCTAGAATTTCTTGCAAAAGCTAAGCAATGGCCTCCAAACATGGCACAAACCTGAAACTTATCTTGAACAAACTTATTTAGTACCAAATAGCTCTTATTTTTTTTTATTATCATCAAAACTCTAAACAAATGGAGAGTGTAACCTTTTGGGCAACACTCATGTCACTCCTTGACCCCTCGGGAAGACCTTCTGGTTCCTCGAAGTTGACGCACCCTGAGGCGGAACACCTACAACAAAATTGTGTTTAGGCAAGACACAATAAATAGTAAAAACAGAGAGGTCGGAACAATATCAAAGGATGATGTCGCCTCAAACATCTTGGCAGCCGCATCAGTCTCCACGGGCTCCATTGGAAAGTCCTTTGCGGAGTCAGCACGAATGGCCGGCCCGCTTTCGCTTGCCGAATCTTCTGTGGACCACCCAAAAGAGCTTGACGCTACAGGACTTCCTTGAAAGTCCCAGTGCCCGAAGGACAACGACAGCTACATCACCTCGGATTCTTCCGGGACGGCAAAATAGCCGGCCTCAGGACCCTCGTTGTAAGCGAACAGAGGATCATAGTGTTCCCCTTGTTCTCCGACGGCCTCAGCTCTCGGGCTTGTCACCGCCTCAATCCTACTTCACGAAGCAGATAATAAGCGGTCCGAAGCACATAGAAGATATATTACAAAGACGAAGCCGATCTTACCTAAGTCCGGAGTAACTTCACCAGTAACCAGTCCAGCAACCGACGGTTCAACTACTAATGGGGCAGCCGGAGGAAACGCTACAAAAGGTTCACCCTCTACGACAACCGTAGGAGCTTGGCGACAGGGCTTCTTCACCAACTGTTTCCTACGAGACTCACCTGTCCATTTGCGCTTGAGAGGGACATCAGAAACCTTCCTCCTCCACTTCTTCTATATGTCTTAAGGGAAACTGTCCCCATCATGCCAGAACCAGATGCAGCAAGTCCAGGCACTTGTCTCCGCTTCAAAGCGAGGACTTTCTGCATCCGAGGCTTCGCTGTCATCCACAGCAACGAATTCTCCATGCTTGGGACGCGAACCCTCTTACCTTCCCTTTTCTCAGAGACCTTTCGCTTCAGCCACTGAGAAATTAACTTCACACAGAACTGTTAGCATTGAATCCAGGGGGTGTGGAGTTGGAAGTCGCATACATTGGCAGAAGCTCAGGGTCATTAGAAGATTGGGAGTCCTCAACGGCATACGCAGCCGCGCCCCAGTACAGCCCGCAATGAAGAATTGCCAAGCACGGGCCCCATCAATAAGGCTCCCCATGAAAGCCAGGTTGAGATTTGGGTTGCCCACATACAGTTGGTCATATCCAAACTGTCGAGCAACCGATTTGGAACATAAGGCTCCAAGTAGCAGGTATCACCGCTCCGGTATAATAGATGTGAAGGCCGAATGCTGACCAGCCACTCAAAACTCCCCGGCTCAGGGACGACTGCCCCTCCCCGCATCTTTGAACTCTTCCTCATAACTGCATCCCGAATACGGGGAAAACAGCGGAAGAGACTATAGACGTCATAGTGACGCACCAATTTTCGGGCCTCAGCCACGTAAGTCTTCTGCCATGAGCATCCTTCGAATCGGCGGAGGAGCGCCATTCGAATACCTTCGGGAGGGTCCTCTCCAGCTTCAATCAAGAGGGACAGTACAGGGCGAACCACGCCATAAAATAAGTATTGGCAGACCTACTCTAGGGTTAGGTCCGTCGCGGGGCGAAATGGTCCCCTTTTCACGCTTCGTCGTTGGTGGCCTGCAAAAAAGCCTCTGTCAATGCACGAAGGCCGCTCTGGATACAGCACACATGCCATGAACAGAAGAAGTCCCAGAGGACGACATGAACCAACGAACAGCAGCAGCAAAACATTTGGATGAACGACGTCACCCGAAGAAGACGGCACCACGCACCTCTTCAGCCAGACTGTTAAGAAAAACCAGCCAAAAGTGCCTTCCGGGACATCGGCCTGCGAGCTTGATGATGGAAACTCCGAAGGACATCACCTTCTCATAGGGACCATCGTCTTCCTTCACAACTAGATCCCCTTGGAAGTGCTTTTGCATCCAGTCAAAGATGTCTTCATCAGCAAACTCCACAGTGAGCTGCTTCAGGAGTATTCTCCATATCCGGGAATAAGTAATCTCCCCAGCTCTTCAAGCTACAGGAGGTTCCCTTACTGCCGCCATGCATACTGGAGCAAATATACAAAGGCACATTAATTCCCTGTAGGTCTCAAACAAAGCGGGCTCCTGCTTCTCCAGAAGCGCCAATTCTGCCTCGCACGGGAAGTATTCTTCGTATGGAAGAGACCCAAAAGGCAGAGCAGAGACTTCCCACATCTCATGCAAGGCCATACCCAATTCGCCAATAGAGGTGAAGAAAGTCCCTGAAGCTGGGCAATACAATTCAAAGATGGGTAGAAGCACGCCACGTTCATCTCAATACCGTGACAGGTCGCCCGGACGGCCTCATAGAGATTCAGCCTCTCTAAATCCTCCTCGAAATGAGCAAGGATATATATAGTTAAATCCCTCCACCATGCCTTCGGATGGTGAATCCAGCCTAGAGTCCTGAAGTCAGTGGCTGGGTAGTTCCCATTGACCTTGCAGAATTGGTTGCCAAGGTCAGCGCCACTGCAGGATTTTCTCCCACTGGGATTTCTCGTGACACATTCCAGGATGTAGACCAATTATGCAACGAGGAGGCCCCGCTCTTGCATAAACCGGGAGACTGAAGCATCAATTTCCCTATGTGGACAGAGTCAGTACTCCGGTTCACTTCCCACGACATCTTCCGAGCCTGCGTCACGCACTGGAAGGAAGATAAAGAAAAATGTCGCTTGTTGGACGGAAGGTAGAACTTCTCACCATCCAACTGAAAAATCCACTACCCTTCCCCTGCCAGTAGTTGGTGGTCAGGATCTGGTGCGGCATCCCGAACATGAAATCGGGCTTCCTATAAGTTCGACGGTCGATATCTTCAAACAGAGCCGTAGTCAAAATAATCCTCGTGGTATATTGATCACCACCATGAATAAGCGTGTCTCGGATGAGAGAACTCCGCTCACTAAACAGAGAAGCCTGCCCTTGAAATTGCAGGCTGATATTGCCGTCCAATCCCCTGGTCATCCTGAATAGACTGTTTAAAGGACCAGGAGTGTAGCGCACTACAGGAACAAAGAGAAACTATGATTAGTCATCAGCCGAACGAGGGCTAAAATCAGAAAGCAAATTTGACAAGGCATAGCCTCGCCCTCTGAGCGAGGCTGGCCTAACGATAGCTTGCCCCGAAGTTTAGCTTCACAGCTACAGTGTAACTCCGCATCCCACACGAGGTCAGGATGCAGGAAAATATCCAAGTGTTAGCTTCGCTTTGGAAACTTAACTTCGAACAACGGGATGCAACAAAGCCTCAAAGGCTAACTTCGTCAGAAGGGCATTACGGTTCTTCTCTGTCAAAATTTTAAAGGACAGCTTCGCATCCTGTCATTCAACAGGATGTCAACCGTCTAAGAGATAGCTTCGCTTGGAAGCTTAAAGAAGAACTCTTCAGTTCTTGGATTCCCGATCAAGAAATCAAGTAATTCAAGGAATTGGACTCCTAAAATCACAAGACCATGATTGTTCTCATGTTGGATTCATTTAAGGACAAGCCAGAAATCGGCTTTAAAGGAGAGACGACAGTCTCTAATCAAAAGGGAAAGTTCCCTACCGGCGTTTGGTCGTTCGATGACCGGAGGAGGAGAAGGACCCTCCGTTGCAGAAGTTGCCACTTCTTTTCCCGCTCGTTCTTAGGCGCCATTGAAGAACTGTGGAAGTTCTTAAACTCTTGAATGACGAGGAAAGAAGAAGAAGAGTCAAGTGCTCTGAAAAATTAAAAGAGAAGTGATCCGTCCTCTCTACAGTGCGATCGGACTTTATAGGCCAATGAGCGCTGAAGCGATGCCTCGTAAACAGTGCAGGCTGTCGTTTTAAATTAATTTGAAACGGCGCCTAAAGCACCTTCCCGAAAAGCGCTGATTCAGCCACTAAGGGCTAAAATCGCCACAAATCAAAATGCGGACTTCGCATAAAAGGATTGCCTTAGCTTCGCTGAAGGTGTAGGCCGAACTTTGCAGATATGCTAGCTTTGCTGGGAGCTCGTTCCTGTCTTAATCCTATCTTAACCTTGCATAAAGATTACCTCTGATAGCCAAATTCAAGACGAAGGCGATGCAGAAATCAAATGAGCAGAAAATGAACTTTCATTGATTAAAAGGAAAGGTACATGATACTACATCAAGGTTGTGTTTCGTACAACAGATTCAGTTGCTTGGCAGGATCATTTGCGCAAAAGGCATACAAGTTGTTTATCTGTTTCCAAGCTAGACTAACAGGACACGAAGGCCTTCCTCCTGCACAAGCCGTAATCCTTCGCATGATGGCAGATGATTTTGCCACCATGGAGCTGGATCTTCCGTAATCAAAATTGGTTAAGACTGATCGCCACCAGCAGGTTGACCTTCTATGATGAAAATGGGCAGTGGAAGGTCAGTGATCTCACAGGTGACGTCTGCTTTCCCAAAGTGGATCATCTCAGATAAGCGGCTACCAGCCTCGCCTCAAAAGAATCACTCGGATAAGTGACTGCCAACAGCTCTGGGATCACATCAGCTGCCCCAGTTTGTTTCTCCTGCTTAAAAGTAAAGCTTCACCGGGGAAGCATAAGGCAAATTTTCGGTCTCTTTCATCAAATCACAAGATTGGCGAACATAGCTCACTGCAATGCAAGTCAGAACAGATAGCAGTTAAACACGGGGGAAGCTGCAAAAGCACTAAGTCAAATTCTTTGGGGCGAAGCAATCCGATTTCGGTTAAAGCAGAGGATAAGCCTCGCTTGCACAGCAATGATGGGCTAGCTCAGCAAACGTCAAGTCCTAACTTCGCCTATATGGCTAAGCCAGACTGATCCTGTGGGACACAGTCTTAGCCCCACCTGCATGGCAAGACTGGCTCAACTTTGAAGAGACTAAGTCCCAGAGTTCTGCCTGTGCAGCGGACTTAGCATGCAGTGATCTTTCTCTATCAAGTCAAGATGATAGCTTCGCTGGGAAGCTATACTGAAATCCTCTCCGCAAATCAGTTAAATGGAGAACAAGGGAAGTTAATCCCTGAAGCAGCTGATTACAGCTAAAAGCTGAATTAAAGGAGATGAATTCCCTAAAAGTTGGTGAAGTCGTGAATGATCAAGACTTACCGGTCCTTAGCCGGGTAATAACCAGAGTGGCCATCCCCGCTACTTCAGAGATCTGAGTATCTCTCTCAACCAAGAGAAGAGGAGAAGAGCAGATCACTTTTCTTCAGAGGACCTCAAGTGTCCTATTTATAGGCCCCATGGCCTGAGCGCTGCCACCTCAAGCGTGAAAGCAAGAGCGCATTTAAGGCATTTATTGCGCCTTGACAAAGGGACGGTTTCCCTTGGAATCGTGCAAAGGAAGAA
>JAVJIF010006246.1:0-161314 GCA_038442645.1 Agave tequilana | reverse complement strand
TAGTATACATCTTTATGTTTCATGATTAGAGTTCATCAAAATAAGTTTATATGATTTATATGTATTTTGGATTTCATCCATACACATTGTTGATTCAAATATTTAGAAAAACTTATTTGGTGTTTCAATATCATATGTTTAAGTTATGGATTTATCAAAACTTATTTAAGAGCTTATTGTCAAAATATAGATATTTCATCTTATATGTGTAGTGGATCATATCCATACACATTAAGCTTCAAAAGTGCTTAAAATATCATTTTTTGTATTTGGAGAAGTTTTAAAAAATCGTTTTTTCAATTTGGAGATTGTTTTTGAACATACAGTTTTTGTTAAAGGCCAAAATTTCTATATCACAAAAATAGTTCAAAATGTTTGTAATATGTATTGATTTTTAATCAAACATGTTTGTATATCAAATTTTGTTAATGAGCTTATTTTTTTGAAATTTATGAGAATTTATGGGATTTTATTGGAGTTAAAATAACAAGTTTTTAATCCCAAAATTTTAGCCTGATTATACTGGCGGTTGACTGGACGGTCGACCGGACCAGGAGTCGGCCCGACCGGACCAGTCGATTGATGTGCACGAGACGCGCACAAAGGACCAGCCTACAAAGCCGGTCGACCGCGCGGGTTAACCGACTAAAAGCACCCAGCTCTCCGTGCGGCCGGTCGACCGGGCGGTCGACCGACAGGCTTGGCCCCGGTCGACCGGGCAGTCGACCGAAGGTGCAATGGTCAAAAATCCGACGGTTGGCCAATCGACCGGGCTGTCGACCAACAGTAGGATCTCCTGCTGAGTTGGACCCCAACGGTTAGTTTTTGGAGGCCTATATATTGGGGCTGTTTTGGGTTATTTTCTACAAGATTTTTGGAGAGTTTTAAAGCTAATTTTTACCATCTCTTGTAGAGATTTTCTCCACTTGTTTTAGAGGTAATATTTTCATATCAAAAGGAGAGTTTATCAAGAGTGTTTTCAAAAGAGATTTTTTGAGTTTTTTCACCACAAAATCTATCCTAGTTTTTGTCAGACAATATTGAGATATTCATTGCTATATCAATCCTCCAGGGATCTTTGTCGTGAGAGTTATTTTTTGATCAAGAGAAATCATCATGAGATTTTATCTTTGTATTGTGAAGTGTTGTAGAGGTGGTGGCCTCGGTGAAGAAGTGTTTGTGGTTATCAAGTGAAGTGATCACCAAGTGTTCAGACGTATGGTTGGAGGAGTTGTAGAGGTGCGACCTCAACAAGCTAGTGTGCTTGCGTGTGTTTGTTCTTGTGGGAACAAGTGAGGGACTAGTGAGTCTAAGAGTTCTAGTGTGAACTCCTTGTAGGTGTTGCGGCACCGAGTGATCTAGTGGGATCGTTTTTAGTGAAAATCCTTCATAGTGTTGAAGGCGGGGACGTAGAACAAGGGTGCTCGAACCTTGAAATAATTCTCCGGTGTTTCTGATTGCTCTCTCTCTATATCTCACTTGTGTTTATATATCTTATATGCTTACATTGCTTTCATCTTTATATGCTTGATATATCTTGTGCACAATTGTTATATGCTTGGATTGTGAGCTCACATTTATATTCAATCAAGAGAGCCATAGTAGCACCTCAACTCTTAATCTAGAGGAATCTTAAGGAGATAGTCCAGAGCCCTTTACCGGGAATTCGGCTACACTCTTGTGTTATACTTTGTGTGTTTAACTTAATAGTTTTAATTTGGTTAAATAGTTTTTAATTTCGCATTATTCATCATTAGATTAGCTTGTCACCTATTCACTCCCCTTTAGGTGACCTACAAGTGGTATCAGAGTTTGGTGCTCTTGATTTGGGTCAACAACCTAGAGCTAAAAATCCTCATTTTAGCTAATCACAATATTTATACACACACATATGGATTTCATGACACATCCCATGTTTGATATTCTTAACTTTCAAACTTGGAAAGTTAAGATGTCAATATACCTCAAAGCCCTTGGTATTCATGTTTATCTTGCTACTATTAAAGATTCATATTGTTTAAATGGCAAAAACCTTGAGGCTAATGCAAAAGCCATCTATGCATTAAAGAGTACCCTAAATGATGATTATTTATGTAGGGTTGCTAACTTTGATTCGGCTTTTGTAATATGGAACACTCTTATCTCTCTTGGCGAACAAATGCAATACTATGTGGGAAGTAACTTAGATAATGGAAGTGACGCTTCCAACATATGTTACATGGTCCAAGGGGATGACCCCTTGAGGCAAATTCTGAATCCGAGCTTGATGAAGATGTTGACATATCATATAATGAGCTTGCTTTATTTTATCAACAACTTCTTGAAAAATATGATTTGCTTAAAAAGGACCATAAAAGATTGAAGAATAAATATGATTCCATTTCAAAAGAAAAGGATTCTTTTCAAAATAAATTTGAAAACATTTCAAAAGAAAATAAACTTTTAAAAAAAAGAAAAATATTTTCTTGGCTTCAAAATTAATGATATTTGTGAAGAAAATAAATCTTTGAAAAATAAAATCACTTTGGTGGAAAAAAAACGAGATTGCTTTGGATGAAAACAACTCTTTGAAAAAAAAATTGTTTCAAAAGAAAGGAAACATTTCTAAAAAGAAAAAGACTGTCGATTCTCATAATGATCCTTGCCATATTTTTCATGCTACTATTGGAAAAAATGAGATTCAAGTCTTGAAAAATAGAATTATTGTTTGAGTTCAAGAGCAATTGTGCATTTAATCATTCTAGATTGGAAATCTTGTTTCAAAAGAAACTGTACGCGCACGGAAATGGGTTCTGTGTAAAATTTCCTTGGATCAATTGAAAGATTACAACAAAACAGTTTTCCGACTACAAGGGAGGGAGGATGTTGAGTCTTGAATCCTCCCTTTGTTTAAGGCTGGGTTCTTCAAGTGGCGGTGGAGAGTGAATCTTGTTCTCCGTTGACCGGGTGAACGTTGAGATCTTCCGGGGCTCTTCTCTTCGGGTGGTTGACGGAGTAACACAGCTCTGTCGACCAAAACTCTCAAAGAGATTGTCGGCAAAGACTAACTTGAGCACAGCAAGTTAGCTGAAGAGTTGGACTCTCTTTCTCTCTGTCCTTTTTTTTCCTTTTTTTTTCTCCTCGTAGCAACTGGGCTATTTATAGAGGTTTAGGGGGTGAACGTGCCCCCTAAAAACACTCCACAATGAGGGGTTAACTTCTCCACTATGTGGGCAGTGACTGGCCCCATAACCAGGGCAGTTACAACCGAGGCACGGGTTTCGACCCTCGCGCCTTGATGCTGAGACGCGGCTGTCGAGCCTTACGCCTTGATGCTGAGACGCGGCTGTCGAGCCTCGCGCCTTGATGCTGAGACGCGGGTTTGAACCCTCGCGCCTTGATGCTGAGACGCGGCTGTCGAGCCTCGCGCCTTGATGCTGAGACGCGGCCAAAATTAGCTTTACGTCTAGAACTTGGAATTCTGCTTTTCAATGGCTTGTCTTTTAGTGATTTTTAGACAGCCTACAGAACCCCCTCCAAAGTTTTCGACATTCCGCAGTTAAGTGGGACGGATTTCGAAATACTTTGGACTCTAGCTGAGCTTACCCTTATGACTGGACTGTCAATGCTCCGGGTTTGATCTTATCTGGAGTATGGTCTTCGTGAGTGTACTATGGAACTCTTTGAAGCCACCAAAGTTGATCGTGTTGAGTGTCTAGATACACAGTCTAAACCTCCCCGATTGCTTTAAGTCTGTCGTGGGTGCACTTTAAGCCAGGAGTGGACGGTCGTCTGCTTGTGCCAGTGTACTGTTGAACCGATTTGCAGAAGCAAGGACTGAACGCCAGTTCTTTTGGGACACAGGGATAGTACTGCTTTTAAAGATGCGACTTTCATAGGGTGCATCTTTTGAAATGAAAACGCGACCGTTATTCCATAAGGCAGACGCGATTTTTGTCTGGGTTTGGAAGGATGCGAACTTCGGAGAGACGCATCTTTTTGGAGTGAAGCCGCGACTTTCTGGACGCAACTATGGCTGTGCTGAAAGGATGCGTCTATTGAAGAGGCGCGGCCGTTGGGTGCGAATCCGTGCCATGCCATGAGTGCACTGTCACGTGTCCTGTGGAACCGACGGGACACCTTCTTTTTTGCGTGCGAACTTCACGCTGCATTAAATGCACTGTCCACGCGTCAGGCGGTGATTCGACATCGAGCCAAGCGCCGCATATCTTTGCGAATCGCCGTGCCTATAAATGGCAACAGTCGTCAAGAGAGTCATCATTTAGTCTCTCCTTCGTCTACGAGCGCCTTTGTTAGGGTTTGAGAAAAGAGCTTCTTTGTTCTCTCTTCTTCCATCTAACATCAGATCCTTGATTCGCAATGGCACCCAAGGCTAAGCAAACTGCTTCGTCTTCAAAGGCGGTCGTCGCTGAGACTCAAAGGGGCGGTTCCTCCATGCAGGAAGCCCCTATTTCAGGTATAAAGCCATCGGACTTGATTTCCACCATTAAAAGGGTTTATAGAGTTCTTTGAACTCTTGGACTCCTCTTCTAAACTTGACCCGCCAACGCGGGCTCGAGCCCATGTTTGATCTTCAAACGCGGCTCTTGAGTCGATAAACAAGGCGCAGGTTTGATGACCCTTGCTGCTTTTATCTGCTCGAATCTGCGTCTGCTTGTTGAACACAAGGCCCCAGTAAACCTTGCGTTTCGGAACCAGCACTTAGAATGTTTCCAAGTATGAAAGATTCAGACGCAGATTTCTTATGATTCTTGTGTCTTGTGAAATCAGACGCTGGTCCTCATGAATCTTGCGTCTGAGCCCAAGTACTTAGAGATTTTTCATAAGTCTTGGATTTTCAAAACGCGGGCTCCACGCTAGCCTCGCGACCTTCGGGTCTGGACGCAGATTTTGATGATTTCCGCGCCTGAGTTTACTTCTGCGTTCGAGTTGTGGACACTTAATCATTTCCCTTCAGATTTCTGATCAAATGTCGTTTTCTTTCTGCAGTTCATTACTTAAACTATTTTTCCTTTGAGGGCGAATGCTCTGAGTGATTCTGCCTTTGCTCTTCAAGGACTTTTATCAGGGACTTGCCTCCATGGACGATGATGACCCAGAGCTATCATTCTTCTGTTTGGTCTCTTCAGAAGATTACCACTGTCAAGTGATTTCAATAACAGAAAGCGTCTCCTTGAGCACCTTTTATGTCCGCCCCTCGATGCAGAGAGTTCAACTCTTAATAGAGGCCTCTGTGGGTACGCCTTCTTGGTTTGCCATGACATTTTTAACCCAACTAAGTTTGAATCTTGATATCTCTTAAAGAGATTCATCATCTGGATTTTCTCCTGAAGTCTTAGTTGGTGCATTCCTCTTTTGGAAGTTGCGCCATTGACTTAAACTTCTCTGGACGCGAGTACAGTAGACTTAGGCAGCTGGCCGCGGGCTTTGCACATCGAGCTCGCGTCTTGGGGCTGTCGACTTAGGAGAATTTCAACTCAGACTGGAGGTCTCAGGCCTGAATCTTGCAACTCCTGTTCATCCAACAGGGAGACGGCAATTTTCGCGTCTGATTCTCTTTGCGTCTTGCATCTTAGACATGGGTGTGGAACTAGATCGCGTTCAAATTCTGTGTATATCACAGCTTTGATTTGCGTCTGTTTCGACCTCCACAGAAGTTTGGCTCTCTGCGTGGGCCATTCCTGCGTCTGAAGTCCTCAGCAATAGCTGCGTCTGTCACTTAGTGTTTTCTGTTGAAGTACACTAAGCTTCGAATTTTCTAATTTTGTTGCTTCTTGCAGGTAGGATTGATCATCCTTTTTCATGTTCGCTGGGCCCCTGGGAGAATATTTCGGCCGGCGAACTTGTTCGATGTTCGTCCACAAGGGAAGAAATCATGGTCCCCATCGTCCACAAGGGAAGAAATCATGGCCCCTGTCTTCGGGAGACGGGGACCGGACGGGGACTTCATCCTCGCCAAGATCTCTTTGGATTCAATGCACCGGTCATGCTTCTTGGCATGGCATGGTCAGAGGGAGCATGGCGGCGGGGGGTAGCGTTGGATATAGTGGTGGGTGTGGTCCTTCTGCCGGTCACCGAAAAGAGGGCATCCTCTGTGAGGTCTCAAACCTCCTTTTACCCCAGAAGTGACATCGAGGAAAGCTTCATGCTCATTGGATGACTTTCTGGTGGTATAGATGTTCATCAACGAAGGATCATACTCCACTTCGGATGGTCAGGTGGAATCAGAAGATTCTGCTGCCTTTCGACCTCAAGAAACGTCATTATTCTTGGTCAACCAGAGGCTTCTTCGATGTTTACATCATGCATCGTGGTGCAACCAGCTTCCGATTGTCGCCACAGTGTTCAATCCTATTTTGGCGCCCTTCCAAACATCTTGTACTTGGAGTTGTGAGCAGCTTCAAGGAGTGAGTGCAACCTTTGAGAGAGAAAGGGACTTCTTTGTACTCCTTTATTGTAACACTCAATCTTATTGTATAAGAGAGCGTTTTGTACGACTTTCATATGCTTGGATATAAATAAAAGTGACACTTTTCTTTTTGTTTCCTTCTATTGTCCTGAACTCCCTTTTTGTATTGAAAGTCAGACGAATAGAAGCAAAGAATCTTTGGCTTGTCAAAACTATGATGATAATCTTAACAAGTCAAATTTTGTGGAGAAAGATCCTATTTCAGGAAACCCACAATACTGTCAGAGGTGTAATATTAACTTGACAAGGATAAAATGATTTTTGGTGGACCTGCCACTTTATAAAAGAGAGTGACAGGTTGAATTGGTACCCCCAGGGAAGATGAGCTTTTATCAAAGGTTTAAGCTCAACTGGAGAGTTAATGAAAATACTGTTAACGGTGTAATGTTAACCTAACAATGTTTTTTTAAGTAGACTTGTTGTTCTGTTAGGGAGAATAACAAGTGAGACTAGGCTCGCTGGGAATCTAGGAAAGTCTTTACCGTTAGAGGTGTGATATTAACTTAACGGGTTGAATGTAGTCTTGTCAGAAGTGTGATGTTAACTCGACAAGAATGTAAGTCAGAGGTGCTATATTAACTTGACTCAGAAGCATTTCAGTTTTCGCTTAGGAAAACTAAAAGTGTCACTGTCATAGGTGTAATGTTTAACTTGACAATGAGGGTAATGCTAGAGGTGTAATTTTCAACTTGGCATTAGTCATCTCGACTTCAGCGAGGAAGTCCGAGGGAAAGTCATGACTTTAAGTGTATTGTTGAACTTAGCAATGACTTGGAAGTTAGAGGTGTAGTATTAACTTAGCATCGTTCATTTCAGCTTCGATATAGAAGTCTGAAGGAAGGTGACTGTCAGAGGTTTAATATTGAACTTGGCAGCAACTTGATTACTGTTAGAAGTGTGATGTTAACTTAAACAGTAAATTGTCAGAGGTGTGGTATTAACTTGACAAAAATTGGTTTGCGATACGAGCAATTTGAGGACCTGTCATTCTATTGATGAGAATTGACAAGTGAAATTTGAAGAGCCAGAGGTATAGTGTTAACTTGGCAAATTTGAAGTCTTGCTGCTCCACGTAGAGTTGACAAGTAAAGTTTGTACTCGACAAGGAGTATTGAGAATTTTCATTACCAGAGGTATAGTGTTAACGTAGCAATGATTGTATTTTGTAGACCTACCATTCTGTGGATTAGAATTGGTAAGGGATTTTTGGAGGGAAGAGTGGAGTCAAGTCCACTTAGGATTTTTAGCAAACCCTCAGCTGCCAACGGGTTTGATATACCTTTACCAACTACCGTTTGAGTTGGGCTAGCCATGCTATTCCCCTCAGCATGATGAGTTATCGAAGACTTATGTTGGGCTTAGAAGCCAACATTTTCCTCTATCCTTAGCCGTCGGAGGCGTTGGATATTAATGAAGAAGCTCTTCTTGTTTTGATCAGAGGTGTACTTTTAACTTGATCGGAGGAGGAGTACTATGAAGGATAGTACTTCTTCAAGAACCTGCCATTGATCGGCATCATGAGTCTATCGTCATTTGAAGTTATGAGGCGATATGATCCATTTGAGTAGACTGGCTCTACTACAAATGGTCCTTCCCATTTGGGCTGGAATTTTCCTTTTGTCTTGTGCGTCATCACCATGGGTCTTCTGACGGCTAAGACAAGATCGCCTTTCTTGAAAGTTCGCACTTTAACTTTCTTGTTGAAGGCTCTGGTAATCCGGGCTTGGTAAGCTTGATTTGTTGTTGGGCCTGCAGACGTTTATCGTCCAAGGCCTCCAATTCTTGGAGTCGCTGTCTATGCTTCTCCTCCTTCGTCATCTCCGCTGTCAAGGCGACGCGTAGAGACGGAATTTGGATTTCCAGTGGAAGGACGGCTTCGCACCCATATACCAAAGAAAATAGCGTAGCTTTCGTGGGGTTCGAACAGTATGCGATAGGCCCATAAGCATTCACCTAGCTTGTCGTCCCAATCATGCTGACTTTTCGAGACGAATTTCTTGAGAAGTTTGCCAATGGTTTTATTGAAAGCTTCTGCGAGACCATTAGCGACGGGGTAGTATGCCGTTGAGGACACACTCTGGATTCTGAACTTGGCGCAGAACCTCTGGAAAGCCTGGCTGATGAACTGGGGTCCGTTGTCGTGGACGATTTGCCGAGGTACCCCAAAACGGTAAATGACGTGATGTTTCACGAACTTGATTACATCAGATGACTTCACCTCCTTCAAAGGAACGACCTCAGCCCATTTGGAGAAGTAATCGGTTATTGCCAAAATAAACCGATGTCCCTTTGATGATGGTGGGCTGATAGGGCCAACTACATCCATCCCCCACATCTCAAATGGCCAGGTAGAGGTTGTAGAGTGAAGGTACCCTGGTGCTTAATAGATGAAATCGCCATGTACTTGGCAGGCGTGACATCTTTTGGCATAGGTGACGGCGTCAGCAATCATCTTGGGCCAATAGTAACCCAACCTTTGGAGTCGATATGCCAGTTTTGGGCCAGGTTAATGGGCTCCACACATACAGTCATGGGCTTCTGTCAATATTTCCTGTGCCTCTTTTGGTGAAAGGCAGCGGAGCAAGATCCCATCATGCGATCGACGATACAATGTTCGCGTAATCGTATTATAGTAGAATTTGGGGGCTTTCCTTTGAATGGCAGCCGCTTCTTTGGTGTCCTCAGGCAGGATGCCATATAAGACATAGTCGATATAGGGGAATCGCCAGTCTCTAGGCTCTGGACCGGTTGACGCTTCAAGTGCTTCTTTGCCTTGACAATCTGCCGCTGACTCCCGGTAGCCTTCGAGAGTAATTCTCGGGCAATACAGGTCGTGACTGTAGACAAATACCTTCTCCATTGCTCCAGCTGGAAGAGCTAAGGAGGCAGCGAGGGATGCGAGTGCATCTGCATGCGCATTTTGCTTGCGTGGTACATGGTCGATGTAGAAGTTTGTAAACCTCCCAGCCATGTGGACAGTTGCGTTGTAATAGGGTACTAGGTCTTCATGTCTGACTTCGTACTTCCCGCGAACTTGGCTGACGATAAGTTTGGAGTCGCCATATGCCTCGAGAATTTTAACGCCAATCTCATCGTCGAGTTGCATTCCAATCAAAAGGGCATTGTACTCCGCTACATTGTTGGAGCAAGGTTCAGTTAGCGAGACAGCTCGGGGAACCACATAATTCTGTGGCGAGACGAGTACTACTCTACCCCCGCTACTATGTGTCCTTTTGGGCTTGTTCTCGATGCACCATCAAAGAAAAGTTGCCACACCTGCCTTTCGAAGGATGTCTGGGTCTGGCAGGCTTCAGCGACCTCGTCTGGGAGATCCTCGTAAAGTTTGGCTACCCTTGGGTCTGGATGCTCAGCCAGGAAATCCGCCATCGCTTGACCCTTCACGGCCTTTTGTGGTAAAAAGTACATTTCATATTGGGATAGCAATATGGCCCATTTTACCAGCCGGCCGTTCAATGATGAAGGCTTAGTCATGAGTAACCTCAAGGGTTGACTTTTGATATGACATGTACGGTTTGGCCGACCAGATAATGTCGCATTTTCTGAATGGCGAACACCAGTGCCAAACATTCTTTCTCGATCGGGTTGTACTGATGTTCGGCTCCAATCGTTGTTCTACTCAGATAGTAGATCGCTTGCTCTCGTCCTTGATCATCATTCTGAGCTAGTAGAGCTCCCAAAGAATGATCCATTGCTCGGACGTATACCAGAAAAGGTTTTCCAGACACCGGAGCTGTAAGGACTGGCGGTTGTGTGAGGTACTGTTTAATTTCCTCAAATGCTTGCTGGCAAGCGCTGTCCCAATGAACGAAATGCCTTTCTTCATTAATTTGGAAAAGGGTTGGCATCTTCCGGATAGATTTGAGATAAACCTTCGGATGTACGCCAATCGTCCTTGCAATCCCCTGAGCTCCTTGAGGCTTCTCGGAGGTTGCATTTCCTGGATAGCGCGAACCTTTTCTGGGTCCACATGAATCCCCGTCGAGGTTACTATAAACCCTAGGAATTTTTCACTGGCCACCCCCAGGATGGACTTGGTGGGGTTCATCTTCAATTGATGGGTCCGCATGATGTCAAAGACGACCTTTAGATCAGTTATATGATCCCCTTTAACGCGGCTTTTCACCGCGATGTCGTCCACATAGCATTCCACCGTTTTGCGCATGTGCTCGTGAAAAATGGCATTCATGGCCCTTTGATATGTCGCCCCCGCATTCTTTAGTCCGAAGGGCATGACGGTGTAGCAGTATACCCCTAGTGGTGTTCTGAAGGAGGTATGCTTCTCGTCGTCGGGATACATTTTAATTTGATTATATCCTGAGAATCCGTCCATGAAGGACATTCGTTTGAATCCACATGTATTGTCAATCATGACGTCTGTGATTGGCAGTGGGAATTCGTCCTTGGGACAAGCCTCGTTCAGATCACAAAAATCGATGCAGATTCGGATCTTTCCGTTCTTCTTGGCAACGGGGACGATGTTGGCTACCCAGTCGAGATGTTGTTCTTCCCTGATGAAGCTAGAATCTATAAGCTTTCTGACTTCTGATTGAATCGCCTCCATTATTTCTGGACGGAACCGTCGCTGTTGTTGTTTGACAGGCTTTACGTCCGAATTGATGTTGAGGCGGTGCATAGCCACTTGAGGATCAAGTCCGGGCATGTCTTCGTAATTCCAGGCGAAGACGTCTATATACTCTTGTACAAGAGATATTAGATCCTTTTTCTCTGAAGGTGATAGGCCGTCACTTATGAAAATGGGCTTAGGATTAGCCTCATCCCCAGATTGATTTGAACAACCTTGTCTTCTGTGGGTGGCTCTCGCTGTTCAAAGCGGGTATCCCAAAGAGTATTTAAATGTTTGATCCAAGGATCTGTATCGGATTGGATCATTTCTTCATCTCCGTCTTCCAGGTGGCTTGTTGAAACCATGTTCACTGAAAGTTCTCCGAAGATATTGCCGACACTGACATCTGACTCCCATGATGACGTGCCTGAAGAGTAATCGTGACCTGACAATTCTCGAGAATCAGAGGCTGATGGAGCCGGAGTTGATACATAGCCCAACCCCCTGCGAGTCTAATGATAATAGTCAGGTGCTTTCCCTTTCGGCACAAAGGATCGAAGTAGCGTTTTCCTTCCTTTGCCGAAGTTCAAACCGAGTCTGCTTGTTAGGTCGTACCCCATGCGTTTCATCATTCTGAGTGCTTTTGGTTCGTAATGACCGAACTGAGGGGATTCTTTCTCGCCTTTTGATTCTTCGCGGGGCGTTGGTTCAGACGAGATTCGCCCGAAAAGGATTGGTCTTTGGCCTTGCCGTCTTGCTGGAACCATGAATACAGCTTCTTGCGCATCACCGGCATTTCGACATGTCTCGAAGGATGATTTCACTGGTACATGCAATGATGTCAAAGTACCCATTGCCGACCAGAGATCATCGTCAACTTCGGTACTAGTGTCTGACGGCACTGAGTCAGAGGCAAACACAGAAAAATACGCCAGATCTAAGTCTTCATTAATATACCATCCGCCTACATCGTCGGAGGTATTATCAACATCGAGCTTATTATTTCCCGTTACAAGTGGGTCTAGTTCCCAAATGCATTCTTCTTTTTCGAGCTCGGTGTTGGCTTCGTTACCAAAGTCGGGCTCCTCTGGTTGCGGGATTTCATCTGTTTCTACAGATTCCTGGTACAGGAGGGAATCTGTGAAATAATTCTCGACTCCCTTGAACGGATGCCTTTCGGCAATCAACGTTCGCACCTTTCCACTTCCGTCAATGTATTTCATGACTTGGTGGAGAGTAGAGGGAACGATAGAATTGCGATGAATCCACGGTCTTCCCAGCAGCAAGTTGTAGGAGGTGTCAGCATCTATGACGTAGCATGTCACCTCTAACTTTAGGTCTCCAATCTGGCATTTGAGCTTGACCTTCCCCATTGGACGGGTACTATTGGCATTGAACCCGTAAATAGTAGTCTGGGTGGAGCTCAAACGGTGAGTAGGAATCCCGAGATGTTGCATGACTCGGTGAGGCATGATGCTCAATGCGGACCCGGGATCTACCTGAATGCGGTTCACCTCAGATGATCCAATATACCCTGCGAAGTAAAGGGGTCTATCATGTTTCCCTTTAACTTGCATATCATCTGCCGTGAAGGTGTTGCAGGGAATATTTTGGGAGGCGTGGAGGCAATCCTCTACATCTTCCTCCTTTGGCCCGATCGGCACCTGGGTCATGAAGACCTCAGCATTAGCCAGAGCTTCTTGTAGAGCTTCTCTGGTCGACTTTGATAGCCTAAGAAGCTCATAAAGCGTAATCCGCGCCGGGATGTTGGCTAATTGAGCCAGGACATCAAAGCGGTAAGGTGCTGTGGATCCTTCCGCTATGTCTTTCGAAAGAACTCGAGAAAACCGAAGTTCTTTCTGTTTCTCCATGGGTTGCTTCGTGGAGGTTTTGGCTGGCTCTGCAGCGGGTCTTGGAGGAGTTACCATTGTCTCGCCATACTTTTTCAAATATGGCTGCCCTGAACGGGTTTTCGCCACAAGTTGACTGGGTTCTGTGGCCAGAACTATTGTTTCCTCTTCTGAATCGGTCAGCGAGGGAACATCAGTCTCTGCTTCTCACGAAGAGGCGCATACCACATTACAGGATGTGGCTTTAGCTTTGCCTTTGGACTTCCTGCTGGTCACAGTAGTCCATTGCTGGCCATCAACAAGGTCAGGATGAACCCACATGATTTCTCCTTGAGGTGTGGGGACAGGTACTAGGCGTTTCTCTTGCTGCTGGTGAGGGTCTGTGTTGACCATTCTCAGCTCTCCTCTTGGGATAGGGACCACTCCAGAGGGTCTTGGAGGTTACCTTCCAAACTGGAGGAATGACATCATATTGGCCGCCACCTTCTTCTGCTCTGGACGGAGTTTTAAAACCTCCGCGTCAATCAGAGCTTGAAGGATGTCCTTGAAGACATAACAGCTCTTGGTGGGGTGTCCCAACATCCTGTGATACATGCAGTAGCTGGGATTATCGGTTTTACCGACTTCTCCAGGGCGCCTAGCTTCAGGAAGCTTCAGTCGATTGCTCTTGTTGAGTAATTTGAAGAGCGAGTCGACATATTCATCCTTGAAGGAATACTGCTTGTTGGCGCGTGGTTGGCTTGAAGAGCCACTCCCCTTGACCGGTTGAGGTTTGACAGAAGATTTTGTTTCTGCCGCCAAGTTGTCCTTCCGTTTGGCTTGGAGGGATTTGTCGGGCGTACGCCTTGTTGACCACTCCGGCCTGGGTTTACCTTCTTCCGCTCTGACGCGGGCGACAATCTCCTCAGCCTGTTCACCTTGTTGGACCAATTGCTTCTACGTGCGGCTTTCAGCAACTCCTATTTGAGCAAGGAGTGAAGTTTGGAGATTGTGGCGGCATATTTCCACCAGGGTAACCTGGGTCATACCGCTCGGACATCGGAGTGCCACGTTCCGAAATCTTTCCACAAAAGATTTGACGGACTCTCCCTTTCGCTGTTTAGTAGCCAAAAGGGTGGGCATTGTGACCTCCGAGTCATCTTCAAAGAAGCGCGTTAGGAGAGCTTTTCCAAATCGCCCTAATTTTTGATGGAGCCCTCCGGGAGTTTCATGAAACATTCAAAGGCGAGCCCTTTTAAGGTGCCGATGAATAAACGCGCCAAGATGGCATCGTTATCTACCACGTTCCCTGTTTGAGATTTGAAGTAGTAGATATGTTTGTTCGGTGAACCTTTCCCATCAAACGCTTGGAGGGTCGGAGCCTTGAACTTGGGTGGGTACGGAACTAAGTCCCACTCGGCCGGATGTGGCCAGATCAATCCTGCTTCTTGGAGTCCTTTCCGGTTGGTAAGGGCCTCAAGACGTTGCTCCAACTGATTCATTCTTTTAGAATGAACCTTCCCCTGGTCTCGGTCGTTCTTTTCCTGCGACGAGGATTTAGACGAACCGGAAGTAGGTTGCTCGTTCTTCTCGGAGTGTTCGGAAGATGAGCTTTCTCCCTCTTTTCGCTTGCCTTTAGACTTCTTAGAGGAGGCTCTATTGGTTGACTTCCTCTTGTCTTCGAGCAACTGTGCGAGCATCTGCTTGAGGGAGTCGATAGATTCTTGCTGAGCACGAATCATCTCGAACTGTTCCTTCTGGACCTGGGCCTGCTGCTCCAAGCGCTTAGCGGTCTCCTCAGGAGTGCTGGTCATGTATATGAAGGCCTCTTTCTCTATAGAAGAATTTGAAGCCTGCGACTCTGCAATGGCAGAGTGCGAATCATTAATCTCGATGCCCCGGGCTAGGGCTTTGTAGTCAATCGGGGGAATGGCCCCGGTCCGGGTACGAGTGTGTCTGTACACTCCTTCCGGTTCAGTGTCAGACTCATCGGAACTGACTGCAGGTTGTTTTCCCTTACTCCTGCTCGTCATATTTGCAGTGAGCTCTAGATACTCAGTATCAGAGAAGATCCTCCGCCTGTGAGAGCGTCTTCTTTTGGCTGATGGGGGAATTAGGGTCAGCTGTCTAACTAAAGACTGCTGGCTCACACCTGAATGACAACGGCACTCAGAGAGCATAGAGATGAGCCGTTGGCAGCAATATGATGAAGTGATTTGATTAACACTTCTTTTCTTCGTCAAGTAATCCCTTAGATCTTGAAGGAAATCGAAGAGATTAGCCTCGCAACTTCGAGGGCGGGAGGCATCCTTGTGCTGTACAGCTTGGACGCAGGATCCAGAGACGCAGTTCTCACGTCGCAGCTTTAGGACGCGTGTCTGGCGTCTCTGCTGAGAAGAGACGCGACTGTCGCGTTGCTGATTGGTGCGTCGGAGCAGAGACGCTTGAGAGAGAGAGCGGGTTGCTGGGCCCTACGCCTAGAGGCGCGCGCTTCTTGTACTTGATGAGGCGCGCACGCTTCGTCTTGGCGTCTGGTGAGTGGAGCTTTAGAGGAGCTAACTTGGGGAGTCTCGCGTTTTGGCCGCCAAACGCGGACTTCGCGTGCTGGATACGGCGCAACTGAGGCGCCAGTTTGAACCTTGCGACCTGCCTCAGTTGGACGATCAGAAGTTCCAACTTGCAGCTGACGCGCACGCCTCCTCTGTCGGCGCTCAGCGTTTCGGTTGCGTCGTGGAGGTGGAGAGAAACCAACGACGACCTGGTTCTGTGGGAGAGGGTGAACTGGCTGGACACCAGAGGGCTTGACCACGCGGGTCTCCTGAGAGACGTTGGCGCGTGTGTCTCGTATGGCGCGGTTGGCCGCGACATCCTATACAGCAGTTGCGCCTGAGGCCACGCGGGTCTCCTGAGAGACGTTGGCTCGTGTGTCACGCTTGGCGCAGTTGGCCGCGACACCCTTCACAGCAGCCGCGCCTGAGAGAGTCACAGAGCGGGTTTCGGGGCAAGTCCCCGTAGAGACCCTACGGCAGACGCGGGTCTTTGGGCTCTTTGAGCCGGAAGACAGAAACTCTTCATACTTTGCCTGGTCGAACTCGACGACAAGCGATTCGACCATCTTCCCCTTATAGAGGACGTCACCTTGCGCCACGATTTGTTCATCAGTAACAAATGAGGTCCCCAGCGGAGTCGCCATCTCTTGTACGCGCACGGAAATGGGTTCTGTGTAAAATTTCCTTGCATCAATTGAAAGATTACAACAAAACAGTTTTCCGACTACAAGGGAGGGAGGATGTTGAGTCTTGAATCCTCCCTTTGTTTAAGGCTGGGTTCTTCAAGTGGCGGTGGAGAGTGAATCTTGTTCTCCGTTGACCGGGTGAACGTTGAGATTTTTCGGGGCTCTTCTCTTCGGGTGGTTGACGGAGTAACACAGCTCTGTCGACCAAAACTCTCAAAGAGATTGTCGGCAAAGACTAACTTGAGCACAGCAAGTTAGCTGAAGAGTTGGACTCTCTTTCTCTCTGTCCTTTTTTTCCCTTTTTTTTTTTCCTCCTCGTAGCAACTGGGCTATTTATAGAGGTTTAGGGGGTGAACGTGCCCCCTAAAAACACTCCACAATGAGGGGTTAACTTCTCCGCTATGTAGGCGGTGACTGGCCCCATAACCAGGGCAGTTACAACCGAGGCGCGGGTTTCGACCCTCGCGCCTTGATGCTGAGACGCGGCTATCGAGCCTCGCGCCTTGATGCTGAGACGCGGCTGTCGAGCCTCGCGCCTTGATGCTGAGACGCGGGTTTGAACCCTCGCGCCTTGATGCTGAGACGCGGCTGTCGAGCCTCGCGCCTTGATGCTGAGACGCTGGTTTGAACCCTCGCACCTTGATGCTGAGACGCGGCTGTCGAGCCTCGCGCCTTGATGCTGAGACGCTGCTGTCGAGCCTCGCGCCTTGATGCTGAGACGTGGGTTTGAACCCTCGCGCCTTGATGCTGAGACGCGGCCAAAATTAGCTTTGCGTCTAGAACTTGGAATTCTGCTTTTCGATGGCTTGTCTTTTAGTGATTTTTAGACAGCCTACAGAAACAAGCTCTACATGTTCATGCACATAACTCACGGCATGCATATGCACACTATGCACATAATAATCACACTCATTCTCATACGCATGCTAGAGTGTACAAATGTACACATTGTGACCGTAAAGGCCATCTTACAAGATTTTGCTTTGATAGATTAAATTCTACAAATTTTGAAAATAATAATGTTTGGGTTCCTTATAATTCTAACCCCCGTAGACCTAAAAGAAAATAGGCACCAAAATCACCACCACTTGTATTTGATGTAGGTGCAGGTGAAAAAACACCTAGAGGGGGGGTGAATAGGTGTAAGTGCTAATCTAATAAACTTAATGCAAACTAAGTGCGCTAAATGCGGAAGCTAATGCAAATTATGCACAAACTAATACAATACAACAAGTGTAGCCGAATTCCCCTTGCGAGGCTCTGGACTAACTCCCTTGATTCCCCTTGAAATGGGTTGAGGCGCTATGTGAAGCTCTTGTTGGATGAGTATAAGTTAGGCACACACACACAAGCAATCCAAGCAATATGAAATGCACACAATCAAGCCAAGCATATAATAGATATGACAATAAGAAATGCAAGGCACAACACAAGCAATATATGATATGAATGAATCAATGCTCAACACAAGCAAGTATGATATGATGATGAGTATGATGCTTTGCACAATAATACGAGAGAGAGTTAGAGAGACAATAGGATCAAACGCAAACACACAAATTTGTTTCGAGGTTCGAGTACCCAACTCTACATCCCCGCCTACACCACCGTGTAGGATTTCCACTATCTCAACTCCCACCGAGGGAACCTCTACCGAAGAGGATTTCTTACAACCCAAGGAGTACCGAACTCCTCTCTCAATACAAACCACAACACCTCACACTAGAGGTGTCAACCAACAACCACACCTCTACCTAAGAGGCTTACAAACACAATCCCAATCACCTCACACTTGAGGGATCCAAACCAATACCACTCCGATCACCTCTACCGAAGAGGGATTCACAAATAAAAGGAGGGTTACAACACAAGAGGTTTACAACAACAACCTCAAACACTTTCTTTTTCTCTTTTTCCACAAAACAAGATCCTAATAGTTTAGGATATAAGATATGGCTCAAGTGTGGAAACAATGTGTTTTGGAAAACAAGAACTCAAAGAAAAACACTTGGGAAATTTCTTGTAAAAAGATAAAGAATGAAAGCCAATACAAAAATCTCAAATTCCAATTTCTTTGATTTTTCCAAAACCCAAAAACACAAAGAATAAATCTTGTTAGCACTTAAAAACTCTTTTAAAACTCTTTTAATCACTTTTGAAAACTGGTATTTTTCTTCTTGAAAAACTTAGCCAAAATCCCCAAAGAGATGGGGTTTATATAGCCCCTAGGAAAAACTAGCCGTTAGGCTGATGTGGCAGTCTGACCAACTGCCGGTCGACCGGCCCGGTCAACCGCCAACGGTCAAAAATGTGACCGTTGGGCAGCAGCGGTCGACCGGTCCGGTCGACCGAAAATTCCCGAGAGCAGAGCTCTCAACCCGGTCGACCGGCCCGGTCGACCGGCTCTGTGCCTAACAGACGTGCACGTCCGTGCACGTCGGTCGACCGGATCGGTCGACCGGCCCTTTGGTGCGGTCGACCGTCCCGGTCGACCGACCAGCCTGTCAGCACAGTCCAGGTCAGAAAAATTTGGAAAAATATTTTCTAAAAAATCTTTTAATACTTTTAAAATACCATAAAAATTGTTTTATCATTTTATGTTGAAACATAAACATGTGATAAAAATTTCAAGACATATATCAATCATATCAATTCATTTTTGTGTCTTGCCAATTTTATCAAAAACAAAACTTGTATTTTTATCAAACTTGATTTTTCCAAAGCATGAATAGGATAGTCAAAATAAGTTTGTTTACCAAGTTAAAGCATGTATGTATAAATAGAGAACATCTACTATACATATAACATATGTAAACTTGTTTGATCTATTCTTCATGAAAACCAAAAACCAAATCATGAAACGTGTGTGTTTTGTGCACTTGAGCATATCAACTAAACTAAGCTTTACAAATGGATCTAAAACTCTATCAAAACTAGGATACCTAAGTCTTCTTGTCGATCTTCCATCTTCAAGTAGACTCGATCCCAAACGCGTGATCCTCCAAGTGCAAAGGTATGATCTTTAAGCTTTGGCACCGGAATCATCATGAAAAGCTTCTAAACTCCTTGTTGAAGCTAATCATCAACTAATATCCTGTTAATGATCTGAAACTTAGAAACACAAGAATATTAGTAAACATAACTACATGAGTGTTGATCATCATCAAAACTAGAGTGGAAGGCCATTGGGCCAACAATCTCCCCCTTTTTGATGATGACAAAACTCATGGAGTTATATATGCATGGATTAAAGATAAGCTTTAAGGAAGCTCCCCCTTAACTCATGCATAAACAAATAAACAATAATAAAATACCAGTTTCAACAGAGCTTCAAGGAAGCTCCCCCTTAACTCATTCAAGGAAGCTCCCCCTAGCCGCGTTTTCGCGGCCATGTAGTGTCAGTTGGGGGAGCGTTTGCTCCCCCAATCTTCCCGGGATTCCCCCCTTTTGGTTTCTCCCTATAAATACCAGTTTCAACAGAGCAAAATGGAGCGAAGACTAGGATTAGAATTTTTGTTTATTTTCTAAGGATTTAGGCTCTTTGTTAGAAAGTACAAAAGTTGTATTCTTGTTTTTCAATTTGTAGTTCAGTACAAATACTTGTGAGAGAGAGGAATTGAGTGCTTGTACTTGAAGATTAAAGTGACATCAATACAAGAATCGAGCCATATTTTCTTCCACTCATATTACGGTATGTCATGCATTATTTACTTGCTTTCTTCTTTGTTTTCCATGAGTAGCTAGATCGGTTTTCTGTGCTCACTATTGTACCTCTCTTCTATTCCTCTTCTCTTCTGATTTTAATGAAAAAGACCCAATGAATCATTTGCATGTCTTACTTAAAGCCTTTCTTCTTGAAAGTGTTCTTGAAGGCACATGAGAATGAGTTTGAATTTTTAAACTCATACTTCTTTTAAGAACATTTTTTGAACTATTTTTATTTCATACTTGCTTCTTCGCACTTGATGATTTAACATCCGATTCAAATGATTTCTTAAAGAAAAGTGTGAACTCTTCCAACCATCTTATGTGCTTTACTTCAAACTTTCTAAAGTCAATCTTAAGTTTTTCCTATGATCAAGTTGAGGCATTTAGGATTTCAATAGAAGAATGAACAGTTGAGCAGTGAGATAGTGAGCCCAGATCTTCTCCTATTATATTTGAAATAAACAAACAATTTTTGAGCTTTTAAATCACCTTCTCCAAAGCCTTCTCTAAAGTTGCAATTTCTCTTTTAATCATCTCCTTTTTTCCATTCTCTTTTCACTAAAAAAAACGAGCACAATTCTTTGTTATTAAATGAATCACCGAAAAGCTTTCATCGCATTCCTCCTCGTGGACACGACCCGTTAGCCACAAGCTACACGGTAAATTCTTAACTCTTTGATTGTTCTTTCATTTTAGCAATCAATTTTTGGCACCGTTGCCGGGGAGGGAACGGTGTATTTGTTTTTAACAAGTTTGGTGTGTTGTTTCAGGGACTTGAAGATTCAGATCTAGCATTCAAGTATTGCAAAGACTTGCAAATTCTGTGCCCCTACTCTCGAAAGTAGGAAACAGAATTTCAAGAAATTGCGTTGCAAAAGTTAAAAATTTCATTGGACTACTAAAACTTTTTTTTTGCAGGACATATTGCTCGCAAAAAATTAAGTTTTTGTACGTTATATTTTTGCTATTTCTGCTCTCCATCATCCCTGTTTTAATCCAACAGTAATTTGAGTGATTGTTAATTGCTTAAAAAACGTTTAGACTTGCATTCTAGGCATTTGTCTAATTACGTTTACTTTACAATTACTGTTGAAGAGAGCTGGAGACAAGGTACGTATGCATAGCATATAGTTTAGGAAACATTCTTGGGTGATATTTGCTTTTGAATGCTACTTTTCTATATCTTGCACACTTTGCACAATTAACTCTAAGGGCAAAACCCAATTCAAGATAAGGTGGGGAAGTCATTACCCTTCCTTAGCCCACAAACTATCTCCAAGCACGCACAACCTAAGCCTAAGTAAAATCTGATAGACGTTGGCCTTAGGGACATCTCGAACTCACTAGGAGATTATCCTAAGGGGGAAAGTGTTGAAAATTGACTCCTGCCAAATCAGTGTCTAGGAAGGGGATTGAGGGCCGAAAGCCCGAAGGTTGGTGGTTACTTAATTAAGGAACGTCTTTGACGGATAACCTCCTACCAATCTTGCCCTGACCTGGTTGATTAGCTTGTGTTCAAAGTCTACATTATACCTTCTGTGGACAATCAACCATTAGGAGTTGTCTAGATCGAGGTTACCTTAGATTAGGCTTGGTTGATTACTATTGTTGACTGTTGGTAACTTGTTTGTGATTGTGATTGTGATTGTGTTTGTGTATGCAAGTGTGGTCAAGAGACCCTAATTCATCTAGGCTGACTAGAAACACATCACCACCCAAGTTTGAACCAAGACCAGATCCGGTAATGGCTCAATCAACATCATTGCAGGATAGGTTCTATCCCATTAGAACCTCACTTCCATCTTGCATTCTACTTCCATCGGTTGGTGAATACAATTTTGAGCTCAAGCTCAATTCATCAACACACTCCCCAAGTTTCATGGCTTAGAGTCCGAAGATGCTTATTTCTTCATAAGAGAATTTGAGGAAGTATGTCTAATGATGAAAATCTCACACCTTCTAGACGATGCTATTAGGTTGAGATTTGTCCCTTTCGTACTTAAGGACCTAGCAAAGAAGTGGCTTTACAGCTTAGCGGCCGGTTCTATCACATCTTGGGATGGTTTCATCAAGGTCTTTTTGAAGAAATTCTATCCAATTCATAAGGCCGCTCTCATTAGGAAGACAATCATGCAATTCAAGTAAGAACCGAGTGAACCGTTCTGGAGGTACTTTGAACGCTTTAAAGACCTCCTTGTCCAATGTCCACATCATGGAATAGAGAAATGGCGACAATGCCAAATTCTTTATGACGGTTTAGACTATTCTACCAAAACCCTCCTAGAAAGTATGTGCCAAGGGGGATTCTTGCAGAAGGATGAAAATGAAGGATGGGATTTGTATGAAAATCTAGCTGAAAAGACCATCCAATGGGAACCTACTAGTGAGATCTCTAGGAATCCAAACTCCATCTCTTCAAAAGGAGGTCTCCATTCTATCGAATCATTCATAGCTAATGAGGCTAAGTTAGCTAACCTAGTTAGAAGACTGGAAGCTCTAGAAATGAAGGAACCAAGTTCAGTCAATCAAGTCAGCCCAAACCAATTTCCAACTCCGGGCTGTACTTACTGCCAAGCCATGAATCATGTGTTCTAGGAGTGCCCGGTGTTTCAGGCTCAGCAACAATACCTTGAACCGATGAATGCGGCCTTTTCAAGGCCGAACAATAATCCTTACGTATCAACGTACAATCCTGGCTGGAGAAATCACCCTAATTTCTCATGGAGCCAAAATAACAATGACCATTCACGATCAAATCATGCTAGCCACTTCCATCATGCCAATAATTCTTCCAATCATCAACCCTGAAAAAACACCTACAGGGGGGGTGAATAGGTGTAAATGCTAATCTAGAACTAAATGCTAAACTAAGTGCGCTAAATGCGGAAGCTAAAGAAAATCTTGCAATCACACTTAGTACAATCAACAAGTGTAGCCGAATTCCCCGTGAAGGGCTCTGGACTAACTCCTCTTGATTCCCCTTGAATGGGTTGAGGTGCTATGTGAAGCTCTTGTTGATTAGGTACAAGTGAGGCACACACAAGCAACCAAGCATATAAATGATATAGCAATATGAATTATGCAAGGCACAAATGCAAGCAATATATGATATGAATGATATGGCAATAAGAATGATGCTTTGCACAAATGTAAAGAGAGAGAGAGTTAGAGAGACAAGTGGATCAAACGCAAAGACCAAGATATGTTTCGAGGTTCGAGCACCTTGCTCTACATCCCCGCCAACACCACCGTGTAGGATTTCCAATCCACTATCTCCCACCGAGGGAACCTCTACCGAAGAGGATTTGTTACAACTCTAGGAGTACCAAACTCCTCTCTCAAACAACCACCTCACAACCGAGGGGTAGGCCCATAGCCAATACAACAACCAACCAACACCTCTACCGAAGAGGGTTTACAAACACCAATCTCCACCTCTCACTAGAGGGAGCAAACCAATCACCAGATCACCTCTACCTAAGAGGGATACACAAAGATAAGGGTGTTTACAACAAGTGGTTCCAAAGACCACAAACTCAATCTCTCTTTTCTTTTCTCTTTTTCCACAAAACAAAGGATCCTAATAGATTAGGATAGTATGATAGCTCATGTGTGGAAAACTAGGTGTTTGGAAAACAAGCAACAAAGAAAAACACTTGGGAAATTCTTGCAAATGATATAGAATGAAAACCAAGACAAATCTCCCAAAATAATCTTTTCTTTGATTTTTCCAAAAACCTAAAACAATAAGGATGAGAAGTTTAAAGCCCAAAAACTCTTTTTAAAACTCTTTTAAACACTTCAGAAAACTGGAATTTTTCCTCTTAAAAATCTTGGCCAAAAACCCAAAGAGATGGGGTTTTTTATAGGCCCATCAGAAAACTAGCCGTTAGGCTGATGTGGCAGCCTGACAGGCTGACGGTCGACCGGCCCGGTCGACCGCCAACGGTCAGAAATATGACCGTTGGGCAACTGCGGTCGACCGGCCCGGTCGACCCAAACAAACAGAGAGCTCTGATCTCGACCCGGTCGACCGTCCCGGTCGACCGTCCCAGTGACTCAAAACGTGCACAGATTTGTGCACGTCAGTCAACCGGCCCGGTCGACCGACTTAACCCAAGTCGACTAGGTCAGGTTGACTAGTCGACTGATTGAAGCCTGGAACAGAAATCTGGGTCAGAAAACACTGTAAAATATTTTTTAAAAATCTTTTAACACTTTTAAAAATCCACAAAACTTATTTTAACATTTTATATTAAAACACAAACTTGTGATAAAAATTTCAAGACATATATCAATCATATTAATTCATTTTTGAGTCTTGCAAATTTTATCAAAACAAAACTTGTATTTTTATCAAACTTGATTTTTCAATACATGAATAGGATAGTCAAAATAAGTTTGTCTAGCAAGTTAAAGCATGTATGTATAACTAGAATACATCTACTATACATATAAACATGTAAACTTGTTTTGATCAATCTATTCATGAAAACCAAATTCAAAACATAAAAACGTGTGTGTATTGTGCACTTGAGCATATCAACTATACTAAGCTTTACAAATGGATCTAAAACACTATCTAAACTATGGATACCTAAGTCTTCTTGATGATCTTCATCTTCAAGTTGATTTGCTCCAAAACTCCATCCATGAGCTAGGCAAAGTGTGATCTTGAAGCTTGAGCCCTGGAATCACTTGTGAAAGCTTCCAAACACCTTGTTGAAGCTAATCACCAACTAATATCTTGGTTAATGATCTGAAACTTAAATAACACAAGATTATTAGTAAACATAACTACATGAGTTAATCATCATCAAAACTAGGGTGGAAGGCCTTTGGGCCAACAATCTCCCCCTTTTTGATGATGACAAAACTCATGGAGTTATATATGCATGGATTAAAGTTAAGCTTCAAAGAAGCTCCCCCTTAACTCATGCATAAACACATAAACATAAAGATACAATGAATATCAAACATGAATGCATAAATATGCATAAACAATAAACAGGTTCTAGATACCAATGCAATGTTCAAAAACAAAACATGCTCTAGATACCAATTAACATACATTAAACTATATTAAACTTAATATATGCAAAAACATAAGCATGCATATATAAAACACAACCAAATCTTTCTCCCCCTTTTTGTCAATCATCAACAAAGGGGTAAATAATCAAAACCATCAATAAAATGAGGGGTAAAAATCTTTCTCCCCCTTTTGTGTCAATCAAAACAATACAAACAATGGTCTCCCCCTTTTTGTCTAAAACAAAAACAAAGTCAATAAGGGGTGACTAACAATTTGGATATCAATTGAAAATATGTCAATGAAGCATCTTGATACCAAATGAAAATAAACAAAGGTCAATAAATGTTATATGCTATATACATTCATGAAGAGGAAGACGCTAAGTTAGCTTCCCTACACATATGCATTACATGAAGGAGGGATGTTAAGCCCTAACTCACATAACACACATTATGTAATGAATAAGAGGAGATGTGAAGCTCCCCCTACACACGTGTACCACATAAGGAAGAGATGTTAAGCTCTTCAATACACAATACACTCAACATGAATCTATATGTGGGAGAGATGTTAAGCTCTCCTTGCATATAAGAAATATAAATCAAAACTTTTGTATTTTACTTTAAACAAAATTTTTAAATACCAAATTAAAACACAAGACATCTTGATATCAATTTGAAATTAAACATAATAAATTTTGAATGTCTAAACACAAATTTTGATACCAATTGTAAATATTTTACCAATTGAAAAGATTTTACATAGAAACATTGATACCAATTGTAAGAATTATTCATTTTAAACATATGATACCAAATTCAAATTGTCAATCATAAAGTATGGGAGTACAAATACCAATTGAAAGACAAAATCAAATTTTCTCCCCCTTTATGAAATACAAACTAAAAATAATGCATAGTCTTGATACCATTTAAAAGTAATCAATTTAAACAAAATTGAAGCTCAAGCACTAGCATAAACACAAACTTATATATGTATGAAAATAGATACCAATTGAAATTGATATTCTTGGAATTGAAAGCATACATACATACAAAACATATATGAGTATACAAGAAGATCAAAATGATACCAATTGAAAGAGTTCAATGATACCAATTGACATAACAATAAGTTCAAGTGTATACATCATATTACTGCCTCCCAATCATGGACAAGTTTTAAATGATTTTCATTTTAAAGCATTCATGAACATGATCTCCCATCCAACCTCCCATGGATGGTAGGGGTTTTCAAAAATAGATTTGAAAATAAGCTTAGTTTGAAAACTCTACCAAAATGAAGAATACCGTAGCTAGTTAAATGGAAAGTTTTGTTAACTAGTACGAAATCCTTCAAGTAAGGAATAAAACAAAATTATTTTTCATAAACATGAAATCCACATGATATCAAACACTCAAGTTCAATTAGGCATAAATATGACTCATGAAAACCAAACATGAGCAAGTAATAAATGTGAGTGTACAAATAAAGTGTGAATATCATAATCATGAAAATATTTTCATTAAGCTCAATTATTCCTTAAACATGAAAACATGAAAACATAAAAATCATCTAAACTATTTAATCTTCAAGGTGTATGTATGTCTTATACAAACTAAAGCATACATACATATCCAAAACACAACAAGTCCACAAAATATATGCATTAAGGCACGTGGCTCAAAAGGATAAACATGTATATCTAATAGTTTGGACAAGATAGACATATACATGAAGTTAAACAATTAAACACAAAATCAAGAAAACCTAAATTTTCACCAAAACAATTTCATTTCTAGGCATATGTATGAATTGTCAACACAATAAGTATACATACATATCCCTAAACCCAATTGAGTCCATATATAGATTTGCATGAAAGGCAAATGACTCAAGGGGTATACATGTATATCTTAAAGTTTGGTAATACAAACATATACATGAAGTGAAAACTCATAAAACAAATTCAAAAATGGAATACAAGTTTGAAATGTATGAATCATCAAAACTAGACTATACTAGCACATCTAAAGGGATCAAATAAGCAATCAAGCTCAACATATATAGATTTATTTGTGGCCCATTATATGTACAAGTATAAGTCCTAGTCTTAGTGAAAACTAACATCTAAACATGTAATCAACACATGAAGCATCAAAAACAAATATGAAAATCATCATGATAAAACTAAAACATGATTACTATGTAAATTCACATGTACTAGATTCATGATGTACATTATAGCTTAAACAAAAGTGAGAACACTAAGTATGGGTTCACATAAGCATGTGTGTCTCAAATACTATACATGTATGTCAAGGATCTAATAAACATGGAATGAACATACTAATCCATAGACATCAAAAACATGCTATAAACAATGGATATTAAAAGCATGTAACAATAAATAGGAGTAAAGGATAGTTACCAAAACCGAAGAAGCAACTTTCCTTGTCTCCAAAACGTGGTGGTCCTCTCCACCAAATCTTCCCTTGAAAGTGATGCATCCAATTGATTTCCTTTAAGTACGGAACGCATCCACTCCAAGGTGCTATCACTCTCACGTCATGTGAGAGCCCACACCTACATCAAAAATAATAGGAGGGGTGGTCTTTGGTACCCATACTCTTTTGGGTCCATGGGGGTTAGTACCTTCTCTAACCCAAACAAAATTCTTTGCTAATTATCAACATGTAATCTATCATAGCAAAATTTAGCAAGGTGGCCCTTACGTCCACAATGTGTACAAGTGTACACATGAGCATACATATGGTGATGGGTGTGTCCGTGTGGAGCATGTGTATGCCGTGGAGGGTGTGCATACATAAAAGTTGGAACTTGTTTCTTTCGAACCAAGGATTCCAAGCGTGTGTGGTTCATGGCACATTGGCTCATAGTGGAGCCCAAACAATCTACTCTCTTCTTTAACAAACAAATATCATCATTAATTCTAGAAGAAGAGGTACATGCACTAGGTAGACTAGATGAAGAAGCTACACTAGCATGGCAAACATGTGCATCAATCTTATTTTGCAAAACATCATTTTTCTTTAAACAAATTTCTAAATCCTTTGAAATAGAATCAATTTTTTTTTCAAAGTATTATTTTCTTTTACAACAAATTCAATTTTTGAAGACAAAACTTTATTTTTCTTCAAAACATTCTCACAATCATTATTGTTTTTCAAAAACTCATTTTCTTTAAGTGCAAGATCAAGTTGAGATTTTAATGAATCCCTCTCATTAGCAATCTCCTCTTTTTCTTGCAAAACCTTGTCGAATTTAGAAGACAATTTTTCATTTTCTTTATTTAAAGCAAAGGTCTTCTTTTTCAACAAATTATATTTTTCTATTAACTTTTCACACACAATAGAAAGTTCTTCATTTAAAGCATGGGGATCTACCATATCATCACATGAAGAACTAGCATCATCACAATCTAAGTGGGGTTCTGAATGTACCTCAAGGGAGTCATTCCCTTGGACCATGAAGCATTGAGAGTCGGATTCTCCACTAGACTCCTCCGGTTGATTTGGCAATTGAAGCTCGGAGGTGGTGGTTGTTGTCAACTTGTTCCACACTACAAAAGCGGAATCAAGGTTAGAAACATGCATAAGATAATCTTTGTTAAGCGTGCTTCTAATGGCCTCAAGGGCTTGTACATTGGCCCCTATATGATTGCGATCTCCAAGATAGCATTTCTTGGTGGCCGCAAGAAAGACTTGCAAACCTAGGGTCTTTAGGTACATGGACATCCTATACTTCCAAACAACAATGTTGGAAGGATCAAAGCTAGGTGGGGTCATGAAGTCCATGGCAAACTATATGAGTGTGCAAACACGCAAATGCAAACAATAGACTAGCAACCAAATGGATCTCACTCCTAGGATGTTAAGCCTAATATCAGGAGCACTAGCTCTGATACCAATGGAAAAAATACCTAGGGGGGTGAATAGGTGTAAATGCTAATCTAGAACTAAATGCTAAACTAAGTGCGCTAAATGCGGAAGCTAAAGCAAATCTTGCAATCACACTTAGTACAATCAACAAGTGTAGCCGAATTCCCCGTGAAGGGCTCTGGACTAAATCCTCTTGATTCGCCTTGAATGGGTTGAGGTACTATGTGAAGCTCTTGTTGATTAGGTACAAGTGAGGCACACACAAACAACCAAGCATATAAATGATATAGCAATATGAATTATGCAAGGCACAAATGCAAGCAATATATAATATGAATGATATGGCAATAAGAATGATGCTTTGCACAAATGTAAAGAGAGAGAGTTAGAGAGACAAGTGGATCAAACGCAAAGACCAAGATATATTTCGAGGTTCGAGCACCTTGCTCTACATTCCCGCCGACACCACCGTGTAGGATTTCCAATCCACTATCTCCCACCGAGGGAACCTCTACCGAAGAGGATTTGTTACAACTCTAGGAGTACCAAACTCCTCTCTCAAACAACCACCTCACAACCGAGGGGTAGGCCCGTAGCCAATACAACAACCAACCAACACCTCTACCGAAGAGGGTTTACAAACACCAATCTCCACCTCTCACTAGAGGGAGCAAACCAATCACCCGATCACCTCTACCTAAGAGGGATACACAAAGAATAAGGGTGTTTACAACAAGTGGTTCCAAAGACCACAAACTCAATCTCTCTTTTCTTTTTCTCTTTTTCTACAAAACAAAGGATCCTAATAGATTAGGATAGTATGATAGCTCAAGTGTGGAAAACTAGGTGTTTGGAAAACAAGCAACAAAGAAAAACACTTGGGAAAATTCTTGCAAATGATATAGAATGAAAACCAAGACAAATCTCCCAAAATACTCTTTTCTTTGATTTTTCCAAAACCTAAAACAATAAGGATGAGAAGTTTAAAGCCCAAAAACTCTTTTTAAAACTCTTTTAAACACTTCAGAAAACTGGAATTTTTCGTCTTAAAAATCTTGGCCAAAAACCCAAAGAGATGGGGTTTTTATAGGCCCATCAGAAAACTAGCCGTTAGGCTGATGTGGCAGCCTGACAGGCTGACGTTCGACCGGCCCCGTCGACCGCCAACGGTCAGAAATATGACCGTTGGGCAACTGCGGTCGACCGGCCCGGTCGACCCAAACAAATAGAGAGCTCTGCTCTCGACCCCGGTCGACCGTCCCGGTCGACCGTCCCAGTGACTCAAAACGTGCACAGATTTGTGCACGTCGGTCGACCGGCCCGGTCGACTGACTTCACCCAAGTCGACTAGGTCAGGTTGACTAGTCGACTGATTGAAGCCTGGAACAGAAATCTGGGTCAGAAAATACTGTAAAATATTTTTTAAAAATCTTTTAACACTTCTAAAAATCCACAAAACCTGTTTTAACATTTTATATTAAAACACAAACTTGTGATAAAAATTTCAAGACATATATCAATCATATTAATTCATTTTTGAGTCTTGCAAATTTTATCAAAAACAAAACTTGTATTTTTATCAAACTTGATTTTTCAATACATGAATAGGATAGTCAAAATAAGTTTGTCTAGCAAGTTAAAGCATGTATGTATAACTAGAATACATCTACTATACATATAAAACATGTAAACTTGTTTTGATCAATCTATTCATGAAAACCAAATCCAAAACATAAAAACGTGTGTGTATTGTGCACTTGAGCATATCAACTATACTAAGCTTTACAAATGGATCTAAAACACTATCTAAACTATGGATACCTAAGTCTTCTTGATGATCTTCATCTTCAAGTTGACTTGCTCCAAAAACTCCATCCATGGGCTAGGCAAAGTGTGATCTTAAAGCTTGAGCCCCGGAATCACTTGTGAAAGCTTCCAAACACCTTGTTAAAGCTAATCACCAACTAATATCTTAGTTAATGATCTGAAACTTAAACAACACAAGATTATTAGTAAACATAACTACATGAGTTAATCATCATCAAAACTAGGGTGGAAGGCCTTTGGGCCAACAAACCCAACTTTTCCAATTTCCATAATAATTCTCCCAACCATCCACATAACTTTTCAAAATATCAACAAAACTTTCCCAACCAAGCTCCACAATCCTCCTTCCAGAATCCTCAACTAGAAAGGAGAATGACTGACTTTAAGAGAAACATGGAAAGATACATGAAAAATCAAGATTCTCTCATGCAAACTATACAGAGGTTAGAGGTTCAAATGATCCAACTAGCCACTTCACAGAATGAGAGACAAAAGGGTACCCTGCCTAGTCAGCCTATAACCAATCCGAGGAATTCTCAACAAGCTCATTTGGCTGAGGATAATTCATTAAATCAATGTAATGCAGTTCATACATTGAGGTCAGGAAAGAGAGTTGATAATCAAGTGCCAACGCCAACCAATCCCATTCAGCACAACCACAATCAAGTATCCACCTCATCTAATCCAAATCCTTCCAGTTCTGACGAATCTGAAAAAGATAAGTCAACCAGTCAGGTGCACCAGCCTATAGTACCATTTCCTAATAGGCTGAAAAACAACAAGCAAAATCCACACATGGACAAGATAATTGAGATATTTAATCAAGTGAAGATAAATGTGCCACTTCTTGATGCCATCCAACAAGTCCCTTCCTATGCTAAGTTTCTTAAGGACATGTGCACCAAGAAGAGAAAGACTAATGTACCAAAAAGGTCTTCTTAGCCACTAACATTAGTGAGCTACTATCGGTCCGATCCCTGTCAAGTACAAGGATCCAGGTAGTCCCACCATTGCCTGCACAATAGGACAAGCCGAGATTAGTCGTGCGCTTCTTGACTTGGGGACAAGTATCAACTTGCTTCCATTCTCAGTTTATCAACAACTCGGGTTGGGCGATCTTAGTCCAACTCGAGTCACCATCCAACTGGCTGACCATTCAGTAAAAGTTCCAAAAGGGAAGATTAATGATGTCCTGATCCGGGTAGGGAAGTTTATTTACCCTATCGATTTCATAGTTCTGGAGACACAACCTGTGTCCAACTCCAATCATAGGGCTCAAACTCCTGTTATCCTAGGGCGACCATTCCTTGCTACTGCCAATGCCATCATCAATTGTAGGAATGGGTCCATGAGGTTAACATTTGGGGACATGACTAGAGAAGTCAATGTCTTCAATCTAGGAAAACAACCCCGCGATTTTGAGGATCAAACATTTGAAATCAACCTAATTGAGAACTTAACAAGTGAACATAGAGAAGAATTGGAACTAGAATCTGAGTGTGACTTCGGGTTAGAGTCTGACGACTTTAATCTTAATCAGGTTGTAGATTCTGATGTGAATTGGGCCTCGAACCCTTTTTCACCAATAATGGAGCCAACAAATTTGACTAGTCCTTCCAGTGAGCCTTCCTCTTCCTTAGAATTGAAAGCCTTACCTGCGCATCTCAAGTACGTCTATCTAGGCGAACAAGAGACCTTTCCTGTCATCATTGCCTCCCATTTAAATGACGGGGAAGAAGAAGATCTTAAAGCTATTCTAAGAAAACTTAGGGAAGCCATTGGTTGGACTATGACCGATATAAAGGGATTAAGTCTGACCATCGTTCAACATCGTATTCATCTCAATGAAGACGCCACACCTAAAAGAGACCCGCAGCGTAGGTTAAACCCTATAATGCAAGAACCTGTTCATGCTGAAATTGTAAAACTCTTAGACAATGGGATAATTTATCCTATTTCTGATAGCCAATGGGTGAGTCAGAAATTTGGTTTCACCGTAGTGGAAAACGAGAACAAAGAGTTGATCCAAACTCGACTTCCCACGAAGATCCGAGTTATCGACTATAGGAAGCTCAATGCTGCAACTCGTAAGGACCATTTTTCACTTCCCTTCATTGATCAAATGCTTGAACGTTTGGCGGGTCACGAGTATTACTGTTTCTTGGACGGTTACTCGGGGTATAATCAGATCCCTATTGCTCCTGAGGACCAAGAAAAGACTACATTCACATGTCTATTTGGGACATTTGCTTATCGTCGAATGCCTTTCGGCTTATGCAATGCCCCAGCAACGTTTCAACGTTGCATGTTGAGTCTTTTCTCTGATATGGTAGAACGATCCTTAGAGATCTTTATGAATGATTTCTCCATCTACGGAGATTCATTCGCTCAATGTCTCCACCATTTAGAACTTGTCCTATAACGTTGTGCTGAGAAAAATTTGACATTGAATTGGGAGAAATGCCACTTCATGGTAAAACATGGAATCGTCTTGGGTCATGAAATCTCCAAGAAAGGAATTGAAGTGGACAGAGCTAAATTGAGGTTATTGCTAAGCTTCCCATGCCCAAATGCGTTAAGGACATTAGATCCTTCTTAGGACACGCTGGTTTCTACCGAAGATTTATCAAGGATTTTAGTAAAATTGCTAGGCCCTTGACTAATCTGTTAGCTAAGGATGTGTCCTTCACTTTCGATACTGAATGCATGAATTCTTGGGAGAAGCTTAAGAGAGAGCTTATTTCTGCACCAATCATATCTGCACTGGATTGGTCTAAGCCGTTCGAAATCATGTGTGATGCTTCCGATTTTGCCATAGGCGCTGTCCTAGGACAACGCATTGATAACAAGCAGCATGTGATTTACTACTCTAGTAGGACTCTCAACGATGCTCAATTGAACTATACTACGACTGAGAAGGAATTCTTGGTAGTAGTGTTTGCCTTAGAGAAGTTTCGTCCCTACCTACTAGGGTCCAAAACCACCATTTTCACCGATCAGTCTGCGCTTAGGTACCTCATGATAAAGAAGGATGCCAAGGCCCGACTCATTCGTTGGATCCTCCTTCTTCAAGAATTCGATCTTGAGATTCGAGATAAAAAGGCGTAGAAAATGTCGTTGCTGACCATCTCTCACGGATCCCTAATTCTCCATGCAACGAATTACCCATAAATGAGGATTTTCCTGATGAAAATCTCTTAGCTATCTCTAGGGAACCTTGTGTTGGCCCAAGGTTACAATCACCCATGATTAGTGTATTTTGATGATTACAAAACATATTAGTTATTTGTACTAATAACAATTGTTGTTTAAGTGTGTTTCAGATTTCTATTCATTCTAGAAGTCTTCTCTCACAAATACAAGGATTTGGACTCAAGTCAACTCCAATTGGGCTCAAGGAACAAGTGTTGAAGATCATATGAAGAAGCCTATTGAAGATCTTGAAGTCTTAGAATCATTGTAAGAAATAGAATGTTAAAGTTTGAGTATATGAAATTTGGCTCTAGGATTTGCACACACATTTGTTTCATATATTTCCTATGTTTTGAAAATGTTTATTTCTAAGTTTTATGCCTTAGTTTATATATACATGTACCAAAAGCTTTAATCTTGAAAATCTTGTTTAAAACATGTGTATAAACTATTTTCTGCATAATACTTAGCTATATGTATTTTTAAAATATTTTTCAAAATTTTTCTAACTCAAAACAGCCCAGTTTTCTGTTTCAGGAAACTTCGGTCGACCGGCCCGGTCGACCGGAGATGTGTCTGGACATGCACTGTTTGTGCATGTCTATCGATCGACCGGACCGGTCGACCGACGGAGAGCAAATAGCTCTCGGGTTTTTTTTCGGTCGACCGGACCGTCGACCGAAAGAAGGAAACTGTGTTTCCTCTTTTGGGACGGTCGACCGGACCGGTCGACCGAGCGCCAACGGCTCTTTGCAGCTGTGCTGGCGGTCTACCGGACCGGTCGACCGCCAGGCCTGCAACAAGCCTAACGGCTCTTTCCTCTTTGGGCAGTTCTGAAAAACTGTTTTTATTTTCAGCTTTAACAGATTTTTGGAGAGTTGTTGGGGAGCTTTTTCAGAGAAAATAAGACAAAAAGAAATTGTTTTTAACCTATTTTCTAGCCCTATAAATAGAGGAGAAGTCTCTCTTGCATTTCACCAAGAAAATCCTCAAGTTTGTGTTGTTTTCAAAAGATAAAAGAAAAGAGTTTTAAAGCCTTCATTCCAATTCTTTTTGAGCTAGTTTTTCAGTTGTGTTTGATTGCTAATATCACTCTACAACTGAAGTTTTTCTCACCACACTTCATAGAGCCAAAAATCCTATACTCATTCTATAGTGAAGTTGTAATTGAAGTGAGAGTGTTTGTAAAAGAGTTTGAGAAATAGTGTAGTGATCTTGTTGTGATCACTTTGTTCTTGTATTCCTTTCCTTGTGGAGCAACCTCTTCGGTAGAGGTCATTTGTACTCGGTGGAGCTCGGTGCTCGGTCTTCGGTAGACCAAATTGTAAAGGCGTCCTCGGTGGATAGTGGAAACCCTTCACGGAGGTGAAGGCGGGGAGTAGAGCGGTGGCTCGAACCTCGAAACAAATCACTTTGTTTGCGATTGCCTTTGCGTCTAATTCTTGCTTTACATTTCAATAGCTCCTTATTGCTTTCTATTGCATACTTGTGATATTGTTTAATTCTCTTGTGCTAATATTTGCTTGCTTGTAATTCTTGCCATATATTATTGTGTTTGCATCATTTTTCATATTATTCATTTCATACTTGTGTGTGCCAATCCCGTACTCATCCAACAAGAGCTTCACATAGCGCCTCAACCCATATCAAGGGGAATCAAGAGGAGTTTAGTCCAGAGCCTCGCAAGAGGAATTCGGCTACACTTGTTGAATTGTACTAAGTTGAGCCTCACTTGTTTTAGGTTCCGCATTTAGAGAGTTAAAATTTTTAAGATTGGCAATCACACCTATTCACCCCCCCTCTAGGTGTTTTTCACCTTGGTTTGCTGATATAGTGAATTACTTAGTCACAAACTAAACTCCGTCTCATTGGTCCAAAAATGGTATATACTGGTTCTTTTCCCAGTCCAGTATTTCTTTTGGGAGGAACCGTATCTTTTTAAGTACTGTTCTGACCAAATTATTAGGAGATGCATTCCCGATGAGGAGGTTAAGAGTGTTCTATCTTTTTGTCACGAACTTGCATGCGGTGGACACTTTAGTCCCCGCAAGACTGCTGAAAAAGTGCTACAAAGCGGGTTTTATTAGCCTACTTTATTCAAGAATGCTTATGAATTTTGCAAGACGTGCCCTAGATGCCAAAAGGTAGGAAGGATCTCAAAACGAAATATGATGCCCCTCAACCCAATTCTAGAAATAGAACTCTTTGATGTTTGGGCATCGACTTTATGGGTCCATTTCCTAATTCATTTGGAAACCAATACATATTGGTTGCTGTGGATTATGTGTCCAAGTGGGTAGAAGCCATTCCTTGTAAAAATAATGATAACAAAGTTGTCATAAAGTTTTTGAAAGAGAATATTTTTTCACGCTTCGGAACCCCTCGTGCTATCATCAGTGATAATGGCACTCACTTTTGCAATAGATCTTTTGAAGCTCTTATGCGAAAGTATGCCATAATTCACAAGTTGTCCACACCTTATCATCCTCAAACCAGTGGGCAAGTTGAGGTTTCCAATAGACAAGTCAAGCTTATCTTGGAGAAAGCTGTGAACCAAAAGCGGAAAGATTGGTCCATCAAACTTGTAGATGCCCTATGGGCCTACATGACCGCCTTCAAGACGATTCTAGGAATGTCTCCTTATAGGTTAGTCTATGGCAAACCTTGTCACTTGCCCGTTGAGTTAGAGCACCGAGCCTTATGGGCAATCTAGCAGTTGAATTTCGACTTGACTAAGGCCGGTGACCTTCGGAAATTACAAATTTTTGAATTAGAGGAATTGAGAAATGAGGCCTATGAAAATGCTAGGATCACTAAAGATAGAGTCAAGATTTTCCATGATAAACACATCATAAGAAAACCTTTGTCCCTGGACAAAAAGTCTTACTCTATAATTCTAGGGTTCATCTTTTTCTAGGAAAATTGAAATCAAGATGGACTGGGCCATTCGTTGTAAAAACCGTGTTTCCACACGGTGCAGTTGAGATCAGTGACACCAAGAATGGAAATGACTTTAAGGTAAATGGTCAACTCCTTAAACCTTTCTTGGAATCAGTGCCGGTAAATGAAACGGCTATGGGTCTTTTTGACCAAGTGTATCGGTAACTTTCCTCTTTTCCATTATTTCATGCATTTATACATTTCTTTCATACATTGGGGACAATGCATGAGATAAGTGTGGGGGAGGGTTCTAACATGACAAATATATATAAAAAAAAGAAAAAGAAAAAAAAAAAATATATATATATATATAAAATTTTTTGAAAGGTTAGAACAATATTTTGATATATTTTTTGTAAGAAATTAAGTCAATTTTAAGAAACAGGAAAATCATAATTAGGATTTCTTATACTTGGTCAAAGTCAGATAACTTGTTTGATGTTTAGGGTTAGGAAGAAAATTTGTGAAAGTAATTTAGTCTTGATATTTACCTTGACGAAATATGCACACTAAATACACTTACACACTTAGGGTTTAAAAACAGAGACTCATATGCCTTATAAAAAAAAATATTATGAAAAAGAGAAAAAATATAAACAAATCTAATTATTGATTAGCTAGGTGCTTTGGCCTAAGCAAGCCTTGGTATTATGCAAAAGATAATTAGATAAGTTTGAAAAAAAAATGTATATATATAATTCTTCTGATTAAGCTGGGTATTTATGCCTCATGAAGCATAAGTATTCACGCCTAAAAGGAGTACATCTTATAAATAAAACCTTGATTTCGTGGCCTTATCTGCTCGAGTATTTAAGTCCTTAGGGGTGTTTACTCACCTGGTGCCCTAAAACTGTCCGGTTTGGGTGTCACCGACTGAAGGCTCGTTACATGGGCAGATTAGAAAGCCTAATGAAATTGAGGAATAAATTCTACCAAAAATAAATATAAATAAGGCATAGGAGTTAATGTTAAAGAACCCTTAGTAAACTTCACAGTCACGATGGTGCATACGACTCAGGGTAAATTAATAGACTAGATGAGAAGTAAAATTTGACTCCTTACTTTAATTGATGACATGTTTTTGAATAAAGACTGAGTTTCGGAATGAAAATTTTGATATTCCTATAACTTATAGATTACTTAAAGCCTTACAAATATACTTCAAATATTTTCTCCTTTAAAAATGCTTTTCAAAAATACTAACTTTTTTCCTTTTTCTTTATGGATTTTGTGGGTGCAATCCACTGAAAACCCTCACGAGACAAAACTTATCCTCTAGGGGTAACCTAGAAGTTTAACGGCTTGTTGCACATGCTCAGTGCAATCGAGTGACCTGCGAAAGTGGTCTAATAATTGATTAGAATTAGTCTGATGTTTTGCTCGAGGGCGAGCAAAAGATAAGTGTAGGGGTGTGATTAGTCACATATATTGCATATACATTGTCACCTTACCATACTTTTTAGCTAATAAATCCTATTAACAAGTCTTCTTCTTCTTTTTTTAATGTAGGCCCAACTGCTAAAAGAAAGGAATGAGAAACAAGCCCAAAAGCCCACCAAATTCTGAGTTAATTCAGAATAAATTCAAATTAAGGAATTAGGGCAAATCTTGGCATATCAGAGAGGTTGAAAACTGGTTGAAAAGAATCCTCCCTGAATCAAGCGGTTGAAGACAACAATCAAAGGCTGTTTCGTCAAATCCTGAAGCTGAAACGAGAAAACCAGACAAAGATACAGGAGAATCACCAAACCAGGAGCTCCCACCAATTGGGTGTGGCCACCTGGCTGGCCATGTAGTGTCAGTTGGGGGAGCGTTTGCTCCCCCAATCTTCCCGAGATTCCCCCTTTTGGTTTCTCCCTATAAATACCAGTTTCAACAGAGCAAAATGGAGCGAAGACTAGGATTAGAAGTTTTGTTTATTTTCTAAGTATTTAGGCTCTTTGTTAGATAGTACAAAAGTTGTATTCTTGTTTTTCAATTTGTAGTTCAGTACAAATACTTGTGAGAGAGAGGACTTGAGTGCTTGTACTTGAAGATTGAAGTGACATCAATACAAGAATCGAGCCACATTTTCTTCCACTCATATTACGGTATGTCATGCATTATTTACTTGCTTTCTTCTTTGTTTTCCATGAGTAGCTAGATCGGTTTTCTGGGCTCACTATTGTACCTCTCTTCTATTCTTCTTCTCTTCTGATTTTAATGAAAAAGACCCAATGAATCATTTGCATGCCTTACTTAAAGCCTTTCTTCTTGAAAGTGTTCTTGAAGGCACATGAGGATGGGTTTGGATTTTTAAACTCATACTTCTTTTAAGAACGTTTTTTGAACTGTTTTTATTTCATACTTGCTTCTTCGCGCTTGATGATTTAACATCCGATTCAAAACGATTTCTTAAAGAAAAGAGTGAACTCTTCCAACCATCTTATGTGCTTTACTTCAAACTTTCTAAAGTCAATCTTAAGTTTTGCCCATGATCAAGTTGAGGCATTTAGGATTTCAATAGAAGAATGAACAGTTGAGCAGTGAGATAGTGAGCCCAGATCTTCTCCTCTTATATTTAAAACAAACCAAACAATTTTCGAGCTTTTTAAATCACCTTCTCCAAAGCCTTCTCTAAAGTTGCAATTTCTCTTTTAATCATCTCCTTCTTTCCATTCTCTTTACACTAAAAAAACGAGCACAATTCTTTGTTATTAAACGAATCACCGAAAAGCTTTCATCGCATTCCTCCTCGTGGACACGACCCATTAGCCACAAGCTACACCGTAAATTCTTAACTCTTTGATTGTTCTTTCATTTTAGCAATCACAAGGCCAGCAACAGGTTTTATCGATACTGAGATCATGGCTGACACCTCTGGGACCGTTATTGTAGTTGCCTCCGAAGCAACAGGGGCGGCGACAGACTCCACAGCACCTGGTTCACCGGCTGAAGTTTGAAAGGCGCTGTCTTCTGCGCTAGTGCTTGCCAAGGGAACCTCTACTTGAGCTAGCCCAATACTCTCTGCAACCATAAACATCAATGTTAATAATAACAATGAAAATAGAGTATATAGCACATCTTGGTTCTCGTGCCAAGTTGAGGATCCAAAGACGGTAAGTCCTCTGGCAGGCCTCTTTGGGATGAGGGTTCCCTGGTCATGGTGGTTATATCCTCACGAAGCATCTCGGTAGCGGGAACTTCGAGGCCCTTCAGCTGCGCCAGTTTCTGGATCATCTCCTCAATATGGGAGAAAGTCATAACCTCATTACCGGTGGTCACTCCTATAAAAGAAATTCAAATGAAGGGTTAAAACAACTTCCCAACTCGACGGAGAAATAGTTAAGGAAGATAGAAGAAATACCCTCAACGGTAGTGACCTCTCCCGATGGCGGAACCATCGCAGGCATATACGCCTGCATCTCTTCTTCTGAATATGCGAGAATTTGCTGGTAGCAGGAAGAGCGGGTTCATCACCAAAGTCAACTTCTTTGCTCGAATAATAGTCGTGCTCTTCAGACGATAAAGATGACACTTAAACCCAGGGAGGCTCAGTGATCGGGACTTTACCACAAAGAATCACGGTGGTAGGACTAGGCTTCACAGTCCGGGAAGTAGGCATCAAAATACTGGGAGAACCCGGTTGTGGCACCTCTATCCTTCTCTCCTGAGCTGAAGAAGTATCAGGCTGAATCGAAGTTTTCGGTTGTGACAGAACTTCAACTTCGGCCCTCTCCACCACTTCTTCAGGCCATTCAACCCCTTCGGCCATGGTGGATTACCCTGCAGGCTCTCCTCTGCTAGGATTGTTAGGCCCCTGCTACGCAAACCTCGAGGACGAAAAGCCGGGACTGCCTCTTCTTCTTCTTCTTCTTGCTCCTCAGTGCCAGGAGGAACAATTTCAGACATCCGGGCTGAAGTCAATGCCTCAGATCCTTTTATGACCTTCTTCGGGCTGGGCTCGCCTTGGGAAGTAGAGGCTCGAGGATGCTTGGGCATGGCATGTCGAGTCCTCCAGATAGGGTGTTCCTCTGCAGCTCTTGCTCCAGACTCTGACACTAGAGCTGCTCCTGTTATGCTGGCTTCCCTCCTAGCCTCTCTTTCTGCCACCTTCTCAGCCTCCTGGTACTCGATCATCCCTCGCATTCGACAACCCTTGGTTCCGACCTTGGCCCTATAAGTGGATTTGATGCCCTTGATGCACGAAGTGTTTATTCCAAATCCGGGCACCTTATTCGCCATGAAGTACCATGTACAGAAGCCAAAACTAGCATAAGAGTTGGCGTCTTGTCAAGGAGGGTGAATACAACCCCAGCTTCTCCTTCTACATTGTAATACCATGCCCGGGCACCTTCGAATAGATTCCCACTGAAGCAAAGTTTTGGATTGGGGTTGCCGATATACAGTTGGTCATAACCAAACTTTCAGGAAAAACGGCGAAACATATAAGGCTCTATCATGCAGGAGTTTCCTTGTCGAAATACCAAGTACCCGGGCCGGATATTTAACAGGCACCAGAAGACGCTAGAAGATAATCGAGTGAAGCCATCCGGGCCGGCGAGGTCTACAAATTTGTCCCCGTAAGTCGCGTTATGAATCTCAGGGAAGCAATGGTCCAACTGGTAGTTACCCCGTTCAGAATCATCTTCCCGATATAGAACATATAATATTGCAGCCAGCTCGAACTCTCCAATCGCTACACGAAAGGCGTGAAACCTTCAGAGGTAGACCCGCCATCATCGCCGAGGGGCAATGTATAACACACCAGGCCATCAGGTACGTATATGGGAGCTCGACCCTGGGACTGGGAGTTTTAACTAGGGGACGACCATTGGAATCCGTGATTGGGTGGGCCTCTGTGTCCATGATTGCTTTCACTTGGAAAAAGCTCTTCGCTAACACGTGCAGTCCACTCTGATCCTGGACACCATCGCTGGAAGGAGGGTGATAGACTTCCTATGGACAAGCAGGACTATCGAATACAACACGTTAGCAACAATCACCTCATGCGGTAAAGCTAGCACCATACATCGCTTTAGCCACAGCATGAGGAAACCTGCCAACAGAGCCCGGTCAGACATCGAGGCTTTGGCTTGATGATGCAAGCTTTCATAGACCGTGTCTGGCTTGAAGGTATCTTCATTGGACTAGTTGGTGTAGGAGTTGGTGGATGCAATGATTCTTTCAAAAACTTCTTCATCAGTGCTAGGAGCTAGCCAGGATATCGTGTTAGCCCTATTCACCCCAGGGAACAGATAAATCGCCCATGACATTTGCTTGACTCTCCCGCTCCTCCATCTGGTCACCTACCCGCAGATGTGAAAGAGGTACAACACTTCCCAATATGTCCGTGCATCAGAGGATCACTCTTCTTCAGCAGATGAAGCTCCTCTGTTGATAGAACATACTCCTCATAAGGGGCGTCTCCAATCATCAGCCCTGAGACTTCATACATCTCATGAAGGGCAAGCCCTATTTCTTCGAGGAGAGTAAAGAATGTGCAAGTCCCTAGATTATAACGCTCCATGATAGTGTAAAAATATTGGAGACGCCCCTTATGGGGGTGCTCTAGGGGATGCCGTATTAAACAGCCTTTACGGCCCCATACAGCCCAGCCTGTAGCAGAAAATCTCCAAATTCTACCAGACCAAACCCCACCATTCTGCCTCACCAGTTCCTGTTGGTAGAATGGACCCACCCGGTGGCACAAAATTTAGAAGGGAAGTCGCCCCTCACATCCAAGAATTGTTTGATGAAGGTGGCTACAAGCTGGGGGTTCTCTCCCATCGGGTACTCAACTCTGACCAAGCCAGGCTGCAACCCCAGCACATCCCTTCCATGTCCGATGGTGTAGACTTCACGGGCACTTATCTTGCCCAGGGAGACTCCAGAGAATGACCTGACCAACTCCCAATCCATTGTCTGATACACAGACATATGTTGCAGATAGGCCAGAGGATACAACCTCTCCATGTTCAGGAGGAAGAACCTTCTATTGCCAATTTGGCGGAACCATTTGTAGTCCCTATCATAAAGGGTAGCCTTATCCTCTTCAATTGAGTCACCATAGAAGAAGTCGGGCTTTCTCAGTAGAGCACGGGAGTCGGACTCGAACCAGCCATCAGAAATGATTCGCGAAGGGTCAGCAGATTGGCATTACTGATCTGACTTCGTCGCTCTTTCAATTTCCTAGTAGTCACAGGAGCAGTCCTCTGAAGAACGAAGATCAGGTTTGGGTCAGAGGCACCTATATGTCCAAAGTGGCACTTCTTGGACAGAGGATTTGAAGAGTATCGCACTGAAAAAGGACAACACAACAGTTAGAAAATGAAAAATGTCTAAGTGTTGAAGCTCAGATGCGAGGTTCACCCCAGAATCGCATGAAATGACTAAGATGCAGAGCTCAGCAAAACCAGTGTTTAAACTCAAAGACGTGAGGCTTACACGAAGCCTGCGTTTGAAATTCCATGACTTAGAAATTTTTCTAAGTGTTAGACTCAGACGCGAGACTCAGTGAAACTGGCGTCAAATCTCAGAGACGCGAGGTTCACATGAAATCCGCGTCTGAACTCCCCCACTTAGAAAAAATCTCTAAGTGTTAGAATCAAACGCAAGGCTCAACGAAGCTCGCGTTCAACAAACAGACACAGACTCAAGCTGATGAAGCGAAGACGCGATGGTCGTCAAACCCGCATCTTGCCTACCAGTGCAAGAGCCACGTTTGAATATCAAACGCAGGCATGAGCCTCGCGTTGGCGGTTCAATTTAGAAGAGACTTAAGAGTTAAGATAACTCTTCAAGTTCCTTAATGGTGGAAACCAATTCAAATAGTTTTTACCTGAAATGGGGGCTTCCTGCATGGAAGAACCACCCATTTGAGCCTCTAGAGCTACAGTGCTCGATGAAAAAGCCACAGGTTTGGTTCTTGGGGCCATTTCAACCGTGAATTTCGTGTAAAAGACAAAGGAAAGAAGAAATATCTTGGAGCTTTTTTTAAAATTTTGGAAACTCTTGACGTAAGGCTCAGGGGAGAAGAAAAGAGTCTAATGATGACTCTTGAAAGACTGATGTCTTTTTATAGACATAGTAGCCCACTGAGATACACGACACATATCTCAAGACCAATCATCTCTCGACACGTGGCAACGTGCCTCAAATGTGAACCTCGCGTGTTAAGAGAACGGCGTCTCCTCAAGCTTTGACCGACGCGTGGCAACGCGCCTCAAAATGGCGTCTCTTTAAGTTTCGCCTGACGCGTGACAACGCGCCTCAAATGCTAACCTCGCGTGTTAAGAGGCCAGCGTCTCTTCAACCTCTGCCAGACACGTGGCAATGCACCCAGAATGTGAGTCTAGCCTTTCACAGAGCCGTGTCCCTTCAGCATAGAGAGGTTCGCGTCTCTACCTTGAAGTCTGCGTTACTTCAACCAAGTGAAACCTGTGTCTCCACTTCGATGCTCACGCCGCTCCAATGAATAAGAGTTGTGTTTCCACTTTAGATGAGGTTTACGTCTCCAAAGCAACATGACCTTTGCGCCCACAATACTGTCTTTGCTTTCGCAATTAGTTCAATAGTACACTGACGAAAGCCGAAGACTATTCCCCTGGTTCAACAGTACACCAACAACCAGCTCAGAGCACCTATGAGGTCCGGACTGTGTATCCAGACCATGGCGATCACCTGTGGTAACTTCAAAGAGTTTAACAGTACACTCAAGAAGACCAAGATCCAGACGAAGATCGAGCTCAAGGCATATCAGTAGATTACCAGTCTAATCTTGAAAGCTTGCTGCCAGCAGAAAAATTCAAAGTATTTCAAAACCCTTCCCAGTCAACCGCGGAGCTTTGAAAACTTTGAAGGGGGTTCTGTAGACTGTTTAAAAATTACTGAGGACAAGTCATTAGAAAGCAGAGTCTATACTCCAGACGCGAGGCTAATCATAGCCACTCGTACAGTACCAAGATGCAAGGGTCGAAGCCTGCGTCTCAGCATCACTGCAGTACCAAAACGCAAGAGTCGAACCTTGCATCTCAGCATCACTGCAGTACCAAGATAGAAGGATCGAAGCCCGCATCTCAGCATTCACTGCAGTACCAAGACGCAGAGCTTGAAGGTCACACCTCAGCATCACTGCAATATCAAGACGCAAGGATCAAAGCATGCATCTCAGCTTCACTACAATACTAAGACGCAGAGCTCGAAGCCCGCGTCTGGCAGGGTTCGAAGTTGACATACAACAGCACTATAATGCCAAAATTTGAGGCTCAAAATCCGCATTTCAACTGTAGAGAAGCCGTGCGTTTTAGTTATACTGCCCTAATTACCAGGGCAGTTACTGCCTACGTAATGAGGGGACTTAACCCCCATCATGGATGATTTTTAGGGGACAGTTTTACCCCTGAAAAACCCTTTGAACAGCTCAGTTTGCTATTGAAGAGGGGGGATTCTTAATCGAATTTGGGGATTCTTTTTTTTATCAGAATTTTGGTCAGAATTTTCTATTGAGGAATACTGATAAAGAGTCCAACTCTTCTAACACCTTGCTGAGTATAAGTTTTTGCCTTAAGTCTCTTTGAGATTTCTCTGTATAGGAGTGTGCTACTCCATCCATAGTCCGAAGAGAAGATTCTCAAAAGACACTGACGTTTACCCGGTCAACGAAAAACAAGATTCACTTTCCACCGCTACATTAAGACCCCAGCATTAAACAAAGAGGAGATTTGAACTTGAATATCTCCTCTCTCTTGTAATCAAAATTTTTGAGGTTATTGTAATCTTTCATTGATTCAAGAAAATTTTACTTAAACTTCTCCCCAAATTTTCCCGAGTAAACAGCGGGTGAGCAAACCTCGCTCCATTCCCCTCAGTCTTAATTGAGGCTAAGTTGACTTCATGTCAACATGATGGCCTATGCAAAGCCAAACAGACTCCACACGAACCTGAGACTACTCAGAGCAAGCAGATCTGGAGGGCGATGTCAATAGCCTCTCCGCGCGAAGCATTATGCGAAGTTGAAGCTCAATCACACCTCTCACGCGAAGATAAGGGCAAAGCACCCCTAAGTGTTGATGGCATTGCTTATGCAGCTTCAAAATGGGGAGCTCAAAGTCCCCTTAACCTCGGGGCCAAATTTGGGGCATAGCGCAGAGTTAGACGTGAAGCCTCATTGGCTTAGCCTAACCAGAGAACGCTTATTCCCAACACTAGGTTCGCTCTTTTGAGCGAAGTTAGGGGAGTACCCTCAAGCGCTGATTATGTTGCTTCAACACCTTAGGGTACTAGTAAAGTCCCTAGCCATAAGGCTTGAACTAAAGCACTGTGTAGCGCTACTCACCTTCGCGCAACATGAAGATCAAAGTGCCACCATGCGCTAAAAGCAAAGCTACCACGGCTTCACTCCAAATGCTTTCTAGCACTAAGCTCGCACTTGGAGGCGAAGTTAAAAGTTTAGCTTCGCCAAGTGAAGCTAATACTATAGGTGAGGTTGTTTTAACTTCACCTGTAGTTAAAAAGAGAAGCTTCAATGCTAGAGTTCTCTAGCTTGAATAGCCTAGTTCATGACCCCCTCGAGTCTCTGTACTAGATCGCTTAAGCTCGGTTAATCCTGATTTACGAGAGTTCTTAATTAACAACGGAAGTTCTATTGTGAAGAACTAAGTTATACTTCTCCCTCCTGCTGTGAACAAGCAGGATGCCAGTTGGTGATGGTCCATTCAGTCCATTGCCGACTAAGGCCAGTCCGCCACTCTTCCAACCCGACAGTTAGTTTTCAACCGACTATCGATTCAAGCCCCTGTGAAAATCTTAGAAAAAGAACAAAGAATGAAATGTACCAGATCTTCCTTCAGCATCCGTTAACATGATAGGGAGGGGGCGCGAACCGCTCAAGGCCAGACGAGGGAGACGTGATACTAACTCTCCTTCGTTCAGTTCTTCAGAATTGGACTATAGCCCAAGTTTGGGTCAAGTCTTAGTAGGACAAGAAGATGCATTCTGAGGCACAAGATTGAGGGTAGCAATACCTTCTATTTATGAACAACCGTCCTCTTCAACGGGGTGATGTCACTGGAACCACTAAAAAGTTTCTTCCAGTAGTCTGATAGTGAGGGAGAAGCTAGTGGATATACCTCTTCAGTAACGGTCAGCTCTGTGCAAACAGGCAAAGTGTTAGCTAACATGGCCGACAACAATAATGATGACCTTTGCCAATGGATGGAGGCTCAAGAACAAACTTTCAGGGCACAGCAAGAAACTTTGGACAATATTCAACAGATGCTAGCTCAGCTCCTGACTAACCAGAATAACAATGACACCGGGAGCAATCATAATGAGGAGGAACATAATGATGATGAATAGCCTAAGATTGAGAAGTTGAAGGAAGGTTCTTCAATTGATGCTGAGGTTATTAAAGGCATCCAGGCTCAGATTGCATCCCTAGCTCAGAGGGATAAGATGAAGAAGGTAGGTATGACTTGCCCTTACCCACTAGAATGGGATTCAGTGCCATACCCGCCGAAATTCAAGCCACCAACGTTTCATACATATGATAGTAAGAGCTCACCGAACCAGCATATCTATTACTTTCGTCCCAAATTGGTAATATAATAGATAATGATGCCATCATGGCCAGATTATTTATCGGTACTCTCAAAGGAGTGGCCTTCGACTGGTTCATGAGCCTTCCATCGGGTTCCATCCATTTTTGAATCAATTTGGAGACTCGGTTCCTTTCTCGCTTCTATGAGGATGACACTGAGATAACCATGGATAAACTTCTTTCCCCTGTGCAAAATAAAAGAGAATTGGTCTGTGATTACATTGAAAGATTTAGGAACCTATCTCTGATGTCTCCAGCGGGGATGCCATTGCTTATGTTACTGCAGACATGTAGGTCCAACTTTCTGGATCAAGTAGAAATTTGCATGGGAGCTATTGAAAAGAGCTTATTGAGTAAGCTGAAATAGCCGAGAAGTCGACTAAAAAGTTTGAGCTTTCCATGCCTAAAGGAAAATGGGGTGTGAACAACAAAGGACGCGGCGAAATGGCGCAGTCTTCCCAAGCAAAAGGGAAAGAAACCATGTCTGTGGAGTTGTCGGGGGAAACTCCTCCGAAAACAAAGAAGAGAGGCACCAGTAATCAAGAGTTCAAGTTTCCTCCGAAATAGTAGTCCTTCAAAGATGAACAGGTGGTTACATTCCATTTGCTCCAAAAGGGTAATCAGTTGAGGCTGTCAGAGGTTCGACGCCTTAATGAAGTGGGACGCACAAACGATCCCAACTATTGCCTCTTCCATAGGATGGTTCACCATCCTACGAACAAATGTGTTGTCCTCAAGGACAAAATTCAGACTTTAATTGACACCGGAGTATAGACTTTAAAGTCAAAACAGAAGAATTCACTACAAAAATGGTCACTCTTGAGTTCGGCACATTTCCGAAGGTTACTGTCCTCGACAGACATGTTCTAGCACCAAAGGCACGACTGGAGGTAAGTAATCCTTCAGCAAAGCAGCAGGAGGCTAAAAGTCTCCTTCCACTAACGTTGAAGACTGAGAAAATCATGTGGATGCACCAAAATCTTGCCAAAGATAAACAATGGGACTCAAAGAAATTCAAGCCAAAGGGGAAATCCTACAACGTCATCTCTGTCTTGTCAGATGATGACAACATAACATGAGCTTCTCTTAGTGACTCTGAAGATGAGAAGCATACTTTGGCAGCACAGGACGCTGCATCCCAACCAACATGTACTCAGTCTGGGAAATACGAGAAGCCACTAACGAGACACAACAGCCAACGATGTCAGCGAAAATACCTATTCTAGCTTCAGTCCCAACGCCAGTAAAAGAAAAGCAGAAAGAAGTCCGGTTTAACCGAGTGTTGAAGAAAACTTTAGGTTCAAGACTTGATGCCCCTTTTTGCTTTGATATATTGGCACAACTAGCAATTATTCCAGCTTAGATCCCTATACACGAGCTGCTTTGTCTCTCGAAAGAGACAAGAGAGGCACTCTGGGACGCGCTGGCTAATTCAGAATCATTTCTAATGCATATGCCGGAGTCCTCTGAAGATGACAGTCAACCCTTATACCCTGAATGTCATCATATATAGCTTAAATACCTAACATCACCTTCACTGCTGAGGACATGCTTCTCAAGATAATAAACACGATCGACTCTTGTATTATACTGGATACATTGACTCGACATGCATTGAGAGGGTATAGGTTGATCCATGGTCTGCACTCAGCATCATTCCTAAAAGGCTCCTCTACTTTCTTGGGATAGCGCTTAACAGATTATCAGCAACGACTACTATGATATATGGCTTCAATGCGGAAAGTAGGCACCCATTAGGAAAGATTCGACTTCACTGTCGAATTGGAGAACTAAAATCAGAAGTGACCTGTTACATCATCGACGCTGACATGTCATATAATTCATTGCTTGGGCAGCCTTGGATTCACGCTAATTGGATTGTTCCTTCCACTCAACACTAGTGCTTCAAGTATGTGGAAGATAATGCAACAATACGAATAGTGTTTGCTAAAAAACAGCCATTCAAGAGAGTTAAAAACTATTTTACTGATGCTCTCCTTTATCATGAAGCTAATAAAGTAGCAAAAGAACTGTTACTTGAAGACGACGATAGTGGCAATGAAGCAAATTTGGAGTCAGAGGAAGATACACCAGCTACTCTTGCTTTCAAACCAATTGTAGCATATTTTAATGATCCTAATTTAACAATTCCATTGAGAATGATGGTGAATGGGTGATCAATGAGAATGTTTATCATGTGAGTGTATAGACGAAACCTCCTTCCATATGCCCTTGTCCATGATAAGCGTGACAAGTACGCCTGTAGAGAGTGGAGAAGGCTCTGTCTTTGTGATCCCTCCATCCAAAAGGAGTCCACCGCCTATAATATTCGGTAGGGTCCAACCCCGAATGTCAGCAGTTATAGACTCGGGTTTAGACTCAGAGCCCCCGCAATTTTTCCATTATGCACCATCTGCACACCATATGATGAGAAAAATGGGATACAATATATAGCATGGAATGACTTGAACTTTAGAAGGGGACGGCATGGTCTTCTACGGACTTTCATACCGAAAGGAAAGCTAGCAAATTATTAGATAAAACACGTAGGTGGTTGAGATATGTTACAACTCCCGCTCTGTTTCAGTCCGGAGAAGACGAATCTCTCCCATCACATTCCTTCACTCATCTGAGCGAGAATCAGATTCAGTGTGGGGCTGCTCTTCAAAAACCTCTTCGTCAATATGACTTCAATCAATCAATTAGAGCATGAGGAGGCTATTGAAATGTTTAACGCTGAGCCATGGGCTCAGCAACTCGATCTCTAGTAGGAGAAGCGATTTAAACAACGTGAACTGCACACTGAGGATAGGGTAATTCAGGTTGATGTGGGTAGTTGAGATCACCCTAAACCCATCTCTATAAGTGAAAGTTTATCACTTACAGAAAGATAAGAATTGATAGCTCTTACACGAGAGTATATCGATGTCTTTGTATGGAATTATGAAGATATGCCCGATCTTGATCCGCAAATAGCCATGCATCATTTAAACATTAAGCCTGACATCAAGCCAGTGAACAACAGCAACGGCGTTTCACCCTGACATCATGAAAGCTGTTGAAGCTGAAATCGATAAACTCATTGAATGTGGTTTCATATGGGAGGAGCCTGGATTGGGTTGCTAACATCGTTTCTATTTTTAAAAAGAATGAAAAAATCTGGATCTATATTGACTACAGCGATCTTAATACAACCTGCCCTAAAGTCGAGTTCCTACTGCCCATCACTGATGTCATGATTGACAATACCTGTATCTTTGAGAGAACGTCTTTTATAGATGGCTTCTCAGGGTACAACCAGATCAAGATGTACCCAGAAGATGAAAAGCATACTTCATTCCAAACACCATTGGGGGTATTCTGTTATACTGTTATTCCTTTCAGATTAAGGATTGCTAGAGTAACCTGCCAACGTGCAATGAGCATGATTTTTCATAACCACCTCTAAAAAACGGTAGAGGGTTATGTCAACGACATTGCTGTCAAAAATCGCGATAAAAATAATCATCTTCATGACTTAAAAACAATGTTCGATATAATGCGAGCCTATCAGTTGAAAATAAACCCAACAAAGTCCTTCTTGGGTGTTTCAAGTGGCAAGTTCCTGGGTTTCATTGTCACATCAGAAGGAATCCATCTTGACTCGGACAAGGTCAAGCTATTCAGAGCATGCAACCACTTAAGAATCTCAAGGAACTTAGGGGTCTGCCAGGTAGGTTGGCCTATATTCGAATATTCATTACAAATCTCTCGGGTCTTTGCCAACCATTAACCCGGCTTATGAAAAAAGGTGTCTCTTTTTGTGTGGGATAAAGCCTGCCAGGAGGCTTTCGAAGACATTAAAGAATACCTCACTAAGCTTCCAGTCATGGTGGCTCCCACATCAGGAAAATCATTCTTACTCTATGTAAAAGCTATAGACCATTATTTAGGTGCTCTTCTTGCCCAAAAGAATAACGAAGGTTATGAACATGCCATTTATTATCTGAGCAGTACCCTAATAGGAGCTGAGTCCCGGTATAACCATATTGAGAAAGAATGCTTAGCTCTTGTCTTCACCTTTCAGAAGACGTGATATTACTTGGTTGGTCGACCATACATATCATTTTCAGAGTTAATCCCTTGTGTATCCTCATGACGAAGCCAGAATCATTGAATTCGAGGTTAGCTAAGTGGGTCATCCTCTTGTCTCAATATGGCATGCTCTTTGTCCTTCAAAAGGCGGTCAAGGGTCAGGCCCTTGCAGACTTTCTGGAAGCTAATCCGGTTTCAGAGAACTCAAAACTTCATGAAGATATTTTAGATGAGAGTTTCAAATCAAATATGATCTCAGAGGACGAAATGTGGCAGATGTTCTTTGATGGAGCGTCAAGAAGAGGCTCCAAAGGTAAGATAATTGCTGGTGTAGGGGTGGTATTTATCTCGCCACAAAATTATGTCCTTTCTCGGGCATTTTCATTGACAACACCTTGTTCTAAAAATGTAGCAGAATATAATGCTCTACTCATCGGCCTCCAGCTCGCTCATGAAATGGGGGTATGCTATATCGAGACTTATGGTGACTCAAGGCTGATCGTCAATCTGGTTAAATGAGAATACGAGGTTCGACACGAAGATTCGACACGAAGACCTGGTATCTTATCACCATCCAGTCATCAAAATGGCTAATTCATTTGATGGCTTCTACATCGGTCATGTGTCTCATTTCCAAAATACTAAGGCAATGCTCTAGCTACACTAGTAGCTATATTGGCCTTACCTATTGACGCAATTTATCATCTTATAGTGGCCACTCGACGCCTTGTCTTCCCTAAGCATGTGTTGAAAACTAATGAAGTCCATGCAACCTCATTTGGCTTCAAACCTAAAGATTGACAGTTTTCCTTCATTGACTATGCTTTGCATGACATATTACCGGACGACCCTAAGGAGCAGCTTTTATCCGATGAAGGTCTTTCCGCTTCTACTATGATTAGATTGTAAAGACACTCTACCTCCGCTCATATGACTGTATTTTGCTTCGTTGCTTCTCTAACTCTGAGGTACAAGAAGTGCTTAAAGAGGCATACGATGGTATATGTGGAGCTCATCAACCAGGTCTGAAACTCAAGGATTGATTGCACAAACTTGGATATTATTGACCAACCATGTAACCGATGCAATAAAATATGCACAAAGGTGTAAAACTTGGCAGATTCATGCGGACTTTATACATCAATCTCTAGAGCTACTTCACCCGACTATTGCTTCGTGGCCATTCGAGGCGTGGGGAATGATGTCGTAGGACCTATCAGTCCCTCATCAATGAAAGGTCATCGGTTCATCTTAGCAATAACTGACTATTTTTCAAAGTGGGCAGAAGCTATACCACTTATTGAAATCAAAATATTCAATGTGGTTAACTTCATTAAACACCATGTCATGCATGGATTTGATTCCCCAAGCGGATTATTCATGACAACGGTCCCCAGTTTTCAGGCCAAGTATTCTATCAGTTCTGTAATAAGTACCAAATTCAAAATGTGGCTACAACCGCTTATAACCCTGTTGCTAATGGTTTAGTGGAAGCATTCAATAAGACAATTATTAAGTTACTCAAGAAATTCGTTTTGTCAAGCAAACGAGATTGGAATGTGAAGCTCAGTGAATATTTTTAGGCCTACCGAACTACGGTCCGAACCCCAATAGGCAACACAACTTTTTCTCTGGTACACATGTGTGAAGCAATCATATCTCTAGAGATCTAGATGCCATCGCTACGAGTCACCTTAGAAACTAAGATGACTAAGGAAGACAACGATCGGCTACACCTTCAAGAACTTGAAGCCCTAGACGAGAGATGACTACAAGCTCAACAACGCGTTGAGTTGTACTAAGTTTGGATCTCGAAAGCCTTCAATATAAAGGTTAAAGAGAGGGTATTCCAGAAAGGAGACTTAGTTTTAGCCGTCAGACGACCCATGATTACGACACACAAAACCAAAGGCAAATTTCAACCCAAATAGGAAAGGTCGTTCGTAATAGAAATAGTCTGCTCAAATGGAGCCTATCGCCTAGCAACTCCAGACGACGACATACTCATGATGCCAGTTAATGGCAAGTTCCTAATCTTATCTATCATGCTTCGCTCGCCTTCAAGCAAAGGTACATCGTTGACAAGGATTCCAAGTAAGTCATCAACCGGAAGAGATAGTTAAGTTCTTTAGTTTTATTTTCCTTCTTTTAATCCTTAGTTTAGATCATCATCAACTCTCAACTCCATCCACTTTTTCACTTTTTTTGTATAATTTCATTTTCTATTTTCTCCATCTACTCCAACCTACCATTTTTACAATTTAACATAACTTATTTTTCTTTTGTTTTAAAGAACAAGAGAAGAACATCAACTATTTTTTGTGAACTAAATAGAACTTATAAAAAGCTTCCATCGCTAGTCCCTCCTTGTGGATCACGGCCCGCATAGACACTTGCTATAGCGGTAGTATTGAGAACTTGCACATTCCTATTATAAATTTCTGAAATTCTGTATTTTCTGTCTACAGGTTTGAACTCAATCAAATTTTGGCGCCGTTGCCGGGGAGGGACGGTAAGTAATTCTCTTTTTAAATTTACAATTTTGGTTAACTTTCTTCTTTGTTCTTAGTATGCAGTGATAGATATCAAGAAATTTTTTACTACATTGGACATATAAATGGCCCTGGACTCTGCTCAAGAAAGTAGAGTCCAGAAGCCCTTAGATTTGCTGCATCACGCGGCGATCTGAGTGAACTACTAACCTGTATTTTTTATATGTTGGTTGAATTGCAAAGCTAAATTTATGTAGCTATTTATTTTCTTGTTTAACTCAATGTACATACTTTCTAACCTCAATAGTGAATTGATGTTTGTTAAATGCTAAAATCGGTTTAGACTTTCCATTTAGGCACGTGTCTAATTCGTTTACATTTACATTACTGTTGAAGAGTGTTGGAGTAAAGGTACCTGTGTATAGTATGTAGTATAGGAACACTTTGAATTGTTTACATTGCTTAAGTGTTGTTTTTCATGTACATGTTGCACTAAATTGATTTAAGGGCTTGTCCTATAAACAAGATAAAGTGAAAAAGTCATTACCCTCCCGTAACCACAAACAATCTCCTCACTCACTAATCTAAGCCTAACTAAAACTGAGTAGACGTTAGCCTTAGGGACATATCAAATTCAATAGGAGACTGACCTAAGGGAAAAGTTGATTAGAATTTGACTCTTGCCAAATCGTTGTCAAAGGTTGGGGAATGATGAGGCGAAACCTCGAAGAACAGTGATTTGGTATAATTAGGCCCGTTGCTTAGGCACGATACCTCCCACTGATCTTGCCCTACATGGCCGATTAACTTGCGGTCAGAATCTGCAATATGCACCCCGTAGATAGTCTAACCAGTTAGGAGTCGTCTAGGTCTAAGATCTACCCTAACTTAGGCTAGATTTTCTTTTTGTGTATTTGTATATTTTTTTTTGTTTTGACATTTTTTGTATGATATGACTTATAACAATATTTTTTCAATTTTAATTATAATCTATATTACATCCCGACCTTTTTGACTCGGATATTAAAAACTCAGTATATCATAAGTTTAACCAACCTAGTGTGCCGGATTGGTCTTATCCGAATCAATACATGTCCCAGTCCCTATACTATGAATAGAACTTGAATAATCATCACTACTCTTTACAGAGTTAATGAGGATACAACTCCCTCGAGTCATATTTGAAAATACACCTAGAGGGGGTGAATAGGTGTATAAGCTAATCTAATGACAAATGATGTGGAATTAAAAACTGATTGCAAAACACTATCTTTAATCAAAGAGTGTAGCCGAATTTCCTGTGAAGGGCTCTGGACTATCTCCTCTAGATTCCTCTAAATAAGAGTGACGTGCTATATGAAGCTCTCTTGATTCAACACAAGTATGGGCACACAAACAATACCACACATTTATGTGATATGAATAATAAAAAGTAATACAAGATATAAGAGAGATAGAGTTTAGAGATAGTGGATCAAACGCAAATATCAAGATACGTTTCGATGTTCGAGCCACTGCTCTACGTCCCCGCCTTCACAAAGAAGCATTTTCACTAAGTCTACATAGGACCTCCCACACAGGAACCTCCACCGAGGAATTTGCAATTACAAAGTTAGGAGTACACAACTCCTCTCTCCAACACAACCACCTCTACACAAGAGGCAAGACACAAAGCCAAAACAATAATCACCTCTACACAAGAGGGATATGGCACAAAGCTAAACAAAAACCACAATCACCTCTACACAAAAGGGATAACCACAAACCTAAATCACAATCTCAATTACCTCTACACAAGAGGGATGAACACAAAGCCAAAGTAAAGAAAGGATTACAATCTTGGTGATCACAATAGACCACAAACAACTCTTGGTGATCTCAATAGACCACAAACAATATTTCGCACAAAAACAAGATCCTATAGATAGGATAGAGATGTAAGCTCAAGTGTGAGAAACAAGGAGCTTGAAAATCAAATCACAAAGAAAATACTTGGAAAAAATACTAGATAGAGAAAGAAACAAAGATCAAAATTAATTTTCCAAAGACTCTATTTTTCTTTGATTTTTTCAACCCTTGAAAATAAATATAAGATAAATCTTTTTGGCACAAAAACTCTTTAAAAACTTGCTACAAAACCCTTGTAAAGATGAAAAAATAGCTCTCTAAAATCTTGTTAAAAACAGCCCAAGAGATGGCTTATTTATAGTCTCTCAAGAAATGTAGTTGTTGCAGCCAGGAAATGGCCAGAATGCCCTTCCGGTCGACCGGCCGTTCGATCGGCCCAACAGTCATATTTCTGACCGTTATGCCTCCGTCGACCGCCCGGTCGACCGATAGTCGACCGGGCACAGCCTGTCGGTCGACAGCCCGGTCGACCGGCAATACCCGAGAGTGGGTACTTTTTAGTCGGTCGACCGCGCAGTCGACCGGCCTACTTGGCTGGTCCCTGTGCACGTTTCGTGCACATCGGTCGACCGGTCCGGTCGACCGACCCGGTCCGGTTGACCGCCACTAGGGTCTGGCTGATAATTTTGGGACTTGAAACTTGGTTATTTTAACTCTAATAAAATTTCATAAAATCATATAAATTTCACAAAAATAAGTTCTTGTAAGATATTTGAATAACAAATATGTGTGACCCAAAATCAACACATATTGCAAACTATTTGAACTATTTTTGTGATATTAAAATTAGGCTTAAATACAAAAACCGTATTTTCTGAAAACCAAACTTTGAAATGGAAATCTGATTTTTTCCAAACTTTTATAAATACAAAAACAAGATATTTAAACTCTTTTTGAAGCATATTGTATATGGATAGAATCCAATACATATGCACATGATATATCTATGTTTTTGATATGAAATCCAAAATATGTTTTGTTTAAATACAAAACTCCAAACACATGAAATAGAACATCCAAATAAGTTTTTTCAAATATGTGAAGCACAGATGTATATAGATGTAATCTAATATCATTAAACCATGTAAACTTATTTTGATTCTATCTATTCATGAAAACCATATATATGTGTATTCGAAATCCAAAACCAGTTAAGCCGAAAACCCAACATATTAAACTTGTGTGTGTGTGTGTGTGAACTTGAGCATATCAACACTATATTTACACAAGATCTAAACACAACTAAATTAAACACAAACTGAAGTCTTCTTGTAGAACTCCTTCTCCAAGTCGACTCGATCCAAATCCGATCCAAAGAGCTTGACTCCAACCGATTGCTAGATGCGATCTTGACGCGTGAGCCCTTGAATCAAACATGTGTTAGCTCCCAAAACTCCTTTGTTGAAGCTAAACACCTACTAATATCTTGATCAATAACTGAAACTATATAAACACAAGATCATTAGTAAACTTACCTTCATAAGTTAGTCATCATTAAAACTAAGTTGAAAGGCCTCTGGCTAACAATCTCTCCCTTTTTGATGATGACAAAACTTATGAGGTTATATATATGCCTCTATAAGGATAGGCTTCCTAGAAGCTCTCCCTTAACATATGCATATTCAATAAACAAATAAAGATATACAATGAAGCTCTAGATACTAATAAAACAAGATATATGCATAAATACATAGTAAAACATGCATATATAAATCTGAATTCTTCTCCCCCTTTTTATCATTTATCAACAAAGGGATGAAGACAAACAAACAATAAACATATATTTTTTTAAAATTTTGATACCAATAAACACAATCAATTGAAAGAACAAATTGAAAGAAATAATCCTTTTTGAATTGATACCAATAAAAGAACAGGATATGAATTGAACATAAACACAAAATTTTTAGGTAAATACTATATTCATTTTGCAATAAGGATACCAAATTGAAAATAATACCAATTTAAAATTATTGATACCAATATTGAAAATGTAAGCATATACCAAAGCAAATATTTTTCATCATAAAGAGTGGGAGTAAGATACCAATTGAAATGTAAAACCAATTGAAAGATAAAATAAGAATTTTTCTCCCCCTTTATGAAATACCAATAAAAATAATGTAAAAGCTTGTATATGATACCAATTGAAAAATAATTGACATTAAGGACTAAATCAAGCTTAGCAAGAAATAATTTGTGCTAGAGATATATGGCATATATGTTTAAAGCACAAGAAAACATCCATAAGTATGTATCAAAGCAATATAATGTTGCTTTAGATATGATCCATACATATATAGAAAACATGAGTATACAAACATATGAAATATCATAAAGATCATGTGTATAACTCATACTTACCACCCTATTCATGCACAAGCTCAAAAGATAATCAATAAGGGTATATAAGGCATGGTCGCCCATCCAACCACCCTTCGAAGGTAGGGCTTTTCAAAAATTATGATTGAAAATATTTTAGCATAGTTTGAAAACTCTACCAATTGAAGAATAAAGACTAGTTTAAAGTTAATTTAGAAAACTAATTAAAGATCCTGCAAGACATAAACCAAATTATATATCCCATGAAAACATGAAAATCACACAATAATTGACACTTAAGGTATATAAAGCTCATGAAAATAAAATCATGAATAAACACCAAACATAGAGTGTGAAAATCATGTAATCAATAAAATCATGAAAATAAGGCATTGAAGCTCATATAAACAATAAATCATCAAAACTAAATGCGCTTCAAGGTATATATATGTTTTGTTGAAATTAAAAGTATACATACATATCCGAAAAATAAACGAGTCCATAATAAAAATATTGCAAGAAAAGCAAATGACTCTAGGATAGACATGTATATCCAATAGTTTTAGACAAAATTAACATATACATGAAGATAGATACATTTTTATGAAAACATGTATAAAAATAGGAAAAATAAGTAAAGATGTAAGAATCATCAAAACTAGGTTATACAAGTACATCTAATGGGTACACATGAGCAATAAAGCACAAACATGATAAACAAATGTGGCTCGTTAATTGTACAAGTATGATCACAAGTTTTAATAAAAGTTCCATCTAAACATGTAACAAAACATGAAGTGCAAAATCATAAGCAAACATGATCATTAGAATAAATGCACGTGCTTTAGAGATAGAATATACACAATAGATAAATTATAGCGAGAACACAAAAATATAAATCCATATAAACAAGGTGTATCTCAAAGACTACATATGTATATCACAAGTCTAATTAACATGGCATTTAACATAATAATCATGAAAAACTAAAACATATTAAATGTCAATTAATGAGAGCATGTAAGCAAAATGGGAGTTAGAGATAGTTATCAAAACCAATAGGACTAATCTCTATATCTCCAAACCATGGTGGTCCTCCCACCAAACTTTCTTGAAGGTGATGTATCCAATGTAGTGTACATCAATCTCAAATGCATCCATCATCAAGGCACCAATACCCTCACGTTAAGTGAGAGCCCACACCTACATCAAATACAGTAGGGGTGAATTTTAATACCCATGCCTTATTGGGTCCATAGGGGTTAGCACCTTTCCTAACCCAAACAAATTTATTTGCAAAATTTGAATTATGTATCCTTTCATAACAAAACTTTGCAAGGTGACTCTTACGTCCACAATGTGTACAAGTGTACACATAAGCATACATAGAATCATGTGCGTGAGCATGATGAGCATGTGTATGCCGTGATTTGTGTGCATGCATATGAGGAGTATGTTTCTTACGAAACATGGATTCCAATCGTGTGTGGTTCATGACACATTAGCTCAAAGTGGAGCCCAAACAATCTACACTTTTCATCAATATGCAAATATCATTATTAATACTTGAAGAAGTAGTAGAGCATGCAATAGGTTTATCAATGGAAGATGAATCTATAGTAGCATGACAAACATGTGATTCTAAATCATTTTTCAAAGAAGTATTCTCTTTTGAAACTAAATCCAATTCTTTTGAAATTAAAGCAATTTTATTTTTCAAAGAATTGTTCTCTTTTAAAATAATTTCAAATTTTGAAGACAAAACCTCATTTTTCTTTAAAACATCTGTAAGTTCACCTAGAGGGGGGGTGATAGGTGATGGCTAATCTAATGGTCAGTTAATGCCTAACAATGCGGAAGCTAAAACAATTATGACCTAATTAAATCTTATTACACTAAACACTATGTATAACACAAGAGTGTAGCCGAATTCCCTTTGCAAGGCTCTGGACTAAACCCCTCTTGATTCCCCTTGAATGGGTTGAGGTGCCGCGTTGGCTCTCTTGGTTGAATACAAGTGTTAGCAACAATCCCACGCAAGTATATAACGATTAAGCACAAGGTATATCAAGCATGTAAAAGTAAAGACAATGTAAGTAATGCAAGATATAAAGGAGATAGAGAGAGAGAGATGGCAATCGCAAACACAAGGGTATGTTTCGAGGTTCGAGCACACTTGCTCTACATCCCCGCCTTCGACACACGAAGGATTTCCACTATGCAAGATCCCAACGGATCTCTCCTCGGTGCCGCAACACCTACAAGCCCTCGGACTCCCTAGTCCCGTACACACGCAAGCCCCACAAGCTTGCCGAGGCCGCACCTCGAACCAAAGAGTTCACAAACGAACTCCAAACCACCACGAGCACACTTGCCCGTCTCCTCAAAGTACAAGAATGAAATCTTGGTGACCAACACTTTGATCACCAATGAAAGCTCTCACTACAACACTCCTATAAGATGAATAGCAATGGATAGCTCAAGTGTTTGTGAGAAAAGCAAGGATTGAAACATTGGTGAAAAACTCAAGAACTCTTTTAAACACTCTTTATAAAATCTTCCCTTTAGATAGGAAATATTTGCTCACTATTTTGTGGAGAAAACTCTTCTGAAAGTATGGGAAAAACTGGCTCTAAAGGTCTCCAAAAACTTGGCTCAAAACAATGACAAGACCCCCCAATTTATAGGCCAGAAAAATATAGCCGTTGGGGTCTGTCAGAGCTGCCGGTCGACCAGCCGGTCGACCGCCAACGGTCAAAAATCCGACCGTTGGAGCCTCCGGTCGACCGCCCGGTCGACCCAGAAATCCAGAGAGCAGAACTCTCTGCAGCGGTCGACCGTCCGGTCGACCGGACCACTGTGCTGCCAGACATGCACAAGTCTGTGCACGTCGGTCGACCGTGGGTCGACCGGCCCTTGGTTCGGTCGACCGCCCGGTCGATCGAACTGGCCTGTCAGCCAATTCTAGGTCTGGAAAACTGGTTTAAAAATTTATTTTAAAATCTTTTTAACACTTATAAAAAATTTCATAAACTTGTTTTAACATTCTATATTGAAAACCAAACTTGTGATAAAAATTTTCAAGACATATATCAACATATTCATATCATTTCAGCGTCTTGCAAATTTTATCAAAAATCAAAACATGTATTTTTCAAACTTGGTTTTCATAACTTCACAAAATATAAAAACAAGATATTTGATTTCATTTTAAAGCATAGTGTGTATGGATATGATCCACTACACAATCATAATGTAATATCTATGTTTTTGACATTAAGCTCTAAACTTGGTTATGTTGAAAAGATATACATGATAGAAATACCAAAAACCAAGGTATATATATTTTGTCACAAAGAAAATCTTTTACTAAATAAAATTCTTTTCTAAACATAAAAATCTTTTATGAAAGCAATTCTATCAAGAGTGTGTGTGCATGGTATACTTGAGCAATCCACCACTATTCTATCCTTTACATTTTATCTAAAACAAAAACAAAATCTTATACCTAGACACAAGTCTTGATCTTGAAGTCTTCCCTTGAAGTCTTCTCATCTTCTTGACTTGGTCCAAGCTTGATCCAAAAGCTCCTTGGATCACACCGTGCTAGCTCCAAATCTTGACATTTTATCCTTTGTTGAGCTATGCACCTACTAAGATCTTGATAATGAATCTGTCACTTATTAAACACAAGATCATTAGTAAACATAACTTCATGAGTTGATCATCATCAAAACTAGGGTGATAGGCCTTTGGGCCAACAACATCATTACAATCATTTTTATTTTTCAAAATTTTATTTTTCTTTAAAATAAGGTCAAGTTGGATTTTCAAAGAATCTCTTTCACTTGATATCTTAAACCTCTCTTGTAAAACTATGTCTAGCTTTGAAGACAATTCTCATTTTTTCTTTTAATTTAAACTTTTTCTTTTTTAAAAGTTTGCATTTTTCTAGCAAGTTTTCAAAAAATAATGAGAGTTCTTCATATAAGGCATCAGCATCCATATTGTCATCACCTGAAGAACTAGCACTATCATCTAGATGAGTTCCTAATGTACCTCAAGGAAGTCATTCCCTTGGACCATATAGCAAGTTTCATCGGACTCATCCACCAAGGGGTCCTTCTCCACATAGTTTGTCGTCTGTAGCACGGGAGATATCAAACCACACTGCAAAAGCGGAATCACAATGAGAAATCATAGATAAATATTCTTTGCTAAGAGAATGCTTTAGTGCATCTAGGGTTTGTGCATTAGCCTCAATGTACTTGTCATTACCAAAATAGGTTTTCTTAGTAGTGGCAAGATAAACATGCATTCCTAAGGTTTTAAGGTACATGGACATTTTAACTTTCCAAATATCAATGTTGGTAGCATCATACATGGGAGGGGTCATGAAATCCATGAGTGTATGACTATATGTGTGCAAATACAATACTAGATTAGCAATTCAAGACTCACCCCTAGGTGGTTAAACCAAATATCAGGGGCGTAGGCTCTGATATCAATTGAAAATACACGTAGAGGGGGGTGAATAGGTATATATGCTAATCTAATAACAAATTATGTGGAATTAAAAACTAATTGTAACACACTATGTGTAACCAAAGAGTGTAGCCGTATTCCCGATGAGGGCTCTTGATTGTCTCCTCTAGATTCCTCTAAATAAGAGTTGAGGTGCTATATGAAGCTCTCTTAGTTCAACACAAGTATGGGCACACAAACAATATCAAGCATGTATGTGATATGAACAATCAAAAGTAATGCAAGATATAAGGGAGATAGAGTTTAGAGACAGTGATCAAATGCAAACACCAAGATATGTTTCGAGGTTCGAGCCACTGAATCCCATAAAATCCTATCAATTCCTCAAAATCCCATAAAACCCATAAAATCCTATCAATTCCACAAAAATAAGTTCTTGTAAGATATTTGAATAAAAAATATGTGTGACCAAAATCAACACATATTGCAAACTATTTGAGTTATTTTTGTGATAATGAAATTAGGCTTAAACACAAAAATCGTATTTTTTGAAACCAAACTTTGAAATGGAAATCTGATTTTTCCTAAACTTGTATAAATATAAAAACAAGATATTTAAACTCTTTGAAGAATATTATATATGGAAAGAATCCAATAAACATGTACTTGATATATCTATGTTTTTGACATGAAATCCAAAATAATTTTTGTTTAAATACAAAACTTCAAACACATGAATAGAACTTCAAAATAAGTTTTTCCAAATATGTGAAGCACAGATGTATATAAATGAAATCTAATATACATTAAACCATGTAAACTTGTTTTGATTCTATCTATTCATGAAAACCATATATATGTGCATTCGAAATCCAAAACCGGTTAAGCCGAAAACCAAACATATTGAACTTTTGTGTGTGTGAACTTGAGCATATCAACACTATCTATCTTTACACAATATCTAAACACAACTAAACTAAATACAAACTAAAGTCTTCTTGTAGAACTCCTTCTCTAAGTTGACTCAATCCAAACGCGATCCAAAGAGCTTGACTCCAAACAAGTGCTAGATGCGATTTTGATGCGCGAGCTCTTGAATCAACACGTGTTACCTCCCAAAACTTCTTTGATGAAGCTAAACACCTACTAATATCTTGATTAATAACTGAAACTATATAAACACAAGATTAGTTGTAAACTTACCTTCATAAGTTGGTCATCATCAAAACTACAGTGAAAGGTCTCTGGGCTAATAATATTATCAACCACCATTCCAACATTCAGTCTATAATTTTTCTATTCATGAGCAACTAATAGAAGAAAATCTGAGGTTATGAAAAGTATAGAAGCCATGATAGAGTCCCAGAACAAAAGCTGAAAATGATGGACTCACAATTCTCACAAGACTCCCAAATCCAAGATCCTTACTCCATGTTCCAAGTCCCACAACAAGAAAAAGTACCTATGGACTCAGGTAGAAGTATGAAAAATCTGATTTAGTCCAAAATTAATTTTAACCAATCTGTCAATAAGCTAGAAGCACAAATGAGTCATTTGATCAACATAATAAAAGAAAAGAATGAGGAAACTCTACCTAACACATGTTCGACCATTCTCAATTGCCCTAGTCATATTGATAGAAATGGAGAATCTTGGTGTCTTGGAGACATTGATCAAGACTCAAATTCATCACACAAATTTGAACTTGACCAACTCCAAACCTTGGACAAATTGGTAAGTTTTTCATTCAATGAGATTGAACTTGAATGTTAATGTAACCTTGATCTCTAACCTTGTGATTCAGTTTTCATCTTCGAATCTATGTTGATTCTGATATCATTATCCAATTTGGACGACTTTTCGGAGCCAACATTTATTCCTACACTCATAGATCTAGAAATTGAATCACCAAATTTGAATAGTCACATTCCATTGATGAGAGAAGAATCAAAACCGACTCTCGAACCCAAAGTTGATTTTCCTAAGTTAGTATTGGTTCCTAAATCTATCACTATTGAATCCAAGTCAACCATTCCACCAAGTCACATTCTTTTGCTAGACATAGGTATAGACTATAATGACTCTGTGATGATTTTTCAAGACTGGTCATGTAAAGGGAGTGAGTTTCATGATAGGGTCTTTTATGATCTTATTCATATTAGGGATTGTAATTATGTACATAGAAAAGAGGTCAATAAAGGTGAGTTCCGTAAACCATCACATTATTTGATTGGATAACAACAGTTGGCCCAAACCGACCGCCACCGAAACCACCACCTTAAGGTAATATTTTTCTTCCCTTTCTTCTTTTTCATGCATCTACGCATTTATTCATACATTGAGGACTATGCATGAGATAGGTGTGGGGGAGGGTTCTAACATAACATAAGTTAATTAACATTTTTCTTTCTTTAAAAACTTCAAAAAAGAGGAACAATATTTTGACATTTTTTTTTTTGTAAAAAATTAAGTCAATTTTAAGGAATAGGAGAATCATAATTAGGATTTCTTATACTTGGTCAAAATAAGATTATTTGTTTGATTTCTAGGGTTAAGAAGAAAATTTGAAAAAAATAATTTAGTCTTAATATTTACCTTGATAAAATATGCAACTTTATAACACTTACACAATTAGGGTTCAAAAACAAAGATTCTTATGTCTTATATAAAAAATAATAAGAAAAAAAGAAAAATATATATACTTATATAAAAATTCTCTGATTAAGCTGGGTATTTGTGCCCATTAAGCATGAGTATTCACGCCTAAAAGTGGTCCATATAATAAAATTTTTAGTTTTGTGGCCTTATTTGGTCGAGTTCTTAAGTCCTTGGGGTGTTTTCTCACCCGGTGCCCTAAGATCGTCTTATTTGGGAGTCACCAATTAAAGGCTCGTTACATGGGTAGATTTGAAGGCCTAATAGAACTAAGGAATAATAGCACCAAAATATAAAAAATAAATAAATAATAAGTATAAGAGTTAGAGTGAAAGAACCCTTAGTCAAAATTCACGGTTACGAAGGTGCATATGACTTAGGGTAAAGTAATAGACTAGATGAGAAATACAGTTTAACTCCTCAGCTTGATTAAAGTCTTTCAATAGAGACTAAATTTAGGAATGAAAAAAATAAGTCTTCCTATAACTTATAGATTACTTGAACTCTTACAATAATACTTCAAATATTTTCTCTTCTTTTCAAAATGCCTTTAGAAAATACTAACACTTTGTTTCTCTTTTTTATGAATTTTGTGGGTGTAATCCACTGAAAACACTTACGAGACAAAACTCGTCCTCTAGGAGTAACCTAGAGGTTTATCGGCTTGTTCCATTTGCTAAGTGCTATCGTGATTCCTATGAAAGTGAGTTAGGCTAGTTCTGTTTTATTGTTTTACTCCAGGACAAGCAAAGGATAGGTGTGGGGGTGTGTTTGGACACATATATTGCATATTTGTTATTATATTCCTACACACATTCTATAATAAATCCTGCAATTATAATGTCTTATTATCTAATTTGTGTAGGAGATGATGGGAGAAGATAAATCACAAATCCAAGCCAACTAAATCAGATTCTTGAGAGGATTTAAATAACAACTGAAAATTGAGCATATCAGAGAGGATAAACCCAGATCTAATTGAATTAAAATAAGATTTTTGAAGATCATGTTTGTTAGCTTAGAGAATCAACGAGGATAAACGAGGATAGAGGAAATCCAGAAGATCAAAGGCAACCCTATGAATATACAAAGGGATATCTAAAGGATTGCGATGTATATTTAAAAGATTAGAGAGATAAGATAAAATCCAACTGAAGATCAAGCGACAAACAAATATTTATCTCTAACATTATCTCCAACCTTATCAAAAGATTTTTCTATTGGCAAACGATTTTGTCTATATCTCCAACCTTATCAGAAAACCTTTTTTTTGTTGAGATAGCGATTTAGTCTCATCCTCAAGGGAGCTCTCTCTCCTCCCCATTTCTCCTATAAATACTTGCAAATTCAGAGGCAAAAGTACGATAAGGCAGATAATGGAATAGATTTTTGTATAGGTTTAATTAGGTTTTTCTCTCTTTTAAATGTAATTTTTATTTTTTTAACTGAGATCGAAAAATAGTTTCATGGGAGAACAAGAGTGATGCTTGTACTGAGAGTGACACCAGTGCAAGAATTTTTTTCTTTCTTTCATTATTATTCAATTCAATTGAAGTTTTTTTCTACTCTTGTTTTGTTGCTTCTTTCTTCTGTGTTTGTGAATCCAAACGACTCCAATAGTTTCGAAGTTACCTCGCCCTTGTAAGTGTCGTTAATGGCCTATGGTGAGGAACAAGCATTTATATGGTAGTATAGCTTGCACATTCATTTTGCAGTGTAGACCGAGAATGGGAAAGATCTCATCTGTCATGCTTCGCTCGCGTTCAAGCAAATGTACATCGTTGACAAGGATTCCAGTTAAGTCATCAACCGGAAGAGGTAGATAAGTTCTTTAGTTTCCTTTTCCTTTCTTTTAGTCATTAGTTTAGATCACCATTGTACGGGGAGAAAAGTTGAAGATATATATTGCAAAGTTTCCTTGAATCAATGAAAAATTACAACTCAAAATTCTAACTACAAGAGAGAGAAGACACTCAAGCTCAGATCCCCTCTTTGTTTAAAGATGGGTTCTTTGCGTAGCGATGGAAAGTGATTCTTATTTTTTGTTGATCGGGTGAACGTCAAGCTCTTTGGAACTCTTCTCCTAGGATCACAGATGGAGTAGCGTAGCTCCTATCCGATGAAATTTCAAAGAGACTTAAACAATAACTTGAACTCCGCAAGTTGGTAGAATAGTTAAACTTTTTATATATATCTTCCTCAGCTGAAAATTCTGACCCCTTTTCAATAGCAAACTGAGCAATTTATATGGGTTTCAGGGGTAAAATTGTCCCCTAAATTTCCTCCGTGATGGGGGTTAACTCCTCTCATTATATGGGCAGTACTTGACCCAGTAATCGGGATAGTTGTAACTGAGATGCAGGTCTCCTCTCCCGTTTGAACGCGGGCTTAAGCTGTGTGTTTAGCCGTTAAGGTAATGCTGGACGGGGATCTTGAGCTTCGTATTTTGGGCATCGCGGTGGTGTTGAAACGTGAACCTCTGACTCTGTGTTTCCTCATTGACGTGGTGTTAGATGCGCGCTTCGAGCTTCGCATTTGAGACGCGGGCTTCAAGCTTTGTGCCTAAGTACTGAAGTGGTACTAAGACGTGGGCTTTGAGCTCTGCGTCTTGGCATTGCAGTGGTGTTGAGATGCGGGATTTGAGCCCTGCATTTTGCTTTTGCACGAGTGGCTTTGATTAGCCTCGCGTCTGAAGCGTGAACTCTATTTTCTGATGACTTATCTTCAGTGATTTTTAAACAGTTGACAGAACCCCCTCCAAAGCTTTTAAAACTCTGCGGTTGATGGGACGGGTTTCAAAATACTTGGATCTTTCTGTTAGCAGCAAGCTCTCGAGACTAGATTGGCAATCTCCTCAAATACCTTGAGCTCGATCTTGTCTGAATTTTGTTCTTCGTGAGTGTACTATTAAACTCTTTAAAGCCACCAGAGATGATCGTAGTAAGTGTCCAGATACACAATCTAGACCTCATCGGCACTCTGAGCTGGTTGTCGGTGTACTATTGAACCAAGAAAAATTGCCAACTGCTTCTGTCATTGTACTATTTGAACTGATTGTAGAAGCAAAGACTGAACACAGGTCTTGTAGACGCGAAGGTCGTGTGGCCTTGGAGATGCGGACCTCGTCTGAAGTAGAAACGCGATTCTCATTCATTGGAGAGACGCGAACATCAAAGTGGAGACGTAGCTCTCACTTTGTTCAAGTGACGCAGACTTCGAGGTGGAGATGCAGACTACTCTTTGTTGAAGAAACACGTCTCTGCTGTTTTGCCAAGGTGTGAGTTTCCTTCAAAGTGAAGATGCACCTTTCACTTGATGTAGAAATGCGGCTCTGAGCATTATAAACGTGAACTTGCTTCAAAGTAGAGACGCAGCTCTCACTGGGAATAGAGGCATAATTCTCTTATTTTTCAAAGACACCAGCCAGAGAATAATGAAGAGACGCGGTTTCGAAGTGGAAACACGGCTCTTACTATGTGGAAGTGACCAGACTTAAGGTGAAGACGCAGACTTCTCTTTGCTGAAGAGACGCGCTCTATTAAATGCGAGATTCGTGTTCTGGGTGTCTTGCCATGTGTCTGGAGGAGCTTGAAGAGACGATGTTCTCTTTAAACGCGAGATTCGCGTTTTGGGTGCGCCGACACGCGTCTGGCAACGATTGATCTCAAGAAACGGGCAGCGTATTTTGGCCGATTACTGCGTCTATAAAAAGACAGCAGTCTCTCAAGAGTCATCATTAGGCTCTTTTCTTCTTTGTTTGAACTTTGCATCCAGAACTTAGGAGCTTAAGAAAACCTTTGAGCCTTTTCTTTCGCTTTTTTCATCTTTTCCACAGAATTTACTGTCATGGCCCCAAAGACCAAGCCTGTAGCTTCATCCTCGAGCACCGTTGCTCCAGAGGTTCAAATGAGAGGTTCCTCTGTAAGATCACCTAGAGGGGGGGTGAATAGGTGATGGCTAATCTAATGGTCACTTGTGAACAAATAATGCGGAATTAAAACTAAGTTGACCAAATTAAACTTCTTTTAATTAAACACTTATGTATAACACAAGAGTGTTGCCGAATTCCCTTGCGAGGCTCTGGACAAGCTCCTCTAGATTCCCCTTGAATGGGTTGAGGTGCCGCGTTGGCTCTCTTGGTTGAATACTAGTGTTAGACAATCAATCCCAAGCAAGTATGTATATCAATTATGAGCACAAGGGAATATATCATGCATATATAAGATGGACAAGCTCCTCTAGATTCCCCTTGAATGGGTTGAGGTGCCGCGTTGGCTCTCTTGGTTGAATACTAGTGTTAGACAATCAATCCCAAGCAATTATATAACAATTAAGCACAAGGGTATATCAAGCATATAAAGATAGACAATAATTGAATGCAAGATATAAAAGAGACAAAGAGAGAGAGAGAGAGAGCAAGAGTGAGCAATCGCAAACACAAAGGGTTTGTTTCGAGGTTCGAGCACACTTGCTCTACATCCCCGCCTTCGACACACGAAGGATTTCCACTATGCAAGATCCCTCCGGATCTCTCCTCGGTGCCGCAAAACCTACAAGCTCTCGGACTCCAAAGTCCCTTACACACGCAAGTCCACCGACTCGCCGAGGCCGCACCTCAAACCACCAAGAGTTCACAACCGAACTCTAGCCACCAACGAGCACACTTGCCCGTCTCCTCAAATACAAAAGAAATCTCTTTGGTGATCTAACACTTGATCACCAATTACAAACTCACTACAACACTTTCCTATAGGATAGATATGTCTATGGATGCTCAAGTGAAGTGTGAGAAATCAAGGAAAGAAAGCTATGGTGAAAAACACAAGAAATCACTTTTACACTCTCTTGATAAAATCCCTTTAAGATGGGAAGTATTTGCACTCAATTTTGTGGAGAAAACTCTTCTAAAAGTATCAGAAAAACTGGCTCAAGAGTCTCTAAAATCTTCTACCAAAAACAGTTGACAAGACCCCCTTTTATAGGCTGACAGAAAATAGAGCCGTTGGGGTTCTGTCAGAGCTACCGGTCGACCGGTCCGGTCGACCGGCAACGGTCAAAAATCCGACCGTTGCAGCCTCCGGTCGACCGGCCCGGTCGACCGACTTCCTGGAGCAGAGAGCAAACTCTCTATCGGTCGACCGGCTCGGTCGACTGATATTTCCAGAGAGCAAAAGCTCTCCTGGTCGGTCGACCGACCCGGTCGACCGGCCACTGTGCTGGCAGTGTGCACAAGGCTGTGCACATCGGTCGACCGGTCCGGTCGACCGACTTGGCCTGTCAGCCAATGTCCAGGTCTGAAAACAGGATTTAAAATCTTTTTATAAAATCCTAAAAATACATAGAAATTCTACAAAAATAGTTTACCAATATACTATGAAGGACAAACATGCTTGCACAAAATCAAGACATGTTATAGATGTTTTGGTCTATTTTTGTAACTTGGAAATATTAGCTCATAATAAAAACATTTTTCTAAAACAACATGTTTTTCTAAAACTTGTTTTTCCATAACTTCATCAAATACAAAAACAAGATATACTTTAAAGCATAGTGTGTATGGATATGATCCACTACACAATCAAGATGACATATCTAGTTTTTGACAATAGGCTCTAAGCATGGTTTTGGATATAAGATATGTAAACTATGAAATACCAAAATCAAAACCACTTAAATACAAATTTGGTTTTTGGTTAAAATTCTTTTCTAAAACAAAAATTCTTTTATGAAAACAATTCTATCAAGAGTGTGTGTGCATGGTATACTTGAGCAATTCACCAACTATCTATCCTTTACATTTTACTCTAAAACAAAAACAAAATCTTATACCTAGACACAAGTCTTCATCTTCTTGAAGTCTTCACTTGAAGGCTTCTCATCTTCTTGACTTGGTCCAAATGCAATCCACCGAGCTCATCTCTAGATGTGATCTTGATGCATAGGCTCGTGAATCAACCGGTGCTAGCTTCCAACTTGACTTTAAATCCTTTGTTGAAGCTCCACACCTACTAAGATCTTGATAAGGAATCTGTCACTAATTAAACACAAGATCATTAGTAATCATAACTTCATGAGTTGATCATCATCAAAACTAGGGTGATAGGCCTTTGGGCCAACAATCTCCCCCTTTTTGATGATGACAAAACTCATGACGTTATATATGCATGGATTAAAGTAAAGCTTCAAAGAAGTTCCCCCTTAACTCATGCATACAAAATAAATAATAAATATGATCATGAAGCACATGAATATGGATGCAAATATGGAGATGCAACAAGCATAAATCAAAATTTTTACTCCTATTTGCATAAATCAAAACACATATGCATAAATACAAATCTTAATTTCCCTTAAGTAAGAAGGACAAATACTTCTCCCCTTAAGCAAGGAAATCATGCATATATATCAAAACAAAAACACAAATACTTCTCCCCCGTTTTGTCAATCATCAACAAAGGGTTCAAAGTAAAATCAAATCAAAAAAATTTTCTCCCCCTTTTTGTCAAAAACAAAGAAATAAGGAGGGGTATACAAATCAACTAATAAAGATTTATATGCGATATACATTCATGAAGAGGAAGACGTTAAGTTAACTTCCCTACACATATGCATTACATGAAGAAGGGATGACAAGCCCTAACTCACATAACACATATTATGTAATGCATAAGAGGAGATGTGAAGCTCCCCCTACACACGTATATCATATAAAGAAGAGTTGTCAAGCTCCTCAATTTATAATATACTCAACATGAATCCATATGTAAGAGAGATGTTAAGCTCTCCTTGCATATAGGAAATACAAATCAAAAATTTTGAATTTTTCTCATCAAAACAAAATCATTAATTCTATTTTATCAAAACAAATTTTGAATTTTCTCTTTGATATCAAATAAAAAATATTGATACCATTTTAAAATCTAATGCATAAGCTTGAAAAATAAGATTTGAATTAAGCTTAGCATTAACAACACATGAAGAATTCGAACTAGTTAAATGAGAGTGTTTAACAACTAGTACGAAATCCTTCTATCAAGGAATAAATCTAAGAATTTTCATGAAATAGCAATGAAACACAAAACACTCAAACACTCTAATCTATAAAGTCCAAATAGTTTCAAAAGAAGTGAGTGTACTAATGTTATGTGAAACATGGCATCATGAAAATGGCAATAAGGTACAATATTCCTTAGAAAATCATAAACATCAAAATCATCTCACATTTTTTATTAAATCATTGAAAACAAAATCTATATGTCAAGATATATGTATGTTTTGACAATACATGAAATATACATACATATCTCTTAAACTCAAGTGAGTCTATATGAATGGATTTGCATTGAAGGCAAAAGACTCAAGAGTTATACATGTATATTTTAAGGTTTGGCAAAACACACATATACATGAAATAAAAGGCACATGATCATAAATCAAATCCAAAGGTGAACATAAGTTTAAATATGTATGAATCATCAAAACTAAGCAATACAAGTACATTTCAAGGGTTCAAATAAGCATTTAAGCACACTTACTAATAGATCTTTTTGAGGCCCATGATATGTTCAAGTATAAATCCTAGTGTTGACAAAAACTAACATATAAACTAATATTCAAATCATGAAGCATTAAATTTTAAGAAAATTGAATCATGTGACAATCTCAAAAACTATTTGAAGAATACATAACTAGTATAAATTGTTTTTGAAAAACTAGTTAAAGATCCTTCAAATATGTCAAATCATATGTTTTTCATGAATGAGACTAAGTACATAAAAATCCAAGCACTCATAGTCCATAAAGCTCATAAATATTTTTGAATAAAAGATGAGTGTTCAAAGGTTATGTAAATAGTATTTTCATGAAAGTTGTCATTGAAGCTCAAATCACATAGAAATCATTGTTATCAAAACAAAATCATTTTTATTAAAAACTACAATCTTCATGGTATATGTATGAATTATACAAATCTAACAATACACATACATATCCCAAAATTGTAAAAGAGTCTATCAAATATTTGCATGAAAGCTAGAGACTCACGGGTATACATGTATATTTATTAGATTTGAATTAAACACACATATACATGAAGTAAAAAGATAGGCATAACAAGTATAAATGACCGAATCATCAAAACTAGCCTATACACATGCATATAGTGGATACAAATGAGCATGAAGTCCAAATATATATGAGTCAATTGTAGTTCACTATACATATATGTATAAATGCAAGTTTTGACGCATTCTACATTTAAGCATGTAAATGCCACGTGAAGCACATAAAATCTTAAAACATGAACATGCTATGAATGATATTATGAAAATAAAAGCATGTACATAAATAAAATAGGAGTTTAGAAATTGTTACCAACTCCAAAACTCCAAGCATGGTGGTCTTTCCCACCAAAATCTCCTTGATAGCAATGCATCCAAAAGTTTGTCCATCATGTCCATTGCATCCGCTATCAAGGCACCAATCCTCTCACGTTTTGTGAGAGCCCTCACCTACATCAAAATCAAAGGGTGGGGGTTTTGGTACCCATACTTTCTTGGGTCCTTTGGGGTTAGCTTTATTGTAAGGATCCCAAAATCTATTATACTTAGCAAAATACAAATGAGGTTTCTTATCAAAACAAAATTTTGCTAAATGGCCTTTGCGGCCACAATGTGTACAAGTGTACACCCTATCATGATGCTTATGAGTGTGATTGTGATCGTGATGTGCAACATAAGCATGAGCATGATGTGTATGTGCATGAGCATGGGGAACTTGTTTCTTTTGAAACAAAGATTCCAACTTAGAATGATTGAATGCACATGTGCTCAAATTAGAGCTCAAATTTTCTATCTTATTTTTCAAATTCTTAATCTCATTAGTTGTGGCATGTAAAGCATGGTGAGATAAAGAATCATTTTTCTTTTTCTTTTGAAAAACATTATCCTTTTCTTTTTCAACAAATTTTCTTTTAAAGATTTATTTTCTTGAAAAACGATTTCCTTTTGTTTTTCCACCAAATCAATCTTATCCTTCAAAATAGTGTTCCCTTCACATAAATCATTTAATTTTGAAAATAAGGAAACATTCTCATTTTTCAAAACTTTATTTTCTTTTCTAAACATGCAAGTTTATCTCTAAAAGAATCATTTCTACATGCATGCAATCAATGTTCTTTTTCAAATTCTTGTTATCTTTTTCCAAGCATGCAATGTTACCTCTAAAAGAGTCATGTTCTACATGCATGCAAGCAATATCCTTTTTCAAATTTATTTTTATTTTTAATCATGTCATATTTTTCAAGCACAAGATGACAAAAGGTAGCAAGCTCATCATATGACATGTTAACATCCTCATCATCGGATTCGGTGTTTACCTCAAGGGGGTTATCCCCTTGGACCATGTAGCACACGTTGGAGATGTCGCTTCCAACGTCCGAATCGCTCCCCGCATAGTATAGGTCCTTTTCGCCAAGGGAGGTGATGATGTTCCAAGCTACAAAAGCCGATTCAACATTAGAAACCCTAGATAAATAATCATCATTTAGGGTTGACTTAATAGCATGAAGGGCTTTTGCATTAGCCTCAATGTTCTTACCATTTAAGCAATATTCTTTATTAGTTGTGGCAAGATATACACTAAGGCCAAGTCCTTTGAGGAACAAAGACATCTTAACCTTCCAAATTTGGATGTTAAGAATGTCAAAGGTGGGTGGTGACATGAAGTCCATTGTGTGTGTACAAATCTTGTGATTAGCCTAAAGGAGGATCTTTAACTCTAGGTTGTTAGACCTAATATCAAGAGCACTTGGCTCTGATACCAATTGTAAGATCACCTAGAGGGGGGGTGAATAGGTGATGGCTAATCTAATGGTCACTTGTGAACAAATAATGCGGAATTAAAACTAAGTTGACCAAATTAAACTTCTTTTAATTAAACACTTATGTATAACACAAGAGTGTTGCCGAATTCCCCTTGCGAGGCTCTGGACAAGCTCCTCTAGATTCCCCTTGAATGGGTTGAGTGCCGCGTTGGCTCTCTTGGTTGAATACTAGTGTTAGACAATCAATCCCAAGCAAGTATGTATATCAATTATGAGCACAAGGGAATATATCATGCATATATAAGATGGACAAGCTCCTCTAGATTCCCCTTGAATGGGTTGAGGTGCCGCGTTGGCTCTCTTGGTTGAATACTAGTGTTAGACAATCAATCCCAAGCAATTATATAACAATTAAGCACAAGGGTATATCAAGCATATAAAGATAGACAATAATTGAATGCAAGATATAAAGAGACAAAGAGAAAGAGAGAGAGCAAGAGTGAGCAATCGCAAACACAAAGGGTTTGTTTCGAGGTTCGAGCACACTTGCTCTACATCCCCGCCTTCGACACACGAAGGATTTCCACTATGCAAGATCCCTCCGGATCTCTCCTCGGTGCCGCAACACCTACAAGCTCTCGGACTCCAAAGTCCCTTACACACGCAAGTCCACCGACTCGCCGAGGCCGCACCTCAAACCACCAAGAGTTCACAACCGAACTCTAGCCACCAACGAGCACACTTGCCCGTCTCCTCAAATACAAAAGAAATCTCTTTGGTGATCTAACACTTGATCACCAATTACAAACTCACTACAACACTTTTGTAACGCCCCGATCCCAATGATACGGGAACGTTACTGCAACGCATATACGTAGGTCAGATGGTGCCCCCACGTATATACGCTAAGCATAAGTACAACAAGTATCAGAGTACAACACACACAGCGTGGTATAATCATATGCCAACTTACAAAAGATAAATACAAAGTTATACAAGTTATGATAAGCAAAATCACTTTACAAGTGTCCTTTATCACAACCCAAGTCCAAAAAGAACGATATACAATCAAAAATACAAAAGTGCTCACGAAATGGGTGGAGATCCGTGAACCAAAAGGAAGAGTCTGGCACGAGGACCGGAGCTAATCTGCCTGCTCACTAAAGAAAGCCTGATCTTCGGTGGATGGCTCCACTTCGACCCAGGCCTCGGAATCTGAATATGCAAATCCAAAGGGTCAAGACATAATACAACAAATAAAGATAGCCAAGTGGCAAGGATCATGAATAGAGATAATGAAATAGTACTAAGTAACAATGTATAACAAGAGATGTAAACTAAGAAAGATAAAGTCATATGCAATAAATCTACCAATAATGTCTTATTATTATTACTTGTCTTACTGTGATATCTAGCTATGTGACCCAGCGTCCCAGAGCACATAAATCCATATCCTAGTGAAACAAGGTTGTTATTGGAAACAGCGGTTGTATCGACGAACTATGTTTACAGTGTGTCCCGTGCATGCCCGGGACCACGGCCCAGTATTGTTCCGTTGCTTGAAGACGGAACCTGCCGCTAGGCTAAACAGGAGGGTCTTATATATGCCCTTGTCATGACAGTAAACAGGAAAGGGAGGAAGCACTCCCCTCGGTCCCCTGGAGTACCACAGGTAAGACCGGAAACATGGTGCACATCCTAATACCACTGTAAACACGAACACATATCGATATCCGCATATTTCCCCCTGACCCATGTGTAAGTTGGTGCATTTTATGTAAAAGTCCGGTGTATCATGCTTTGTTTTAAGAGATGGCATGATAGGTGGTGATGTTGCTATTAACATGCCATGAAACGAATATATACCATAACAAGTCATGAGGCAATAGGAGATGCATCCATTCAGTTATATGTCATGTAGTGCTAGTATTGAAGCATGAACAAGCAGGAAATAATACACATGTAACAAGTATAGGTACTAAATTTAGAACAGAAATTAACTATGACACACAGCCAGGATTAGTCGACTAGGGGTAATGGTTAGTCGACTAATAGGGTTTCTAGTCGACTAGGAGTTTGGATTGATCGACTAAAACTGGGATACAGAGTGTTGGAATTCTGTTTCAGTGCATGCTAGTCGACTAGGGTAAGAGGGTTAGTCGACTAATAGGAAGTACTAGTCGACTAACAGATATTTCGGTCGTCTAGATCTGTGATACAGAAAGTTGGGTTTTCTGGTCCAGGATGGATTAGTCGACTAGGTGGATTCAGGAGTCGACTAATATGGGTTTCCAGAGAGTTTCTTAGTCGACTGATATTTTTGGGCAAGTCGACTAATGCTGTGTCTTCCAGAAAAACTAAATTTCAGCTAAGTGTTCTAGTCGACTAGGTCTTAGGGTAAGTCGACTAATAGTGGGGAAAATCAGTGTACAGGACAGAATTCTGGAAACGTGTTTGATGGCTAAATTCCTGGTTTTAGGTGACCTATGTGTACAAGAAGTGTAAACACAGTGCTCTAAGGCTAATACAAGTCTTGGTGAGTGAATTACTCCCTTGGAATGGTTGGATTTGAGCTTAGATGACCTAAAAATAGGATTTTTAGTGTGCAAGTGAACAAAGATTTCTACTTCAAGTATGTGATGTGTGAACTAGGTCTTGGTGAGTAAGAACTCACCTGGAGGGGTCAAATCTGAAGCTTGATCCAAGGATGGAGGTGTTGGCTCCAATCCACAACTTGTAGTTGAAGCTAGGTTGAAGGATTCTCCCTGGAGTTGCCTTGATGAAGCCTTGGGTGAATCTCTTGTGATCTTGAGGTGGAAGTGAAGGGATTGGGTGCTTGGAGTTAGGGTTTAGTTGTGGAAGGAGGAGGTCTTGGAGCTTCTCTTCTCTTGTTGAAGTGAAAGAGAGAAAAAAGAGTAATTTGCAAATGAATAGGAATTTAAAGTTTGGGATTTTTGTAAAGGGGTTGGGATTTTGATGGATGAGAGGGACTTTTGTGTAAAAAGGGGGTGAGGTGAGTGTCCTCTCCTTGGCCACTTGGCCGGCTGTGGGAGAGGGAGAGAGTGAGTGGGGTTAGGTGAAGTGGTGAGTGGGAAATGAGGTGGAAATGAAGTGGAAAAGGAATTTTGCAAATTTGGAAAAATGCCCGAAATTCAAGTATTTTGGAATGGTCTGAAAATTTTACCAAAAATCAAGAATGATATTTGAAGACCAATGGTGAAATTCGTTTGAAGAAATACTGTATAGATTTTTAATTAAAAATCCGGAATCAGTTATTTACCGACTCCGAAAGAATTTTCATAAATTTATAAAATTCTCAGAAAAAGAGTATAGGTAAGAAATATGATTCTAAGAAATAAAGTCTAAAGGACTTTCTAGAAATTCCTAACAGTTTGGAAGATAAAAATTTGGAAATCGGTCAGCGGCACTGGCCGACACCGGTTTCGGAGAAATTCATTTTAATTCCAGAAAATTCCAGAAAATCACATAAAATCTAAAATATTGGAAAATGATATTTGAAATTAAAATCGGTCAAATATGGAAGGTACATCGGAAAATACGGTCAAAGGACTGAATACGTAACTAGGCACGTATTCCGGGAGAGGGGTATTACAATCTACCCATCTTACAAAAATTTCGTCCTCGAAATTTCATAAGGTAAAAGATAACAGGAAAAGCAATAGATAGATATGGATACAAGGAAAGATAACGGCAAGGAAGAGTAGAAGAAAAGAGTCTTACCAATCAAGATGTGAAAAGTTGAGGATAACGCTCCCGGATAACGTCCTCACGCTCCCAAGTGGCCTCTCCTGGCGCATGCCTGTTCCATGACACCAATACCAATGGAATAGCTCTGCTCTTCAGTGTCTTGACACTCCTATCCAGAATGGCCAACGGCTGCTCTTGGTATGATAAATCCGGTTGTAGCTCCAGCTCGGAATGATCCAGAATATGGCTGTCATCCCTGACATACTTCCTCAACTGTGACACGTGGAAGACATTATGCACCCCGTCCAAAGATGGCGGTAATGCCAATCTATAGGACACATCTCCCACACGATCCAGGATCTCGAATGGGCCAATATACTTGGACTTAGCTTCCCACGAGCACCGAACCGGATCACTCCCTTGGTAGGTGATATCCTCAAGAACACATGATCTCCAACCTGGAACTCCAATGGCCTTCTCCGAGTGTCTGCCCAACTCTTCTGCCTACTCTGAGCAGCCCTGAGATGATTTCTGATAACCCTGACTTTCTCCGTAGTCTGCATCAGAATCTCTGGTCCCAAAAGACTCCTCTCACCGACTTCATCCCAACAAATCGGTGATCGGCACTTCCTACCATACAATGCCTCAAAGGGTGCCATCTCAATACTTGCCTGGTAGCTGTTGTTATATGAAAACTCAGCCAAGTGAAGATGGTCTTCCCAAGATCCCCAAAGTCAATCATGCAAGCCCTCAACATATCTTCAAGGATCTGGATAGTCCTCTCAGATTGTCCGTCTGTCTGAGGATGATAAGAAGTACTGAATTTCAGACGAGTTCCCAGACTTTCTTGGAGACTCTCCCAGAAATGAGATCTGAATCTGGTGTCTCTATCTGACACAATACTAACTGGAACTCCATGCAGACGAACCACCTCCTTCATATACTTATCTGCCAGAACCTCTGTTGACTGGCCTACCCTGAATGGTATGAAGTGAGCTGACTTGGTGAGGCGATCAACTATCACCCACACCGCATTATTACCCCTGGGACTCCGAGGCAATGCCGTCACGAAGTCCATGGTGATGTGCTCCCATTTCCACTCGGGTATCGGCAAAGGTTGAAGAAGTCCAGCTGGTCTCTGATGCTCGATCTTTATCTGCTGGCAAACCAAGCACTTAGCAACAAACTGGGCTATCTCCCTCTTCATGGCATTCCACCAAAAGTGCTTCTTCAGGTCCTGGTACATCTTGTTTCCTCCTGGATGTATAGAATAAGCTGAACTGTGTGCTTCCTCCAAAATCTTCTGTCTGACTTCTCCTCGGGGAACACAAAGTCTATCACCAAAATACAATGCACCATCAGGGTGAATGCAGATATCCGACCTCAATCCAGCCTCCACCTGAGCTCTGAATGTCTGCAATCTGGGGTCCTCCTTCTGAGCTTCCTTGATCTCCTCTATCAATGATGACTGGATCTGTAAAGCCATGAACTGCCCGGCCTTATCACCCCTTGCACTAACATCAAATCCAATCTGATGAACTCCTGAATCAACTCCCTCTGCTGTGTGAGGTGGACTAGCACTCTGTTCTCTGGCATCCTGCTCAGTGCATCAGGAACGGTATTGACTTTGCCTGGATGATACTGCAAGTCAATGTCATAGTCTGCCATCAGCTCCAGCCACCGCCTCTGCCTCATGTTCAACTCCTTCTGTGAGAAAATATACTTGAGGCTCTTGTGGTCTGTGTATATCAACACTTTGTCTCCCAGAAGGTAGTGTCTCCAGATCTTCAAAGCAAATATCACAGCTGCCAACTCCAAGTCATGAGTTGGGTAATTCCTCTCATGAGGCTTCAACTGCCTAGATGCATATGCTATAACATGATCATGTTGCATAAGCACACACCCCAGGCCTTACCCGATGCATCACAGAAAATGACCATCCCTCCTCTTCCTGAAGGAGTCCTCAAGATTGGAGCTGTGATAAGCCTCTGCTTCAACTGCTCAAATGCTGCATCACAATCTTCTGTCCATATGTATCTCTCCCCTTTTCTGGTGAGCCTGGTCAACGGAGCTGCAAGTCTAGAGAAATCCTGGACAAAGCGCCTGTAATATCCGGCTAGTCCAAGAAAGCTCTTAATCTCAGTCACCGTCTCTGGAACTGGCCAATCCTTCACTGCCTGGACTTTACTAGGATCAACTGAAATTCCTTCTGCTGAAACTATGTGTCCAAGGAAAGCTATGCTGTCCAACCAGAATTCACACTTGCTCCTCTTGGCATGAAGCTGCTCCTGCTGGAGGGTCTGCAACACAATCCTCAAGTGCTCTGCATGCTCCTTCTCATTCCTTGAATAGATCAGGATGTCATCTATGAATACAACTACAAACTGATCTAGGTAAGGGAGAACACTCGATTCATCAAATCCATGAAAACCGCAGGGGCATTGGTGACTCCGAAAGGCATAACTAGAAACTCATAGTGGCCATAACGGGTCCTGAATGCCGTCTTCGGAACATCCTCCTTCTTCACCCTCAGCTGATGGTAACCCGACTGCAAATCTAACTTAGAAAATACACGGGCTCCATGGAGCTGATCAAACAAATCATCAATCCGGGGCAAGGGATACTTGTTCTTGATGGTGACCTTGTTCAACTCTCTATAATCAATACAAAGCCTCTTACCACCATCCTTCTTATTCGCCAAGAGCACTGGAGCTCCCCATGGTGAAGTGCTCGGCCGAATTAATCCCTTGTCCGAATACTCCTGCAGCTGCTTCTTCAAGATCTCCAACTCCGTCGGTGCCATCCTGTACGGAGCCTTGGATATAGGAGCTGTCCCTGGAACTGTATCAATGGAGAACTCCACTATCCTCTCCGGTGGAAGTCCTGAAATCTCAGCAAAGACTTCTGGAAATTCATCCCACACCGGCACTCCCTTCAGAACCTCCGAAGTGGTCATCTGAATCTCCTTCTTAGCAGGCTTCACTTCTCCACTAAACTGGAACTCCGGCTGACGCGGGATTCTGAAATTGATCCTCCTTCCTCTACAGTCAATCACTGCATAGTACTGACTGAGCCAAGTCATGCCTAAGATTACGTCGTACCCCTTGGTGTCTAGTACGAGCATATCTATGGCCAAGGTCTTCCCACAAAGCTCCACTGGACAGTCAGCACAAACTCTAGAAGATACAACTACCCCATTCCCTGTACTTATCTCCCACTTGTGGTCTAAAGCCTTAACAGGTATGGAATGAACAGCCACAAAATGGTCGGAGATATAACAGTGGGATGCACCCGAATCGAAGAGAGCGAGAACAGGTATAGAATGGACTCTGATGTTACCTGTAATCACCTCCTCTGAAGCCTCAGCCTCCTCTGCTGTCAGGTTGTAGGCCTGACCTCTGCCACGCCCTGCTGCTGTCCGGGCTCCTCTCTGCACTGGGCGAGTAACATGCGGTGGAGGAAGGGGAAGAGCTCTCCTCATCACTGGTCCCTGGTGCCTCTGCCCAACTGGCCCTGGTAGTGCCCTCTGTCCATTCTGCCCTTGAGGTGCCGGCAAGGTTTGATTAGCAAACCCCATTCTCCTGCGAGGACAGGTCTCCACGGCATGGTCTCGTGCTCCACACACCAAACACCATCCGTTCGCCCTCCGGCAATCCTGCTGAGAGTGTCCTGGTTTCTGGCAGAAATTGCAGATAAGACCTGGTCGAGCCACCTGGTAAGGAACTGCCCTGAATGGTTGCCTGGCCTGGACCTTCGCTGCCCTGGACGGTCCTCCTCTGCCCACCGGTACAAACGGCCTCTTCATGGCCTGGTTCTCTTGCTTCTTCTGAAACCCACGCTCCACCTCTCGAGCGATGGTGAGAACCTCAGCATAGGTCTTCAGCTGCTGGGGCATCAGAAACATCTGGATCTCCATCTGTAACCCTGCTGAAACCTGCTTGCCCTCTTCTCTTCATCTGACACCATGTAAGGGGCAAAGCGACTCAGCCTGAGGAATTCTGCAGCATACTCATCTACGGATCTATTCCCCTGTTGAAGCCTGATGAACTGCTCCTCCATGTCCTTCTGAGCAGTGGCGGGAAAGAACCTGCTATAAAAGCTCTTGGAGAACGTATCCCAAGAGATAGGCTCCTTCAAGCGAGCCTCCTCTGCAAGCCACCAAGTCCTGGCTATGTCCTTCAGCTGTATCTTTGCAACCTCCACTTGGTTCTCCTTAGGCACCCTGGCGGCGTTCAGCAGATCGGTGGTGTCTGTCAACCACTGTTCAGCCTCCAATGGTCTCTCGACTCTCGTGAATACGGCCGGTTGCAGCCGCCGAAAGTCTGACACGTTCCCAGGCCTTTGCTCCTTCGGAGCTGCCAACTCCTGCCTGAGGAGCTCAGTCTGCTGCTGCTGATTCTCCATCTGCTGTTGCTGGTTTCCCAGCATAGTCTGAATGATCCTCAGGACATCAGCACCCTCTCCTCCCCGGGTCCATTCGGTACTTGCCCGACATTGTTGCGACCCGAACGTCTCTCCATACCGAAAGGGATAAGATCTGGAATTGGAAACAAAGGGAAGGAGTTTAGGATACGAGGATCGAATCAAGGACGAAGTCAAGAAGGACTATATAACTTTGTACATTGTAGTTGGCATTAGCAAATCACTAGAATTTGCCACTTGGTTGTACTTTTAGTTTGAGAGCCTAGGCTCTGATACCAACCTGTAACGCCCCGATCCCAATGATACGGGAACGTTACTGCAACGCATATACGTAGGTCAGATGGTGCCCCCACGTATATACGCTAAGCATAAGTACAACAAGTATCAGAGTACAACACACACAGCGTGGTATAATCATATGCCAACTTACAAAAGATAAATACAAAGTTATACAAGTTATGATAAGCAAAATCACTTTACAAGTGTCCTTTATCACAACCCAAGTCCAAAAAGAACGATATACAATCAAAAATACAAAGTGCTCACGAAATGGGTGGAGATCCCGTGAACCAAAAGGAAGAGTCTGGCACGAGGACCGGAGCTAATCTGCCTGCTCACTAAAGAAAGCCTGATCTTCGGTGGATGGCTCCACTTCGACCAGGCCTCGGAATCTGAATATGCAAATCCAAAGGGTCAAGACATAATACAACAAATAAAGATAGCCAAGTGGCAAGGATCATGAATAGAGATAATGAAATAGTACTAAGTAACAATGTATAACAAGAGATGTAAACTAAGAAAGATAAAGTCATATGCAATAAATCTACCAATAATGTCTTATTATTATTACTTGTCTTACTGTGATATCTAGCTATGTGACCCAGCGTCCCAGAGCACATAGATCCATATCCTAGTGAAACAAGGTTGTTATTGGAAACAGCGGTTGTATCGACGAACTATGTTTACAGTGTGTCCCGTGCATGCCCGGGATCACGGCCCAGTATTGTTCCGTTGCTTGAAGACGGAACCTGCCGCTAGGCTAAACAGGAGGGTCTTATATATGCCCTTGTCATGACAGTAAACAGGAAAGGGAGGAAGCACTCCCCTCGGTCCCCTGGAGTACCACAGGTAAGACCGGAAACATGGTGCACATCCTAATACCACTGTAAACACGAACACATATCGATATCCGCATATTTCCCCCTGACCCATGTGTAAGTTGGTGCATTTTATGTAAAAGTCCGTGTATCATGCTTTGTTTTAAGAGATGGCATGATAGGTGGTGATGTTGCTATTTAACATGCCATGAAACGAATATATACCATAACAAGTCATGAGGCAATAGGAGATGCATCCATTCAGTTATATGTCATGTAGTGCTAGTATTGAAGCATGAACAAGCAGGAAATAATACACATGTAACAAGTATAGGTACTAAATTTAGAACAGAAATTAACTATGACACACAGCCAGGATTAGTCGACTAGGGGTAATGGTTAGTCGACTAATAGGGTTTCTAGTCGACTAGGAGTTTGGATTGATCGACTAAAACTGGGATACAGAGTGTTGGAATTCTGTTTCAGTGCATGCTAGTCGACTAGGGTAAGAGGGTTAGTCGACTAATAGGAAGTACTAGTCGACTAACAGATATTTCGGTCGTCTAGATCTGTGATACAGAAAGTTGGGTTTTCTGGTCCAGGATGGATTAGTCGACTAGGTGGATTCAGGAGTCGACTAATATGGGTTTCCAGAGAGTTTCTTAGTCGACTGATATTTTTGGGCAAGTCGACTAATGCTGTGTCTTCCAGAAAAACTAAATTTCAGCTAAGTGTTCTAGTCGACTAGGTCTTAGGGTAAGTCGACTAATAGTGGGGAAAATCAGTGTACAGGACAGAAATTCTGGAAACGTGTTTGATGGCTAAATTCCTGGTTTTAGGTGACCTATGTGTACAAGAAGTGTAAACACAGTGCTCTAAGGCTAATACAAGTCTTGGTGAGTGAATTACTCCCTTGGAATGGTTGGATTTGAGCTTAGATGACCTAAAAATAGGATTTTTAGTGTGCAAGTGAACAAAGATTTCTACTTCAAGTATGTGATGTGTGAACTAGGTCTTGGTGAGTAAGAACTCACCTGGAGGGGTCAAATCTGAAGCTTGATCCAAGGATGGAGGTGTTGGCTCCAATCCACAACTTGTAGTTGAAGCTAGGTTGAAGGATTCTCCCTTGGAGTTGCCTTGATGAAGCCTTGGGTGAATCTCTTGTGATCTTGAGGTGGAAGTGAAGGGATTGGGTGCTTGGAGTTAGGGTTTAGTTGTGGAAGGAGGAGGTCTTGGAGCTTCTCTTCTCTTGTTGAAGTGAAAGAGAGAAAAAAGAGTAATTTGCAAATGAATAGGAATTTAAAGTTTGGGATTTTTGTAAAGGGGTTGGGATTTTGATGGATGAGAGGGACTTTTGTGTAAAAAGGGGGGTGAGGTGAGTGTCCTCTCCTTGGCCACTTGGCCGGTTGTGGGAGAGGGAGAGAGTGAGTGGGGTTAGGTGAAGTGGTGAGTGGGAAATGAGGTGGAAATGAAGTGGAAAAGGAATTTTGCAAATTTTGGAAAAATGCCCGAAATTCAAGTATTTTGGAATGGTCTGAAAATTTTACCAAAAATCAAGAATGATATTTGAAGACCAATGGTGAAATTCGTTTGAAGAAATACTGTATAGATTTTTAATTAAAAATCCCGGAATCAGTTATTTACCGACTCCGAAAGAATTTTCATAATTTATAAAATTCTCAGAAAAGAGTATAGGTAAGAAATATGATTCTAAGAAATAAAGTCTAAAGGACTTTCTAGAAATTCTTAACAGTTTGGAAGATAAAAATTCGGAAATCGGTCAGCGGCACTGGCCGACACCGGTTTCGGAGAAATTCATTTTAATTCCAGAAAATTCCAGAAAATCACATAAAATCTAAAATATTGGAAAATGATATTTGAAATTAAAATCGGTCAAATACGGAAGGTACATCAGAAAATACGGTCAAAGGACTGAATACGTAACTAGGCACGTATTCCGGGAGAGGGGTATTACAACTTTCCTATAGGATAGATATGTCTATGGATGCTCAAGTGAAGTGTGAGAAATCAAGGAAAGAAAGCTTTGGTGAAAAACACAGAAATCACTTTTACACTCTCTTGATAAAATCCCTTTAAGATGGGAAGTATTTGCACTCATTTTGTGGAGAAAACTCTTCTAAAAGTATCAGAAAAACTGGCTCAAGAGTCTCTAAAATCTTCTACAAAAACAGTTGACAAGACCCCCTTTTATAGGCTGACAGAAAATAGAGCCGTTGGGGTTCTGTCAGAGCTACCGGTCGACCGGTCCGTTCGACTGGCAACGGTCAAAAATCCGACCGTTGCAGCCTCCGGTCGACCGGCCCGGTCGACCGACTTCCTGGAGCAGAGAGCAAACTCTCTATCGGTCGACCGGCTCGGTCGACTGATATTTCCAGAGAGCAAAAGCTCTCCTGGTCGGTCGACCGACCCGGTCGACCGGCCACTGTGCTGGCAGTGTGCACAAGGCTGTGCACATCGGTCGACCGGTCCGGTCGACCGACTTGGCCTGTCAGCCAATGTCCAGGTCTGAAAACAGGATTTAAAATCTTTTTATAAAATCCTAAAATACATAGAAATTCTACAAAAATAGTTTTACCAATATACTATGAAGGACAAACATGCTTGCACAAAATCAAGACATGTTATAGATGTTTTGGTCTATTTTTGTAACTTGAAAATATTAGCTCATAATAAAAACGTTTTTCTAAAACAACATGTTTTTCTAAAACTTGTTTTTCCATAACTTCATCAAATACAAAAACAAGATATACTTTAAAGCATAGTGTGTATGGATATGATCCACTACACAATCAAGATGACATATCTAGTTTTTGACAATAGGCTCTAAGCATGGTTTTGGATATAAGATATGTAAACTATGAAATACCAAAAATCAAAACACTTAAATACAAATTTGATTTTTGGTTAAAATTCTTTTCTAAAACAAAATTCTTTTATGAAAACAATTCTATCAAGAGTGTGTGTGCATGGTATACTTGAGCAATCCACCAACTATCTATCCTTTACATTTTACTCTAAAACAAAACAAAATCTTATACCTAGACACAAGTCTTCATCTTCTTGAAGTCTTCACTTGAAGGCTTCTCATCTTCTTGACTTGGTCCAAATGCAATCCACCGAGCTCATCTCTAGATGTGATCTTGATGCATAGGCTCGTGAATCAACCGGTGCTAGCTTCCAACTTGACTTTAAATCCTTTGTTGAAGCTCCACACCTACTAAGATCTTGATAAGGAATCTGTCACTAATTAACACAAGATCATTAGTAATCATAACTTCATGAGTTGATCATCATCAAAACTAGGGTGATAGGCCTTTGGGCCAACATCCTCTACACAAGAAGCCAACATTTCAGGTAATAAGACCACCTGAATTGGTTTCCGCTAATAAAGAACTCGAAGAGTTATCTTACTCTTAAGCTTCTTTTGAATTGAACCGCCAACGTGAGGCTAACGCTTGTGTTTGATTTTCAGATGCGATTCTTGCACTAGTAGGAAAGATGCGGGTTTGATGACCTCTATGTCTTTGCTTCATCAGCTTAAGCCTGCGTCTGCTTGTTGAATGCGGGATTCATTAAGCCTTGCGTTTGATCCAAACACTTAGGAAATTTTCTAAGTGGTGAAGTTCAGACGCAGACTTCATGTGAACCTTGCATCTCTGAGGTTTGACGCGAGTTTCACTGAGTCTCGTGTCTAATTCCATCACTTAGAGAAATTTTTAAGTTGTGGAGTTTCAAACGCGGACTTCATATGAGCCTCGCGTCTTTGAGTTTAGACACAAGTTTCGCTGAGCTCCGCGTCTTAGTCTTAGACGCGGTTCTAAGGTGAACCCTGAGTCTGAGTTTCAATACTTTGACAATTTTCATGTTGCTGACTATTGTGTTGTCCTTTTTGCAGTGTGATATTCTTCGAACCCTCTATCTAAGCATTGTCATTTTGGACATGTAGGTGGTGCTGCCCGAATATGATTTTTGTTCTTGAGAGGATCACTCCTGTGACCACTGGTTAATCAAAGGAATGACAGAGCCGGATCAGCGATGCCAGTACGCTTACTCTCCGGGAAATCATTTCTGATGGCCAGTTCGAATCGGATTTCTATGCTCTACTAAGGAAACCTGACTTCTTCTTTAGTGATCGATCAAGGAGGATGAAGCTGCTCTTTATGATGGGGATTAAAAATGGCTTCGCTAGATTGGCAACAGGAGATTCTTCCTCCTGAACATAGAGCAGATGTATCCCCTGGCCTACCTGCAGCATATATCCCTGTATCAGACAATGGACTGGGAGTTGGTTAAGCCAATCTCTGGTGTTACCCTGGGTAAGATAGGTGCCCATGAAGCCTTCACCGTGGTCATGGAAGGGATGTGCTAGGGTTGTAGCCTGGTTTGATCAGAGCTGAATACCCAACAGGAGAGGCCCCACAACTTGCAGCCACCTTCATCAGATAGTTCCTGGATGTGAGGGTGACTTTCCTTTAAAATTCTTTACTATTGGATGGATCCTGACAAAATATGGTGGGGCAGAATGGCAGGGTTTGTTCTTGCAGAATTTGAAGACCTTTTGCTGCAGGTCGGACTGTACGGTGCCGTGAAGGCTGTCTAGTAGGCATTCCACAGAGCACCCAACATTTCTACGCTATCCTGGAGCGGTATAATCCAGAGACCTGCACGTTCTTCACTCCCATTAGGGAAATGGGGCTTGCCCCCTATAAGATGCACGAAGTCTCAGGGCTAGTGATTGAAGATGCCCCTTATGAAGAATATGTTCCGTCGACAGAGGAGCTACATCTGCTGAAGAAGAGGGATCCTCTGGTGTACGAGACTTATTAGAAGGTGTTGTGCCACTTTCACATCTGTGGGCAGGTGACGGGATGGAGGAGTGGGGTGTTAAGCAGATGTCGTGGGCAAATTATCTATTCCTCGGGGGTGAATAAGACTGACCCCATGACCTGGCAGCTCCCAGCATTGATGAAGAAATAACTAAAAGGATCAATGCATCTACCAGTTCATACACCATAGAGTCTAATGAGGACACTTTCAAACCGGACACGATTTTTGAAAGCTTCCACCATCAAGCCAAAGTCTCGATGTCTGACTGGGCTTTAATGGCAGGTGTCCTTATACTGTGGCTGAAGCGATGAGAGGTACCGACGCTATGGCATGAGGTGATTGTCGCCGACGTGGTATATCCAATTGTTTTGCTTACTCATGGAAGTCTATTGCTCTCCTCCCAGCAATGTTGGCCAGGATACAGGGTGGGTTACGGGCGCTAACGAAGATGTTCTGTCAGGTGGAGGCAATCGTGGACGCAAAGGGCAACCCAGTCAAAGGTTCCAATGGTCATCCCTTGGTTAAGACTCCCAGTCTCAGGGTAAGCTTCCATACACATATCTAAAGGCTTGGTATGTGATACATTGTCTATTACTAATGAACGCCGTCTCTGCCTCAGAAGGTTTTGTACCTTTCGTGCAGTGGTTGGAGAGATCGAGCTGGCTGCAGTACTACATGTTTTACATCCGGAAGACTATCCTGAATGGGGCCAATTACCAATTGGATCGGTGCTTCCCTGAGATGATGCATCCTACGGGGACAAGTTTGCAGACCTCGTTGGCCCGAATGGATTCACCCGATTACCTTCTGACGTCTTCTAGTGGTTGATAAACATCCGGCCTGAATACTTGATTTTTTGGCAAGGGAACTCTTGTACAGTAGAACCTTACATGCCTTGTCGGTTCGCCAGGTAGTTTGGTTACAACCAATTGTACATTGTTAACCCTAACCCAAACCTTCGCTTCTGTGGGATTTTATTCGAACGTGCCTGGGCATAGTACTACAGCATAGTTGGAGGAAACGGAGATGTCTTTACCCTCCCTCACAAGACGCCAAACTCTTATGCAAGTCATTATTTTTGTACATAGTATTTCATGGCAAATAAGGTACCTGGGTTTAGAATAAACACCTTATGCATAAAAGGCATCAAATCCACGTATAAAGCCAAGGTAAGGTCCAAGGGTTGTCGGATGCGAGGGATGACCGAGTATCAAAAGGCCGAGAAGGAAGCGAAAAAATAGGCCAGAAGAAAGGCTAGAAGAGCAGGAGCAGCTTCGGGGTCAGAGTCTAAAGCAAGAGTGGCTAAGGAGAAATTCACTAGGAGGACTCGACAAGCTGTGTCCAAGCGTCCTCGAGCCTCTACATCCCAAGGTAAGCCCAGCTCGAAGAAAGTAAGAAAAGGATCTGAGTCTGCATTCTCAGTCCAGATGCCCGAGGTACTCCCCTCCGGTATAGAGGAACAGGAAGAGAAGAAGAAGAAGAAGAGGCAGCCTCCTCTCTTCATCCCAGGGGTTTGTGCAATAGGGGCCCTGTAGTCTTGGCGGAAGCAGAGGATGCAGGTCAGTCCATTATAACCGAAGGGGCTGTTGTTACAGAACAGTCGTAAGAAGTAACAGAGAGGGCTGAAATTGAAGTTCTATCTCAACCGGCCTCTCCTAGTTTCTTGATGCCTGCTTCCCGAGTTGTGGAGCCAAGCCCTACCACTGAGGTTCTCAGTGGCAAAGCCTCAGTCCCTGAGGGCTCCTTGGTTCAGATGTCATCTTCATTATCTAAAGAACATAGCGACAATTCAGGAGACGAAGTTGACTTCGGTGATGCACCCACTTTTCCTGATACCAGTAAGTTTTCATATATTTCTGAGGAAGAGATATAGGTGGCTGTTCCTGCAAAGGTTCCGTCATCGGGTGAAGTCACCACTACCGATGGTATTTCTCTATTCCCCTGTTCTTTTCTTCATATGAACATTGTTTTAACACTCGCCTGACTGTTATTTGCAGGAGCTGCCACCGATATCGGAGCTGTAACCTCCTCTCTTATTGAGGAGATGATTAAGGAACTGGTCCAGTCGGAGAGCCTTGAATTTCCTGCTATTGGCATGATCTTGTTGGAACTTAGATTTTGATGATAACATTTGTGATGCAGTTGCATTGGAGCTCTATCTCAAAGCTTATGATGAGTTCTAAATGCTAAAGACTACTCAAGGATATTTGGCTATTTTGTGTATTTTATATAGGATGTTAAAAGCCTTGAAACACACACACTTTAGTTATATAGTCGACTTATATCCAAGTATAATCGACTTATATATCCTCTAGTCGATTTGACTCTTTATGTAGTCGACTAAGTCCTGTCCTGAAAAGGTATCAACTTTCTGTTTCTTGACTGCTAGAAGCATTAGTCGACTTACCAACATTTCTAGCCAACTAATACATGTTATAGTCGACTAACTCTTTTTGCTGGTCGATGAATAGTAGTTTCCAGAAACTTATTATTTGTATCATTCTTGATGTAGTCAACTTGCTTGCTTGATTAGTCAACTAACCCAGGCAAATCTTGTTCCCCTAGCCGACTTACTCCCTACCCTAGTCGACTTATAATAGTTTTTGACTGTTAAACAGTTATTGATTTTTGTTGTTTTATCCAATGTGTAAATATTCAAATTTGTCTTGATAACTACCCTAACTGACCATAAATTTCAGATATAAATAGGGATGTTATCTAGGCTAAATACACCAATTCATATGATTAGTTTTCTGTCCAAACTCTGCTAGAAAAATTCTGTTTTCTAGAAAAACTAGTTTCACTTTCTGTTCTTCACACAACTCCTATTCTATTGTGAAGAATTCTGAGAGTTTACCTATAAGAGACCTTGTCCACAATCACGTACAAGATTCAAGGTGATTGAGCTACAACCTGCACACAAATACAGAATTTCATAACTAAGAAAGAAAAGTACAAGTGCTCAATTCTACCGCAATAGCAAGTGGCTATGCGGGTCGTGATCCACAAGGAGGGTTTGCGATAGAAGCGTTCAAGGTTTTTTATTGAAATCTTTGTGAAGAAAAATGAAGGTTCTTCTTTGTTTTAAGTTATGAAAATGAAAAAGAGTTATAGGTTAAAGTTAGAAAGAAAACGGTAGAATGAGAAGGTGGAGAAAATCAGAAAATGACTATGTACAAATAAATTGAAAAAGAATGAAAAAGGATTTGGAAGATGTGGTGAAAGAAATCGTGTTGGTGATCTGAACTAAAAATAAAAGAAAAGAAAAAAGATTAAGAAATTACTCACCTAGTTTGGTTGATGACTTACCTGGAACCCTTGCATGTTCTACCTTGCTTCGGAGGCGTTCAACGCATAAGTCATAGGATCGAGCTCAGTCCCCGTTCGCATTATATCATCAAGCCGAGCAAGAATAAAGTGATACGGATCTTGAGGAGGAGAACATATTCATGAAGTATCATTGGCACTCACAAAACGTTGTTATACTTATGCTTCTGGATTCACTTTATTGCTTGCAGAAACGATGGAAGAAAGGAGGAGGGTACTGTTGGCCCAAAGGCCCATCACTCTAGTTTTGATGATGATCAACTCATGTAGTTATAATACTAAAGATCTTGTGCTTAATTAGTGACAGATTCATGATCAAGATCTTAGTAGGTGTGGAGCTTCAACAAAGGATTTAAAGTCATATTTTGGAGCTAGCACCGGTTGATTCACGAGCCTATGCATCAAGACCACATCAAGAGTCGAGCTCGTTGGATTGCATTTGGACCAAGTCAAGATGATGAGAAGACTTCTAGGGAAGACTTCAAGATCAAGACTTGTGTCTAGGTATAAGATTTTTGTGTTTTAGATAAAATGTAAAGGATAGAATAGTTGGTGGATTGCTCAAATATATATCACACACACACTCTTGATAGTATTGCTTTCATAAAAGAATTTTTATGTTTAGAAAAGTTTTCTTAACCAAAAACCAAATTGATATTTGTTCAAAATAAAAGGTTTAGAGATTTAAGTTGTTTTGTTTTTGGTATTCATGTTTACATCTTTCAACCAAAACCAAGTTTATGCTTATTGTCAAAAACATAGATATTTCATCTTGATTGTGTAGTGGATCATATCCATACACACTATGCTTTAAAAGTATATCTTGTTTTTGTATTTGATGAAGATTTAAAAAAACATGTTTTGGAAAAATATTGTTTCGAAAAACAGTTTTTATCATGAGCCAAATATTTCCAAGTTACAAAAATAGTCCAATCTTTTATAACATGCCTTGATTTTGTGCAAGCATGTTTGTATATCAAAGTATATTGGTTAAACTATTTTTGTAGAAATTCTTTGTATTTTATGGGATTTTATGTGAACCAAAAGACTTAGTTTTAAATCCCAGAAAAACTGTTTTCAGGCTTCAGCTAGTCGACTTACTACCTTGCTAGTCGACTAACTCTGAAGTCGGTCGACCGGCTCGGTCGACCGACGTGCACGACGTGCACACCTTGACCTGGCAGATGGCCGGTCTGCCGACCCAGTCGACCGGAACTGAGAGCAGTGCTCTCTGTTCTTTTGGGTCGACCGGGCGGTCGACCGGAGGCTCCAACGATCGTATTCTTGACCGTTAGCGGTCGACCGGGCGGTCGACCGACAAGTCTGACAGACCCCAACGGCTAGTTTTTGACAGCCTATAAATTTGGGGGTTTGGTCATTGTTTTCACTAAGATTTGGAGAGTATTTTTGAGCCAGTTTTTCCAATCCTTTTCAGAGGTTTTCTCCACAAATTTGAGAGCAAATATTTCCTATCTAAAGGGAAGATTTTATCAAGAGTGTTTAAAGTGATTCTTTGAGTTTTCCTCCACCTTTCTCATCCTAGTTTTTCTCACACCAACACTTGAGCATCCATTGATTATGCATTCTATAGGAGTGTTGTAGTGAGAGCTTTTATTGGTGATCAAAGTGTCTAGATCACCAAGAGATTTCATTCTTGTACTTTGAGGAAACGGGCAAGTGTGCTCGTGGTGGTTTAGAGTTCTTGTGTGAACTCGGTGGTTTGAGGTGCGGCCTCGGCGAGCTTGTGTGGCTTGCGTGTGTACGGGACTAGGGAGTCCGAGGGCTTGTAGGTGTTGCGGCACCGGGGAGAGATCCATTGGGATCTTGCATAGTGGAAATCCTTCGTGTGTCGAAGGCGGGGATGTAGAGCAAGGGTGCTCGAACCTCGAAACAAACCCTTTGTGTTTGCGATTGCCATTTCTCTCTCTCTATCTCCTTGTTTATATCTTGCATTACTTATCTTGTCTTTACCTTTATATGCATGATATATTCCTTGTGCTCATATTGATATATTGCTTGGGATTGTTGACTAACACTTGTATTCAACCAAGAGAGCCAACGCGGCACCTCAACCCATTCAAGGGGAATCTAGAGGAGTTTGTCCAGAGCCCTTCACGGGGAATTCGGTAACACTCTTGTGTTATACGTGGTGTTTAGTGTAATAGTTTTATTTGGTCATAATTGTTTGTAGCTTCCGCATTATTTGGCATTAAGTGACCATTAGATTAGCCATCACCTATTCACCCCCGCTCTAGGTGAACTTACAATTGGTATCAGAGCTTGGTACTCTGATTTGGGTCTAACAACCTTGAGTTAAAGATTCTCTTTTTAGGCTAATCACATATTTTGTACACACACCATGGACTTCATGTCACCACCCACTTTTGACATTCTTAACGTCCAAATTTGGAAGGTTAAGATGTCTATGTACCTCAAGGCCTTAGGCATTCATGTTTATCTTGCTACAATTAAAGATTCTTATATTAATGATAGCAACTACATTAAGGCTAATGCAAAAGCCCTTCATGCTTTAAAGTCAACCCTAAATGATGATTATTTATCTAGGGTTTCTAACATTGATTCGGCTTTTGTAGTTTGGAACATCATCACCTCCCTTGGCGAAAAGGATCTATATTATGCCGGGAGCGATTCGGACGTTGGAAGTAACACCTCCAACGCATGCTACATGGTCCAAGGGGATAACCCCCTTGAGGTAACACCGAATCCAAGTTAGATGATGAAGACATGTCATATGATGAGCTTACTACTTTTTGTCAACTTGTGCTTGAAAAATATGACATGATTAAGAAAGAAAATAAAAATTTGAAAAAGAACATTGCTTGCATGCATAAAGAACATGATTCTTTTAGAGATAACATTGCATGCTTAGAAAAAGATAATAAGAAGATTAAAAAGAATTTTGATTGCATGCTAAAAGAGAACGATTCTTTTAAAACTAAAATTGCATGTTTAGAAAAAGAAAAGGATGTTTTGAATAATGAGAATGTTTCCTTAATGTCCAAATTAAATGATCTTTGTAAAGGAAACACTATTTTGAAAGATAAAATTATTTTAGTGGAAACTCAAAAGGAAGTTGTTTTTCAAGAAAACAAGTCTTTGAAAAGAAAAATTTGTGAAAAAGAAAAAGAAGATGTTTGTAAAAAGAAAAAGAAAAATGATTCTTTATCTCATCATGCTTTACATGCCACCACTAATGAGATTAAAGATTTAAAAAATAAAATGAATAGTTTGAGATCAACTTTGAACTCTTGTGCATTTAACCATTCTAGATTGGAGTCCTTGTTTTCAAAGAAACAAACTCCACACATTCATGCACAACATCATCATGCATTTGCTTATGTTGCACGTCACGATCATACACATTCACATAAGCATCCTAAGGTGTACACATGTACACATTGTGGCCGCAAAGGCCATTTAGCAAAATTTTGTTATGACAAGTTGCATTATTTTAATTTTGCTAAAAATAAAAATTTTTGGGTTCCTTACAAGACTAACCCCAAAGGTCCCAAGAAAATATGGGTACTAAAATCCCCACCTTGTGTATTTGATGTAGGTGAGGGATCTCACAAAACGTGAGAGATTTGGTGCCTTAGTGGCGGTTGCATGGACTACAAGGACATACATTTGATGCACCGCTATCAAGGAGTTTTGGTGGGATGACCACCATATTTGGAGCTTTGGAGTTGGTAACAATCTCTAAACTCCTATTTCATTTATGTTCATGCTTGTTCATTCATAATATTAATAGCATGTTCATGATTTATGTATTTTTGTGCTTCATGTGGTATATACTAGTTTAAATGTAGTTGTTATCAAAACTTGTATTTATACATGTACAAATAGTGAGAACAAATTGATTCATATATGATTTGTACTTCATGCTCATTTGTACCCACTTTATGTACATGTATAGTCTAAGTTTTGATGACTCTTCCATTTACACTTGTTATGCCTATTTTATGATTTTACTTCATGTATATGTTATTTTTATTCAAATCTAATAAATATACATGTATACCCCGTGAGTCTCTTGCTTTCATGCATACACTATTTGTAGACTCTTTTATATTTGGGATATGTATGTGTATTGTTAGGATTGGATAAATCATACATATACCTTGAAGTTTACTTTAAGATGAAAATTAAAATTTTCATGATTTGTTTTTAATGAAAATAAAAAATTTCATGTCTTGTCTAAAAAATGAGATTCATGTTTGATTGAGCTTCATTGTCTATTTTCATGAAAATGCCATTTACATAACCTTTGAACACTCATCTTTTACTTTTCAAGATAATTTTGAGCTTTATGGACTATGAGTGCTTGAACTTTTATGTATTTAGTAAAATTCATGAAAAACATATGATTTCATGTTTTTGAAGGATCTTTAACTAGTTTTTAAAAATTAATTTAAACTAGTTATTTATTCTTCTATGAGATATACACTTGATATTACTTTATGTCAATTGGTATCATTGGATCATTTCAATTGGTATCAATATGATTATTCTTTTTGTATATACTCATGTTTTGATTATATGTATGTATGCTTTCAAATTCAAGTAGTATCAATTTCTATTGGTATTATCTTTTACATACATATATATGATTTGTGCTTGAGTTAAGATAGATTCATTTTTAAAGCACAATGATTTTGCTAAGTTTGGGTTAAAACTTTACTTTCAATTAGTATCTCAATATGTTTTAACTTAAGAAAAATTGAAGATTGTGCAATGATTATTTGATATCACATACTTTCAATTGCTACTTTCTATTGGTATCAAAATTAAAAATTATGGTTATCTCAAAATTTGTTTCTTGAGAAAAGTTCAAAATTTTGTTTTGATAAAGAAAAATTCAAAATTTTTGATTTGTATTGCCTATATGCAAGGAGAGCTTAACATCTCTTCTACATATTGATTCATGTTGAGTGTATCGTGTATTGAGGAGCTTGATATCTCTTCTTTATGTGATACACGTGTGTAGGGGGAGCTTCACATCTCCTCTTATGCATTACATAATATGTGTTATGTGAATTGGGGCTTATCATCCCTTCTTTATGTAATGCATATGTGTAGGGAAGCTAACTTAGCGTCTTCCTCTTCATGAATGTATATCGCATATAACCTTATTGATTGATTTGGATTACCCCTTCATTGGTTCTTTGTTTCGGACAAAAAGGGGGAGAAAATTTGTTTTGTTTTACTTTAACCCCTTTGTTGATGAGTGACAAAAAGGGGGAGAAGTATTTGGGTTTATATGCATGTTGAGTAAGATTTATGTTTATGCATATATGTTTTGTTTTGTAAATAGGAGAAAAAGATTTGACTTGTTTTATCTCCATTCATTTGCATACATATTTATGAGCATACATTGCATATTTATTTATTTATATGGTATGCATGAGTTAAGGGGGAGCTTCTTTGAAGCTTTACTTTAATCCATGCATATATAACTTCATGAGTTTTGTCATCATCAAAAAGGGGAGATTGTTGGCCCAAAGGCCCATCACTCTAGTTTTGATGATGATCAACTCATGAGTTATAATACTAATGATCTTGTGCTTAATTAGTGACAGATTCATGATCAAGATCTTAGTAGGTGTGAGCTTCAACAAAGGATTTAAAGTCATATTTTGGAGCTAGCACCGGTTGATTCACGAGCCTATGCATCAAGACCACATCAAGAGTCGAGCTCGTTGGATTGCATTTGGACCAAGTCAAGATGATGAGAAAACTTCTAGGGAAGACTTCAAGATCAAGACTTGTGTCTAGGTTGTCAAAAACATAGATATTTCATCTTGATTGTGTAGTGGATCATATCCATACACACTATGCTTTAAAAGTATATCTTGTTTTTGTATTTGATGAAGATTTGAAAAAACATGTTTTGGAAAAATATTGTTTTGAAAAACAGTTTTTATCATGAGCTAAATATTTTCAAATTACAAAAATAGTCCAATCTTTTATAACATGCCTTGATTTTGTGCAAGCATGTTTGTATATCAAAGTATATTGGTTAAACTATTTTTGTAGAAATTCTTTGTATTTTATGGGATTTTATGTGAACCAAAAGACTTAGTTTTAAATCCCAGAAAAACTGTTTTTAGGCTTCAGCTAGTCGACTTACTACCTTGCTAGTCGACTAACTCTGAAGTCGGTCGACCGGCTCGGTCGACCGACGTGCACGCCTTGACCTGGCAGATGGCCGGTCTGCCGACCCAGTCGACCGAAACTGAGAGCAGTGCTCTCTGTTCTTTTGGGTCGACCGGGCGGTCGACCGGACAACGGTCGGATTCTTGACCGTTGGCGATCGACCGGGCGGTCGAACGACAGGTCTGACAGACCCCAACGGCTAGTTTTTGACAGCCTATAAATTTGGGGATTTGGTCATTGTTTTCACTAAGATTTGGAGAGTATTTTTGAGCCAGCTTTTCCAATCCTTTTCAGAGGTTTTCTCCACAAATTTGAGAGCAAATATTTCCTATCTAAAGGGAAGATTTTATCAAGAGTGTTTAAAGTGATTCTTTGAGTTTTCCTCCACCTTTCTCATCCTAGTTTTTCTCACACCAACACTTGAGCATCCATTGATTATTCATTCTATAGGAGTGTTGTAGTGAGAGCATTTATTGGTGATCAAAGTGTTTAGATCACCAAGAGATTTCATTCTTGTACTTTGAGGATACGGGAAAGTGTGCTCGTGGTGGTTTAGAGTTCTTGTGTGAACTCGGTGGTTTGAGGTGCGGCCTCGGCGAGCTTGTGTGGCTTGCGTGTGTACGGGACTAGGGAGTCCGAGGGCTTGTAGGTGTTGCGGCACCGGGGAGAGATCCATTGGGATCTTGCATAGTGGAAATCCTTCGTGTGTCGAAGGCGGGGATGTAGAGCAAGGGTGCTCGAACCTCGAAACAAACCCTTTGTGTTTGCGATTGCCATTTCTCTCTCTCTATCTCCTTGTTTATATCTTGCATTAATTATCTTGTCTTTACCTTTATATGCATGATATATTCCTTGTGCTCATATTGATATATTGCTTGGGATTGTTGACTAACACTTGTATTCAACAAAGAGAGCCAACGCGGCACCTCAACCCATTCAAGGGGAATCTAGAGGAGTTTGTCCAGAGCCCTTCACGGGGAATTCGGCAACACTCTTGTGTTATACGTGGTGTTTAGTGTAATAGTTTTATTTGGTCATAATTTTTTTTAGCTTCCGCATTATTTGACATTAAGTGACCATTAGATTAGCCATCACCTATTCACCCCCCCTAGGTGAACTTACAGGTACATCGGTGTCACTCTCAACTCTCAACATAAGCCTCTCTCTCTTACTTACATGAATCTCAATCTAACCTAAGCTTACATACAAATTACAATTACATAAAAAGAAAAGAAAAACCTAAACTACAAAGAATGAAAACTGGACTAATCCTATCTCTGCATGGTCGTCCCCCTGAGACTCTGAAAATCCCAGTATTTATAGGCAAAACCCCACCTACAGGAGCGTATGAACATAGGGGGAGCAAACGCTCCCCCTAATTCTCTAACCAAGCCGCGGAAACGCGGCTTTGGCCGCGTTTCCGCGGCCAGGGTGTGGCCAGGTGTCCACACCCTGTTGGTGGGTCTCCCGGCATCTCGTTCTGTCTTTATCTTGGGTTGGATTTGCAGTTTAGGTCCGAGATTTTAAAGAAATGGCCGTTGATCTTTGCTTCAACCGATCGATTCTGAGAGGATTCTTCTCAACCGGTTTTCAACCTCTTGATTTTGCCCTGATTCACTGAGTTCGAATTAATTCTGATTTAATTCAGAATTTTGGTGGGCTTTTGGGCTCATTTCTCTTCATCTCCTTACGGAATGGGCCTGCAAATAAATTAAACATTTAATTAGGACAATGCAGATTTTATTCTATAATAAGTATGAAAATATGATACTAAATGTGCAACATTAGTGACCAATCACACCCCCATACCTATCTTTTGCTCGTCCTCGAGCAAAACAACTAAACTATACTGAGGATTATTAGACCACTTTCGCAGGTCACGCGATTGCACTGAGCATGTGCAACAAGCCGTTAAACCTCTAGGTTTCCACTAGAGGACGAGTTTTGTCTCGTGAGGGTTTTCAGTGGATTACACCCACAAAATCCATAAAGAAAGAGAAACAAAGAGTTAGTATTTTCGAAAAGCATTTTGAAAGAGAAAAATATTTGAAATATAATTGTAAGATTTAAGTAATCTATAAGTTATAAGAAAACTGAATTTTTCATTCCTAAACTTAGTCTCTATTCAAAAATTTGTTATCAATCAAAGTAAGGAGTCAAATTGTACTTCTCATCTAGTCTATTACTTTACCCTAAGTCATATGCACCTTGTGACTGTGAAAATTTTGACTAAGGGTTCATTAACTCTAACTCTTATGCCTTATTTATTTATATATATATATATTTTTATGGTATTATTCCTTAGTTCTATTAGGCTTTCTAATCTGCCCATGTAACGAGCCTTTAATCGATGACTCCTAAACCAAACGGTCTTAGGGCACTAGGTGAGAAAACACCCCAAGGACTTAAGGACTCAAGCAAATAAGACCACAGAATTAAGGATTTTATTATTTGAACCTCTTTTAGGCGTGAATACTTATGCTTTATTAGGCACAAATACCCAGCTTAATCAGAGGATTTTTATATATATTTTTTTCTTTTCAAACTTATCTAATCATCTTTCGCATAAATACTAAGGCTTGCTTAGGCCAAAGCACCTAGCTAATCAATAATTAGATTTGTTTATTTTTTTCTTTTTCTTTTTTTTATTTTTTTTGTTTTTTTCTATAAGGCATAAGAATCTTTGTTTTTGAACCCTAAGTGTGTAAGTGTATGAAGTGTGCATATTTCATCAAGGTAAAGATTAAGACTAAATTACTTTGACAAATTTTCTTCCTAACCCTAAAAATCAAACAAATAATCTTATTTTGACCAAGTATAAGAAATCCTAATTTTGATTTTCCTATTCCTTAAAATTGACTTAATTTCTTACAAAAAATATGTCAAAATATTGTTTCTATTTTCAAAAAGTTTTTAAAAGTAAAGAAAATGTTAATTTTTTATTTTTTTATTTTTATTTTTATTTAAAAAAAACCTAAGTTAACCTAAGTTATGTTAGAACCCTCCCCTACACCTATCTCATGCATTGTCCTCAATGTATGAATTAATGCATAGATGCATGAAAAAGAAGAAAGGGAAGGAAAATGTTACCTTAAGGTGGTGGTTCCGGTGGTGGTCTGATTGGTCCACGAAATGTGGCCCAATCGACTTTTCGTTGGGTTCGGAGGAACCCACCAGAAATTTCTCTAATATAACCCATTAAAATGATGAATCCATAAAGGATTTTTATTAAATATTTGACCCCATCTAATTTCCAAATTCCATAATTAATTTCGGAGTCAAATTTGTCAACCGCCTTGTCTCAGAATGGAGTATGAAAAGATGGAATGATTGACTTGGACGCAGGAAGTACAGGAACTAATACCGACTCAGGAAGGTGACTTAAGTCAAGTAAAGGTTCAGGAATCGAAATTGGTTCAGGAAGTGGGTCCAAGTCAAGAAGTTGAAACTCAAGTCCACATTTATTTTCTAACAATGGAATGTGACTTAATATTGGTTATTCAAGTTCAAGAATGATAGGTGTGGGAATCAAAACTGACTCTAAAATATTACTCAAGTCCGGTAACAAAACAGGAGTCAGTATTGATTCGGGAATTTGAACTGGATCACAGATTTGAGAATCTAGGTCACATTTCTCATTGAGTTCAACGTCATAAAAATGAGAACTTGCCAATTTGTCAATAGGATTTTCAAAAGTATAAAATTGGTCAAGTTCAATATGATCATAAAAAATGGGTGATTCAATTTCATGATGAATTGGCACAGGATCCAATGTTGACTCGGGGAAAAGATTGAAATCAGGTGAAGACACCGGAGTCATTATTGAATCAGGAAGTAAAATTGAATCACTAAGTTGAGGTTCATGATCATATTCATTTTCAAGTTCAATTTCAGGAAAAGGATAACTTGCCAAACTGTCCATGTCACTTTCAAATTTTGGAGTTTGGGCAAGTTCAAATGATTGTGCTGAAATGGAACCTTGTGTTCCAAAACAACATGACTCTTCGGCTCTAACAGAATGGTTACTGACATCAGAACTAGTCAAACGGTGAGAACGTAGAGATTGGACCATCATATCTATGTCATGATTACGAGCGTTTTGAGCCTGAGTCATGGCTTCAAGCATCTTTTCATAGTTGATGGGTTCATCGTCTTGTTGAAAAGATGACGTGTTGTTTTGGAATTGGTGGTGAAATTGTGAGTCCATCAGATTTTTTGATTTTTGTTTGGACTCACGCATACTCATTTCCAAAATTAATGGTCTTCTATTTTGGACTGGTAGAGCTGAGTATGAATCTTGGAAATATTGTGGACAAGGTGGATAAGGAGGACAAGTTGGTTGAAAATTGGACTCGGGGGAGGTGAATCCCCATTGACTCTGTGAAGATTGAAATTATCATGGAAATTATGGTTATAATATTGGGGACATGGGTTATATTGATTCGGATAAGACCAATCCGGCACACTAGCTTGGTTAAAGTTATGATATGCCGGGTTGGTAATATCCGAAAATGAGGTCGGTGTGTAATATGGATTACTATTAAAATTGGAAAAATTGTTATTATAAGCCATATCACACAATAGAATACAAACAAAGAAAAACAAACAAATAAGCAAACAAATAAAAAGAAAAAATTCTAAACTAAGTTAGGGTATACCTATGACCTAGACGACTCCTAACTGGTTAGACTGTCCACGGAAGAGATAATGCAGACTTTGACCACAAGCTAATCAGTCAGGTCAGGGCAAGATTGGTGGGAGGTTATCCGTCAAAGACGTTCCTTAATTAAATAACCACCAATCTTCGGGCTTTCGGCCCTTAATCCCCTTCCTTGACACTAATTTGGCAGGAGTCAAATTCTAACACCTTTCTCCCTTAGGATAATCTCCTAATTGAGTCCGAGATGTCCCTAGGGCCAACGTCTACTCATTTTTAGTTAGGCTCGGGTTAGTGAGTGCTTGGAATCTGATTTTTGGGCCAAGGAAGGGTAATTAAATCCCCACCTTATCTTGTTATGGGGTGGTGCCCTTAAGATCAGTTTGTGCAAGTGTACAAGATATGCAAATAAGATTCACTCAAAACGATGTAAATCAACCAAGAGATGAGTCCTATTCTAAATGCAATGCGAACGTATCTTTCTCCAGCACTCTTCAACAGTAAAGAAAATTAATTGAAAAGACACGTGCCTAAAATGCAAACGTCTAATCAATTTTTTAACTTTTTCAACAAATGTTTTACTGTTGATTAATTAGCAGGCTTTTGCAGATGGCATATAAGAAATAAAGTTGTAGAAAACTAGAATTTTGCAAAACAAGCAGCCCTGCAAAAAAAAAACAGTCAGTAGTGAACTCTTCCTTGCCGCAGAAACGCGGCTAAAGCCGAGCAAACGCGGCAATTCAGAGGGTACTTGGTCTCTGTTTTCTGGAACAGAGGCCCAAGACCACTTATATGTCACTGCAATCTTTCTTTCCTGCTTTTCTTGCCCTATAACCTGCAACAGAGAAGAAAAATTCATTTTAGTTCTAAAAATTCAATAAAAACCAGATTTTAATAAAAATCATTACGCTCCCCGGCAACGGCGCCAAAATTTGATTGAGCTACAACCTGCACACAAATACAGAATTTCAGAACTAAGAAAAAAAGTGCAAGTGCTCAATTCTACCGCAATAGCAAGTGGCTATGCGGGTCGTGATCCACAAGGAGGGTTTGCGATAGAAGCGTTCAAGGTTTTTTATTGAAATCTTTGTGAAGAAAAACGAAGGTTCTTCTTTGTTTTAAGTTATGAAAATGAAAAAGAGTCATAGGTTAAAGTTAGAAAGAAAACGGTAGAATGAGAAGGTGGAGAAAATCAGAAAATGACTATGTACAAATAAATTGAAAAAGAATGAAAAAGGATTTGGAAGATGTGGTGAAAGAAATCGTGTTAGTGATCTAAACTAAAAATAAAAGAAAATAAAAAAGATTAAGGAATTACTCACCTAGTTTGGTTGATGACTTACCTGGAACCTTTGCATGTTCTACCTTGCTTCGGAGGCGTTCAACACATAAGTCATAGGATCGAGCTCAATCCCCGTTCTCATTATATCATCAAGCCGAGCAAGAATGAAGTGATACGGATCTTGAGGAGGAGAACATCTTCATGAAGTATCGTTGGCACTCACAAAAACGTTGTTATACTTATGCTTCTGGATTCACTTTATTGCTTGCAGAAACGATGGAAGAAAGGAGGAGGGTACATCGGTGTCACTCTCAACATAAGCCTCTCTCTCTTACTTACATGAATCTCAATCTAACCTAATCTTATATACAAATTACAATTACATAAAAAGAAAAGAAAAACCTAAACTATAAAGAATGAAAACTGGACTAATCCTATCTCTGCATGGTCGTCCCCCTGAGGCTCTGAAAATCCAAGTATTTATAGGTAAAACCCCACCTACAGGAGCGTATGAAGATAGGGGGAGCAAACGCTCCCCCTAATTCTCTAACCAAGCCACGAAAATGCGGCTTTGGCCGCGTTTCCGCGGCCAGGGTGTGGCCAGGTGGCCACAGCCTGTTGGTGGATCTTCCTGGCATCTCGTTCTGTCTTTATCTTGGGTTAGATTTGCAGTTTAGGTCCGAGATTTTGAAGAAATGGCCGTTGATCTTTGCTTCAACCGATCAATTCTGAGAGGATTCTTCTCAACCGGTTTTCAACCTCTTAATTTTACCCTGATTCACTGAGTTCAAATTAATTCTGATTTAATTCAGAATTTTGGTGGGCTTTTGGGCTCATTTCTCTTCATCTCCTTAAGGAATGGGCCTGCAAATAAATTAAACATTTAATTAGGACAATGCAGATTTTATTCTATAATAAGTATGGAAATATGATACTAAATGTGCAACATTAGTGACCAATCACAAGGCTTATAGGTTTCATTGTATTCATTCAAAGAGTTGTTGTCATCTTGGTGTAAGAAGAGTTGTACAGATTTAGCAAAGGCTGTTTTGTCAAGTGGCTTACAAGGAGTTGATTTTAGGGGTGTATCAAAATTAGGAAAAGAAAATTCTCAAGCGGGTTGCTTGGGGACTGGACGTAGGTCACTAGGATCGAACCAGGATAAAATCTCTTGTCTTTGCATTTGTATTTTTTTGAGATTTTTCTGTGAATTTTACTTTCCTACAAGTAGTTTATTTTTAAAAGTTTATAAATACTATTCACCCCCCTCTAGTGTTTGTGTTGCCTTATTTATAGATCCTACACTTGGTATTAGAGCGAGGATGGCAACAGAGTTTCCTTCATCACAATTCAAATGAGGACACTTGTGTAGAATGTCCTTCTTTGAATTGTGATGAAGGAAACTTCGTTGCCATCCTTGCTCTGATACCAAGTGTAGGATCTATAAACAAGGCAACACAAATACTAGAGGGGGGGAGAATAGTGTTTGTGTTGCCTTGTTTATAGATCCTACACTAAGAAAAGAGTATACTTGATGATAAAAGTTATTTCTAACACTTGAAAATATATCATATGTATGTCATGATATATGTTTCGCAGGGGAGGACAATTATTTTCTATTTGGAGTATAGTCGACTATATGACTAAAGTGTGTGTGTTTCAAGGCTTTTAATATTCTATATAAAATACAAAAAATAGCCAAATATCCTTGAGTAGTCTTCAGCATTTAGGACTCATCATAAGCTTTTAAGATAGAGCTCCAATGCGACTGCATCACAAATGTTATCATCAAAATCTAAGTTCCAACATTCTCCCCCTTTTTGATGATAACAAGTTGTGTGCATATAACTCCTCCTGCAGAGAACATGTTATATTAAAAAAATTTGTTCTCCCCCTACAAAGAACAGGTTATAACAAATATAGAAAATAATTATCCTCCCCCGCAAAACATATATCATGACATACATATGATATATTTTCAACTGTTAGAAATAACTTATATCATCAAGTATACTCTTTTCTTTATATGGTACCTATAAAATAAAACATTTAAAAGGTACTCATTATAACGAGACTTAAATAAATTAGTCTTTAGGATTCCAAATCCAATTTGAATTTGATTTCCATCTGTTAGTATAAACAAAATTTCATGAATTACATATATGATGTATATATGATGCAAAATAAACATTTTTATCCATATTATTTAGATTTTTAGGAATCCAAATATATTTATACTTTGATTTCATGGTGTTCTTAAAAAAGAATTATCATTATTCTTTTTGTAGACATGCGTAGTTCTTTCAATATTATTTTTTGAACAACCAAGACCACTATGCTTATCATTTAAAAATCTAAGTCCAAAATGATTATATGAAACCTTTTGAAATGACAATATATCATTTAAATTTTCTTTTCCTTTATTAAAGTTTGTGACTTTATTTAAAAGTTTTTCATATTTATCTTTAAAACTTGTCATGTCTTTATCTAAAACAGAAATTCTTTTATTTAAAGGCATAGTTTCTCTTTTAAGCAAAATATTTTCTTTTAAGAAATTCTCATTATCCGTTTTCAATGAAGATATAACTTTTTTTAAGTCATCCTTTTGAGAATTTACAGAAGAAATTTGAAAAAAATAAACAGAATTTTCTTTTGATAAAACTTTATTTTTCATCTTTTCATTCTTAAGATCATTATATAGTTCATGAAATGCATCTAATAGTTCAGTATACTGTACCTCATCTTCTTCTTGAGCCATAAAGCAAATATTTGCATGTTCAATGGCTTCTTCTTCATCTGAGGAAGATGAATCACTATTTTTTCATGATGCTTGATAATCTTTCTTCTTTTTAAACTTTTTTCTCTTAATTTCTCTTTATTTTTAAGCAATGGGCAATCCTTTTTCATATGACATGTTTTATTACAATTAAAACATGTAGGATTAAACTTACTTTGTTTCAAGAAATTTCTGAATTTTCTTGAGAGCATTGCCATCTCCTCTTCATCATCATCTGAAGTTTCCGTATCTGAGGATGTATAGAAGGCAAGTACTTTTTTCTTTGATTGAAGTTGATGTTCATCATTCTTCCGATCTTCAAGTTGTACTTCATATGCCATTAAATTACCAAAGGTTTTCTAATTGCATTGTTGAGAGATCATTTGCTTCTTCTATTGCAGTAGTTTTCTTCTCCCATTCTGATGTGAGTGCACGAAGGATCTTTCTTACTTTTTTAACTTAAGTATATTCTTTTCCAAGGGCTACTAAGGAATTGATAATGTCGGTGAACCTTATAACCATTTCTGCAATGGTTTCATTCTCCTTCATTTTGAAGAGTTCAAACCTGTGAACAAGAACAGAAATTTTAGATTCTTTAACCTTATTTGCACAAAATCTGCCATATTTGTTTTGCAGATTTGGCCCTTGACACACGATTGAATTCTTCTTTGTTCAAGGCATAGAAAAGCACGTTCATTGCTTTGGCATCAAGGTTGACAGACTTCTTTTGTTCTTCACTCCAAGCATCATAATTGGTTATAGATTTGGTGTATGGTACTTCCACTATGTTCCATAATTCATAGTTGACTGATTGCAAGTAGATCTTCATTCTACTCTTTCAGTAGTTGTAATTTGATCCATCAAATAATGGTGGATGTTGTGTAGAATGTCCTTCTTTGAATTATGATGAAGGAAACTCCGTTGCCATCCTCGCTCTGATACCAAGTGCACACCCACCATGACTAGAGAATCCTCATCCCAGAGCAGCCTGCCAAAGGATCTACTATCTTCGAATTCTCAGCTTGGTAAGAGAATAAAGATTCTCTATATACTCCCATTCTCATTGTTATTGCCAACATTGATGTTATGATTGCAGAGAGTACGGGTTGGTTCAAGTGGAAGAGCGCGTGGCAAGCACTGGCACAGAGGACAACATACTTCAAATTTCAACAGCTGAATCAAGTACTATAAAGTCTGTTCCCACGGTTATCATCTCAGAGGCTACCACAGTAATAGTTCTGGAGGTGCTGGTCATGACCTCAACGTTGACAGAACCTGCTGCTGGCCTCGTCTCTGCACCAAGTAAGATAGCTCCCGCCTCCACAGACATTGTACACACAATCATAGAAAGGGGGACCAGGAGTGCATCAATAGAGCTGGCTCCAGCCATAGACATCATGGAAGAATTGGCTCATTAGATGGTACAACAATTCTTCACTTCCATGAAGTCCTGCATCGAATTGGTTCTTTCCGGAGATGTTTCTTCGAGTTTGCCCGAATGCTTCTTGAAAATCAGATCTGGAACATCCTCCATATTGTAAGCTCGGAGCAATCTAAGGCATATCTGACGCTAGTCGAATAGCTAGGGATATGCTTGAAGGAACTAAGGACCCTGGAGAAGGCTAGTCCATTGGGCGAGGCTCGGCTGATGTTAAACAAGCTCCTTGCTACTCAAAAATGCAAACGGAAAGAGATGGAGGAGCAGATGGCTGAGGAGGCCCGTCATCTTAATGACTTCGAGGCCAGCTATCAAAGATTGGTTGACAACTTCAGAGAATCTGAGGTCATCTCCGAAAACACAGAGCAAGTTATAGCCAATGCTCAATGACTTCGAGGCCAGCTGTCAAAGGCCTGCTGTTAAACGATGAACCAACATAATTTCTCCCTGATGTGTAGGAACAGGCACAAGACCTTTCTCTTGCTGGTGATGTGGGTCTGTATTGATCATCCTTAATTCCCCTTTCGGGATGGAAATTACTCCGGCCGGAGTTGGAAGCTGGTTTTCGAACTGAAGAAATGACGTCATGTTAGCCATCACTTTTTTCTGCTCTGGACGGAGCTTGAGCACTTCTGTATCAATCAGAGCTTGAAGAATATCTTTGAAGATATAACAGTTTTTGGTGGGGTGCCCCAGCATCCTATGATACAAGTAGTAGTTGGGATTGTCGGTCTTGCAGACTTCCTCAGGACGTCAGCTTCAGGAAGCTTCAATTTGTTGCTCTTGTTGAGTAATTTGAAAAACGAATCGACATGCTCATCTTTAAAGGAGTATTGCCTGTTGGCGCGCGGCTAACTCGCAAAACCACCTCCTCTGGTCGGTTGAGATTTAATGGGAGATTTTGTCTCTGTCGCCAATATGTCTTTCCTTTTTTATTAAAAAGATATTTCTGGTGCGCGCCTTGTTGACTTTTCGGGTCTGGGATTGTTTTCTTCTGCCCTAACCCCTGTGACATTCTCCTCAGCCTATTCAGCTTTCTGGACCAACTGCTTTCAAGTACGGTGATCGAGGCAAACCTACACAAAAAAATACAGAAATTTAGAACAGTGCTAGGTCTTCAATTCTACCGTGTAGCTTAGGGCTAACGGGTCGTGATCTACAGGGAGGGATAAAGATGGAAGCGTTATGTAAGTTTCTTCTTTTAATTTACCAAAACTAGTTAATACTTATCTTCTCAGTTTATAAAAAGAAAATAAAAATATTAAGTTAAGTTAAGAAGAAGATGGTAGAAGAAAAGATGGTGGTGGTGGTGTTGTTTTAATTATAAAAGAAAAAGAAATAAAAAGAGATAAAGAAAAGTATTGATGCAAAAATCAGAAATAAAAAAAGAATATTTACCTGTACTATTTGAATCATACCAAAGACTTACCTCAACATAAAGTAAAGAGAAGTAATAGAAAAGAATAAAGGAAAGTAAGGCTTTGACGAGATCAAGCACAATGAAGAAAAGTGAGAAACCTCCATTGATTGTCACCGTCAATATAAGTTTCTTGAAAAAAAGATTACAATAGTGTCACTCTATAAAACTCTTCCTCTCTTTTGATCATGTAACTCTCTCTAGCCTAAAAATAAAATAAATAAAATAAAAATTACATTGAAGAAGAAAAGAAAACCTAAACTAAATTTCTCTTTGGAGTAGTGTCCTTTCTGCCTTCAAGGTATGAGGGTATTTATAGGAGAAAATCAGAGGGATAGAAAGCGTATGAAGATAGGAAGAGCTGGATATTTCTGAATTTGAATTCTTCCCTTATCTCCAAACATGATTTGATATAGCTTATTGGCGTGGTGATTGCTGAATATCACTTATCAAGTGATAGAATTGGAAAGAGTGATCAAAAGGCAAATTATAGACCTTTAAGTCTTCTTTCTGTAGCATCTTGAATAATCAGATTTGAATTTCGATAGCAAAAATTATGATTACAATGCTAAACTGTATCCAGCCTGAATCCGAATCTAAATTGCTTCCTCTCATCGTTAATCTTCTCTCTATCCATTTGTCCTCTTGGATTTTCAGTTTATCCTCTAGAATTGATAAGATATCTATTTATCTTTAGCAAAACTGATAGAGCTTTTAAAAAATCCATTTTTCCTTGAAATTAGATGATAATATCTTATCTGATATATCCAGTTTTCAGATAAAATAGCTTCTAGAACCTTTGGATTTGAATTGATCCCCTTTCTATTGAACTTTTGAATTTATTTGGATAAATTTCAAGATTATCTTCTCCCTATCATACTCTGCATGAATTAGGATATTAAGACAAGTTATTTGCAATATTAATTACAGAATATATTTAAGAATGTAATAATATTTATGCATTATATGTGTCCAAACACACCCCCACACTTATCTTTTGCTCGTCCTCGAGCAAAACTAAACTGACCTAACCTAACTCACTTTCATAGGAATCATAGTTTCACTTAGCACGTGCAATAAGCCGTTAAACCTCTAGGTTACCCTTAGAGGACGAGTTTTATCTCGTGAGGGTTTTCAGTGGATTACACCCACAAAATCCATTATGAAAAAGAAATAAAGTGTTAGTATTTTTCAAAAATGCATTTTGAAAGGAAACAAAAAATATATATTTGAAGTATTAATGTAAAAAATTCAAGTAATCTATAAGTCATATGATTATCAAAACTTAGTCATTCCTAAACTTAGTCTCTATTCAAAAACTTGTTTTCAATCAAGCTAAGGATTAAAATTGTATTTCTCATCTAGTCCATTATTTTACCCTAAGTCATATGCACCTTGTGATCGTGAAAATTTGACTTAGGATTCTTCAACTCTAAATCTTATGCCTTATTATTTTTATTATATATTTTTTTCATTTATAGCGGTAATATCCCTTAGCTCTATTAGGTTTTCTAATCTGCCCATGTAACGAGTCTTAATCGGTGACTCCCAAACTGGACAGTTTTAGGGCACCGGGCGAGAAAACACTCCAAAGACTTAGGACTCGAGCAAATAAGGTCACAAAACTAAGGGCTTTTTTTTATTACATGGACCACTTTTAGGCGTGTATACTCATGCTTTACGAGGCACAAATACCCAGCTTAATCAGAGGATTTTTTTTTGATATATGTATATATATATTTTTATATAAGGCATAAAATCTTTGTTTTAGAACCCTAAGTGTGTAAGTGTATAAAGTATGCATATTTCATCAAGGTAAAAATTAAGACTAAATTACTTTTTCAATTTTTTTCCTAACCTCAAAATCAACCAATAATTTTATTTAGTCCAAGTATAAGAAATCCTAATTATAATCCTCTTATTTCTTAAAATTAACTTAATTTTTTACAAAAATAAGTCAAAGTATTATTTTTCATTTCAAAAAGTTTTTAAAGAAAGGATTTTTTTTTTAAATTAGTAAAGTTAGTATGTTAGGAAACCCTCCCCCACACCTAACTCATGCATTGTCCTCAATGTATGAATGAAATGCAATAATACATGAAAAAGGAGAAAGGAAAGGAAAATTTTCACCTCAAGGTGGTTGTTCCGGTGGTGGTCTCATTGGGCCTAGCGTTTCTGCCCCAATCTCGATACTATGAATTTTCATGGAACCCACCTTTCATAACCTCTTTCCTATTAACTTTTTATAATCCCCAATATGAATAGGATCATACAAGATCCTAGTATGAAATTTTTCCCGGTTATATGACCAATCTTGGGGTATCATCACGGAGTCATATTGATCTAAACCATGGTCCAACAATGGAATGTGATTTTGTGGAATGGATGATTTAAGCTTAAGAATGAAGGGAATGGGAACCGATAGTGACTCGGGAATAAAACTCAAATCAAGTTTAGGTTCAAGAGTCAGAGTTGGTTCATAGGTTTGGTCCAAATCATAGAATTCAAGTTCACATTCATTTCCCAATAATGGAATATGACTATTCAAAATAGGTGGTTCGTGTTCAAACTCTATAGGGATTGGAATCAGTGTTGGCTTCGGAATTGGGTCCAAATCGGGTGAGGATACCAGAGTCAGCATAGATTCAAGAAGTGAAACTAAATCACAACATTAAAAATCGGTGTCACATTCATCTTCAAGTTCAATCTCATTGAAATAAAAGCTTGCCAATTTGTCATTGGGTTGATATTGGTCAAGTTCAAAATTATGTGGTGAAATTGAATCTTGGTTAAAATCTCCAAGATACCATGATTCTTCATCAATATGGTTAGGAGAATCAGAACTGGTCAAAAATGTGTTTGGTAGAGTTTTCTCATTCCTATTATTAATTGTGTTGACCAAATGACTCACTTTTGCTTCTAGCCTGTTTAGAGATTTGAGACAATCCTTTTGAGATTGAATACGATCATTTTGGGACTGAATCATGAATTCCATATTCTTTTCTATGTCAACAGGTTCTTCTTGCTGTGATTGAACTTGGAAATTAGAGTAAGGATCTTGGATTTGGGAATTGTTTGGGAGAATTGAGTCCGCTATGATTTGTACTTGTCGTGTGGACTCAAGGAAGGATTCAAATGTCTTTTCTAAAGAAGATTTCTCTTCTATAGGTTGGTCTTGGTATGGATTATATGAAGCTGTTTGTTGGTAAGGTTGTTGATAGTAAGACCAGGGGAGTTGTATCCCTACTGACTCGGTGAAGAGTGGTGATGATTGTTCCATTTTTGATCATAGTACTGGGATTGGGGCATATATTGATTCGGATAAGACCAATTTGACATACTTGGTTGGTTAGAGTTATGTAATTTCGGGTTGGTAATATCCGAATTGAAAGAGGTTGGGGTGAAATATGGATTTGAGTTATAATCAGAATAATTGTAATTATAATCCATTTTTACAAGAACAAACAAAACAAACAAATAAACAAACAAGAAAATAAAGAAAAATCTAGCGTACGTTAGGATAGAGCTTAGACCAAGGCGACTCCTAATTGTTAATTATCCACAGGAGGTATATATTGCAGAACCTTACCACAAGTTAATCGACCAGGTAGGGGCAAGATTGGTGGGAGGTTTCCGTGCCTAAGTAATGGGCCTAATTATGCCAAACTACCAGCTTTCGAGGTTTCGCCCCTTAATCCCCAACCTTAGACACCGATTTGGCAAGAGTCAACTTCTAACAACTTCCCCCTTAGGTCAATCCCTATTTGAGTCCGGATGTCCCTAGGGCCAACGTCTACTCAATTTTATGTTAGGCTAGGTTAGTGAGTGAGGAGATAGTTTTTGGGCTAAGAAAGAGTAATGACTTCCCCACCTTATCTTGTTTTAGGATATGCCCTTAGTCTTTTTAGTACAGTGTACAAGTATAAAGCTACAGGTAACATTCAAGAAATATGAATCACTCAAAATATGTTTCTTAAATTATATGCAATGCACACATACCTTTGCTCCAGCACTCTTCAACAGTAGTGTAAAGAAACAAAATAGACAGATGCCCTAAGATGCAAGAGTCTAAACGTTTTTTTAGCATTTACAAAGCAACAAGTTACTGTTGATTAGAAATATGTGCAGAGTGAGTTAAACAGATAAATAAATAACTACAGAGAGCTAATCTATGTAAAGCAACCTGCAAGAGACTATAGAAATGCGAGCTTCTCCAGCTCTGTGTTTTGGTATCCAGATGCAGACTTCGCGTGTCTGACGCAGTTCAGAAGGGACGCGAGCCTAAGCTTCACATCCTATATCTATCGGACAGATGATTTTTTTAGCTTCTTCTGTCTATTATCAACATGCGTGATATCTTTGTCGATGTTCAGCATTCTGGTTACGCTTCATGGGTTATTGGGGACCCCTGATAACCTGGAGCTGAGGAAGAGGAGAGGTGTGGTGAGATTGGCCTTCAACGATATTGGCCTCCGAGTCTCGTGGGAGACGTTGATGTGGGCTACGCACTCGACGCGGCTCGAAATACCCTGTTTGCACAGGCCATCTTTGGAGAAGTCTTTAAAGAGACTTGAGAGCAGATCTCTGAGGAGACCCTGCGGTACTATCATGCCACCCGGGGTTCTTGGAGCCAGAAGAGAGGATCTCTTCGTACTTTGCCTGGTCGAATTCCACAACGAGTGACTCGACCATTTTTCCCATGAAACTGACATCACCTTGCGCCACAACTTGCTCATCAGTAGATAAAGTAGTCCCCAGCGGAGTCGCCATCTCTTGTATGGGGAGGAAAGTTGAAGACATATATTGCAAAGTTTCCTTGAATCAATGAAAAATTACAACAACTCAAAATTCCAACTACAAGAAAGAGAAGACACTCAAGCTCAGATCCCCTCTTTGTTTAAGGCTGGGTTCTTTACGTAGCGATAGAAAGTGATTCTTGTTTCCGTTAACTGGGTGAATGTCAAGCTCTTCTGGAACTCTTCTCCTAGGATCACAGATGGAGTAGCATAGCTCCTATCCGATGAAATCTCAAAGGGATTTAGGCAATAACCTGCAAGTTAGTAGAAGAGTTGAACTCTATATATATCTTCCTCAGCTTAAAATTCTGACCTCTTTTTAATAGCAAACTAAGCTATTTATAGGGGTTTCAGGGGTAAAACTGACCCCAAAAAATCCTCCATGATGGGGGTTAACTCCCCTCATTATGTAGGCTAACTCCCCTCATTACGTGGGCAGTATTTGACCCAGTAATGAGGATAGTTGTAACGAAACACAGGGTTCCCCACCTGTTGGAACACGGGCTTGAGTTCTACGTTTAGCCGTTAAGGTAACACTAGACACAGTTCTTGAGCTTCGCATTTTGGGCGTCGCGGTGGTGTTGAAACGCGAGCCTCTGACTCTGTGTTTCCTAATTGACGTGGTATTAGACGCGCACTTTGAGATTCGCGTTTGAGACGCGGTCTTCAAGCTTTGTGCCTGAGCACTGAAGTGGCACTGAGACGCGGGCGTTGAGCTCTGCATCTTTGTATTGCAGTGGTGTTGAGACGCGGGCTTTGAGCCTTGTGTTTTGCCTTTGCACGAGTTGCTTTGATTAGCTTCGCGTCTAAAACATGGACTCTGTTGTCTGATGACTTGTCTTCAATGATTTTTAGATGGTCTACAATCATCAACTCTCAACTCTATTCACTTTTTCACTTTTTTGTATGATTCCATTTTCTATTTTCTCCATATACTCCAACCTACCATTTTCACAATTTAACATAACTTAATTTTCTTTTCTTTTAAAGAACAAGAGAAAAACTTTAACCATTTTTTGTGAACTAAAGAGAACTTACAAAAAGCTTCCATCGTTAGCCCCTCCTTGTGGTTCATGACCTGCATAGCCACTTTCTATAGCGGCAGTATTGAGAACTTGCACACTCCTATTATAAAGTTCTGAAATTCTGTATTTTCTGTGTGCAGGTTTGAACTCAATCAATTGGATAGTGAAGATTTGATTAGATGTAGCAGAGTTTGTATTTATTTTAGTTTGTTGGGACTTGGATACACCAGTGACTTAGAAGATGGTTATATTGATGACTTAGAGAATCAGAGTGGATTAATAGAATGAGAGAACTGATTGTTGGTCTATTGAGCTACGGTTTGTTCTATCAGATTACCTTGACGATAGATTTAAGAATTTATGTTTACAGTGATCGTATTAAGATTGTATTGATGGATCAGTTATGGTTATATCCTAGTATAGATAGATGAAATGTTGATCAGTTCTAGATAAGGCTGCATAATAAAGAATCAGCATTTAGACTTGTTATTGTATCATTTCATTTTACTGAAAATTACTGAAAAAGTATTATTAAACCATAACACTATGTACAGCTTTATTGTTTACTGTATATATGGTTACTGCTACTGTGTTATTATTACTATTTACCGTGTATATGATTACTGTTTACATTGTTACTATCACTATTACTATCACTGTATTATCCTAGTAAATAAGATAACATGGGTATTTATTGACCTTAATAATTTAAAAATGTGATTAGACAACTTATACTAGAATAGGGGATATTGATGGAGGAGACAGTGTCTGTATTTTGGGTGGATCTAGGATACAGGTTGCGCACGAGATAGGGTTCCACTGTAGGGTTCCTGAGGATGACTGACAACCCATACTTTTTATTGTTTTACTGTTACTGTAGTACCTGGCGGTACAGCCTGGTTCAGTACCACCCCAATATGTACGGGACCCAACTAAAACATGGATAATGTCTCCTTCTATCAGTTTCAATAACATAAGGCCTCAATTATATGTGTACTAAGCGAAATATGAGATGCATTTACTGCATGTGGCAATTGGAGTTCGCCAACATAATTAATAACAACTAACTAACATTACGCCATGTTTGATGTGTGCTACCCTGTTATATACCTGTATGCTATGATTGACACCTGACATAAGATTGTATAACCGATTGATCTCATACTCTTTAAGTTATTTACTACGTGTTATTCTAACGTCTGGATTATGCCAATTGACATCATAGTGTACTATACTATCTTCTTATTACCGTTTTATTTATTTTATTTCTTTATCTCATATATTTTCACGGTAGTATTGTAATATGCTCGCACATTATATGCACGTGTACCTTACCTTATTTTACACACTCATGGGAGTTTTGTGACTCTCCTATATTTGCACATTCAGATACATAGGTATTTCTCTTATTGATCAGCTATTTGGGGAGGATCATATGTGTTACGAGCAGCCCGGAGTTCGCTTTGGTTGATCATCCAATTTGGGCATTATTTCATGTCTTCCCTATTTATTCTTTTTTATTCTCTGTATCAGTTGGACTCATTTTATTCTATTGATTATTCATAGAATAATAATATCATGTGTAGGAAATTTTATATGTATTATTGCAGTGACTTTATTGCTTTCATAGTTAACTGATATAACTTGTTCAGGTTACTTTAGGCTTAGCGTGTATATGTGGGGCATTCTCCTTGCATATAACTAGTCGACTCTCGTCGCATCTCTGTTTTCACGAATTTTAGGAAGCAGAGAGTGACAGGGTTTTCTTAGCTCAGAGCCAGCTTTTTGACTTGCAACTTGACATTCGACTTTGTTTTTCGCAACAAGAACTTGGTTCTTACCGGTAACTTGAAATAAGTTATATTTACATTGTAATAAATATATACTATTCACACTATGATATTTAGTTCACGGGAGAATTGACCGTCCATCCTTTGAAAATCCATCTCTTGTATCTTTTGATATCCCTAATTCCAGCTCTCCTTCAAGAGTTATCAGAATTTTCTTATTAATTTCAATTTCATCTCCATTCTAGTTTCTTGATTTTGACTTTTCAAGACTGACTGCTCCATCTCAAAGCCAGTAGCTGAGATCAGAGTAGCGTAGCGGAAGCATGATGAGCCCATAATATACTGATAAATGACGTAGGAGCAAGAAGATGTCAATCACGACTGAACATTCTTCCTTTGATTCTTATCGTGTCTACTCTTGATTATTTTCTATTCATTAGCGATCTTGATCTACTTCTTATCATTTTCCTTGCCCTATGAAAATTTTGAGGATGAAATTTTGTTAAGGTGGGTAGAATTTAATATCCCTGAGTCAATAATACTATATTGTTGTTTTTTTAAACATTTATCTAACTTTACTTATTATTTTATTATTATTACTGATTAAATTAATTTATGACTCATCATCAGTATTATAATATATATAACTTGCTTTGAGATATTAAATACTTATTTAGCTTTGTATATCATTACTGTTATTACTTATTATGATCAATATTGTCAATGATTTATATCCATTATTAAAAATAGCTTTTTCCTATTATTAATCGTAATTGATATTTTTATCGTTAATATCTAGTTATATAATTTGTATTAGGATATTTAAATTAGTATTTCATATAAGCTATTATTATTAATTGTTATTAGTCATTATTATTATTACAAATTATAATTACTATTATTATTATTGTTGTTGTTGTTATATTGTTTTGCAGGAATATTGAGAAAGACCAGCCACTCTCTATTTCTTCTACATCCTATTTTCCTTTTTATTTCATTTAAAACCCAAGCCCTCTCTCTTAATTTCTTATTTTATTTTCCAAAACACAAAACTAAGCCCTAAACCCACATGAGCCAAGCTCACTTCCATTTCCTATTCTTTCTTTTTCATTTCTTTTTCCCTAGCCCAGCCCAATCAATCAACTCAGGCTCATCTTCTTCCCCTCTATTTATTCATCATCATCTCCTTTCCCCTAACTCACCCCTGCAAACCCTAGCCACAAGACCTCCCTACTCCTTCTCTTTCCCCTCTCCATGCGCTCACCCCTCTTCACCCAAGGCCAGCCCTTGCACTGCAGTAAACCCCCGCTGTAAGTCAAGCAGTGCCTCACACAACCAAACCCATGTTTCTTCTTCCCTAACTCCTGACCGTGTACATCAACCACCTCCCAGCCATGGTCGGCCCCTTCCTCCGACAGCCCACGCGCTCTCCTTCTTCCCCACGAGCGCATAGAGATCTGTCATCCCTGGCCTGCCACCACAGTTGTACCAACCGAGCCCACCACACGCTTCTTCTCCCTCTCATCGAGCCCCGTCATGACCGTGCTTCGGTCCACACCATCCCCTCCGTCACTGAACGTACACATATTTTGCATTCTTTTCATTACACTCATACATTTATCGTGTAATAAATCTGTTAATTTCTTTCTCTTAAATGTCTATTTTGTAGAAGATAATAATGAAGAAAAAGAGGATTAAACTAAATAAATACTAGTTAAAATCAGATTTAACTGGATCTATTTGGTTAGCTGAGGATGATCCCAGATCTAGTTAGAACAAATCAAGGATTGGGGCAAATGTTCAGCTGAAGATCAGAGCAAATCAGAAAGATAACACCAAATGGAAACCGGTAAAATTCAGATTTCTATAAATCCATTTTGGTTAGCTAAAGATCAACCGAGGATAATATCAAATACAGAGGGATAAATGGATAGAGAGAGATCAACGGATGAGATGAAGCAAGTTTGACTTGGATTCTGTCTGGATACATTTTAGTATTTGAATCATAACTTTCGCTTACAAATCTCAAATTTAATGATTCAAGATGATCTAAAAAGAAGATTTAAAGGGCTACAAGTCTTCAGTTTATCACTATTTCTAATTCTATCATTTGATAAGTGATATTCAGTAATCAATACGTCAACAAGCTGCAGATCAGAACTGAATATCCACATCAAATCAAGTTTGGAGATAAGGGGAAGATTCAAATTTAGAAATATTCAGCTTTTTCTATCTTCATACTCCTCTAACCTCTGCATTTCTCCTATAAATACGTGCAATCTCAAAGGCAAAAAAGGGGGACGACCATGCAGAGATAGAATTTAGTGCACGTTTTCATTCTTTTTAGGTAGGTTTTTATTTTCTTTTCATGTAATTTTTCTTTCTTCGTAAGTATAGTTTAGACTGAGATTCATGTAAGTAAGAGAGATAGAGGCTTATGTTGAGAGTGACACCGATGTACCTCCTCCTTTCTTCCATCGTTTCTGCAAGCAATAAAAGGTAATTTTTTTTTTTATGTTTGTCTTTACTTTTGTTTTCTTCTTCTTCTTTCTACTTTTCCTCTTTTGGTTATGATGAGCATTCAAGTGAATCTAGAAGCATCAGTATAGTCATGTTTGTGTGAGTGCCAACGATATTACATGATGATGTTCTCCTCCTCAAGTTTCTGTATCATTTCATTCTTGTTCGTCTTGATGATGTAATGCGAATGGGGACTGAGCTCGATCTTATGTTTTATGCGTTGAACGCCTCTGAAGCAAGGTAGAACATGCAAGGGTTCCAGGTAAATCATCAACCAGAGGAGGTAAGTATTTCTTTAATCTTTTCTTTCTTTTCTTTTATTTCTTTAGTTTAGATCACCAACACCAACAACACCCAACTCTTTCATCACTCATTTCGATTTCTTTGTACATATCATTTCTAGTTTCTCCATCTTCTTAATCTACCATCTTCTTCCTAATTCAACTTAAACCAAAATTTCCTTTTCCTTTTAAGAACTAAAAGAAGATCTTTAACCATTCTTTGTAACCTAAACGAGAACTTGCTAAAAAAGCTTCCATCGCTAGTCCCTCCTTGTGGATCACGACCCGCATAGCCACTTGCTATAGCGGTAGAATTGAGCACCTTGCACTTCTGTTTTAAAAGTTCTGAAATTTTGTATTCTTGTGTGCAGGTTGAAATCACCTAGAGGGGGGGTGAATAGGTGATAATGCTAATCTAGAAACTAAATGCGAAAGCTAAAACAAATTTGCAACTACACTTAGTACGACCAACGAGTGTAGCTGAATTCCCCGTGAAGGGCTCTGGACTAACTCCTCTTGATTCCTCTGAATAAGAGTTGAGGTGCTATATGAAGCTCTCGTGGTTAAGTACAAGTGAGGCACACAAACACAAGCCAAGCATATAATGGATATATATATAACAATATGAAAGATGCATGGCACAACACAAGCAAATATGAATGATATGAATGATGCACAACACAAATAAAGAGAGAGGGTTAAGAGACAATGGATCAAACGCAAACACAAATATATGTTTCGAGGTTCGAGCCCCTAGCTCTACGTCCCCGCCTTCACCGAGAAGGATTTCTAATCCACTAGAAGTACCGAACTCTTCTCTCAACCTTACAACCTCCAATGAGGCAATACAACCACAATCCACCCTACCGAAGAGGGATAGGCCCGTAGCCAAACAACCAAACTCCACCTCTCACTAGAGGGAGCAAACCACAACCTCAACCTCTACCAAAGAGGGAGCAACCAACAGAGGGTTTTTACAACAAGTGGTATATCTCAACCACAAACAATCTCTTTTTCCACAAAACAAAGATCCTAATAGAATAGGATAGAAGATAAGCTCAAGTGTGAAACACAAAGTGTTTTGATCAAAGAAATTCTCTTGGGAAAACACAAAAATAGATATAGAAGTTTTAGATCAAAACTAATTCCCAAAACCCTAATTTCTTTGAAATAAACAAAACACTTAAAACAAATAAGATTGATCTTTTGGCATAAAAACACTTTTGAAAACTTGTTTCAAACACTAAAGAAACTCTGGGATTTTTGCTCTTGAAATCTTGGTCAAAATCCCAAAGGAATGGGGTATAAATAGCCTCCCACAAAAATATAGTCGTTGGCTGAATTTGTCAGCCAGAACAGCTGGCGGTCGACTGCCAACAGTCAAAAATATGACCGTTGGGCGCCAGCGGTCGACCGGCCGGTCGACCGTAGAAAAACAGAGAGCAGAGCTCTCTAGTCCGGTCGACCGCCCGGTCGACCGGCCCCTGTGCCTGGCCAACGTGCACAGATCTGTGCACGTCGGTCGACCGACCGGTCGACCGACTCTGGGTCCCGGTCGACCGGCCGGTCGACCGCCAGAACCTGTCAGGCACTGTTTAGGGTCAGAAAACAGGGTTTAAAAATATTCTAATAAATCCCATAAATCTTCTAAAAATTCATAAAAATAGTTTTGTCATTTTACATGGATATACAAACTTGTGATAAATATTTCAAGACAAATATCAAACATTTTGAACCATTTTTGTGTCTTGCAAATATTATCAAAAACCAAAAACTATATTTTGTCAAACTTGGAATTTTCAATAGGAAATCTGATTTTTCCTAAAACTGATAGAAATACAAAAACATGATATTTGAACATTATTAGGCATGTTGCAAGTGGACATAGGTCCAATATACAAGAAACAAATATATATCATAGTTTTTGTCTTTAATTTCAAAATAATGTTTTGTTAAAAATACCAAAACACTAAAACACATGAATAGGTATATCAAACTAAGTTTGTATAAGTCATCTAAGCATGTATGTATATAGAATACATCTAATATACATAAAAACAAAGTAAACTTGTTTTGATCTACTATTCATGAAAACCAATATCCAAAAACATAAAACTTGTGTGTGTTGTGAACTTGAGTATATCAACTATCTAATCTTTATAAATGGATCTAAACACACTAAACTATGGATACCTAAGTCTTCTTGACGATCTTCAATCTTCAAGTCGACTCGATCCAAACCGTGATCCACGAGCGAGTGCAATGAATGATCTTAATGCTCGGGCTCTGGAATCACCATGTGAAAGCTTCCAAACTCCTCTTGTTGAAGCTAATCACCAACTAATATCTTGGTTAATGATCTGAAACTAAAATCACAAGATTATTAATAAACATAACTACATGAGTTAATCATCATCAAAACTAGAGTGGAAGGCCTCTGGGCCAACAATCTCCCCCTTTTTGATGATGACAAAACTCATGGAGTTATATATGCATGGATTAAAGTTAAGCTTCAAGGAAGCTCCCCCTTAACTCATGCATAGCAATAAATAAGCAAATAAGTATGCAATGAAGGCTCATAAACAAGCATGAAACACATATTCTTATTGTTTATTGTGATGCATGAACATAAATCCTTTTTCTAAAACATAATGCTCTTGATACCAATTAAAAACATGCTCTTAAATAATGCTCTTGATACCAATTAAACAATTAAATGACAAACTAATAAATAAAACAAAACATGCATATAAACATGTATATAAACTCAAATACTTCTCCCCCTTTTTGTCAATCATTAACAAAGGGGTCCAAGTAAAAACAAAAACATTCTTCTCCCCCTTTTTGTTCGAAACAAAGAATTAACAAAAGGGGTCAAACAAACAAATCAATATAAATTTTCATGGATACCAATTGAAAGAAATAGATCAATAGATACCAATGAAAATAAACAAAAACTTGATACCAATTGAGTAAACAAATAAGCATCTTGATACCAATTTTAAGAAAACAAATACAATCTTGATACCAATTTAAAGTATTATTCTTTTTAAACATATGATACCGAATTGAAATTATTATTTTCTATCATAAAGTAAGGGAGTGGAATACAAAACCAATGGTAAACCAAATACCAATTGAAAGATAAAAATACGAGTTTTCTCCCTCTTTATGAAATACCAATTAAAACAATGCTTAAGCTTGTATTAGAATACCAATTGAAAACTAATCAATTGAAACATGGTGATCATTAAACTCAAGCTTAGCCTAAACAAAATATATATATGTATGAAAAATTAGATACCAATCGAAATTGATACAATTTGAAGTGAAAGCATACATACATAAAAATATATGAGTATACAAGAAATGTCAATATTGATACCAATTGAAAGAATCCAATGATACCAATTGAAACAACAATAATATCAAATGTATATCTCATATTACCTACCACCCAATCATGTTCAAGTTTAAAATGATTTTCACTATAAAGCATACATGAGCATGATCTCCCATCCAACCGCCCTTTGAAGGTAGGGGTTTTCCAAAAATAAGTTTGAAAAATAAAGTATGTTTGAAAAACTCTACCATAACGAAGAATCTCGCAACTAGTTAAATAGGAAATCTTGTAAACTAGTACGAAATCCTTCAAGTAAGGAATAAAACAAAAATATTTTTCATAAAACATGAAATTCATAAGATAGTCAACACTCTAAGCCAATGAAGAATAAATATGACTCATGGAAACAAAACATGAGTAAACTATAAGGATGAGTGTACAAATAAGATGTGAAGATCATAATCATGAAAGATAGACAATAAGCTCAATTTGAATTCCTTTAAACATGAAAACATGAAAATCTAAATTTTTCATTAAAAACAAATTATACTTCAAGGCATATGTATGTCTTATACAAACTAAGGTATACTGATTGGTAGTCAAAAGTGCATTTTTATCATAACATTTACCATCACATTTTCATATTTATTCATTTAATTCTGCACAATTATTAATATTTTATTATTTATTGTGTGCAGGCCTCGAATTATTATTTTAATAATAAATAAAGCTTAATGAAGCCCAAAAGCCCATATTTGAAGCCCAGGTGTAAAAGTGCAAATATCAATTGTCAAAGTGCAAATTATGCAAGGGCTAAAGTTGCAATTATTAAAGATGAGGGAAGGATAGAATTCTACCCAACCCTAAACTCTTGCAGGATGAGCATAAGAGCCAAAGATAAGAAGGAAAGTCGTGATAAAAGATTTGGGATATTTAAGATCAAGGTAACTTGATTACTAAGTTATCTCGAAAAATCCAGAATAAAGAGCCAGGATGCAGCTTCCAGAAGCAGGCGCCCAAATGGATGGACCAGAAGAAGCCACGCGCCAAAGCGCGTGGCCAGATTCCACAGAAATGCCGCAGATCTGCGGCAAAAGCCGCAGTTCTGCGGCAGTTTGATCTCATCTGGCTACCAGATTTCGTGGGCTACTTTATCCGGGACTCTTCGCCCCTCTGCACCTATAAATACCCCCTGCAGTGCAACGTACAGAGCGTCCAGCGTCCAGCGAAGAGCCAAGGGCCAAAAGTTAGGGTTTAGGTTTTTCTTCTTTCTTCTAGGTTAGATTTTCTTTCGTCCTTTGTAAATTTTATTTTCTTTTTGTAAAAGCTGAGAGGAGATGATGTATTCATGGAGGAAGGGATCTGCTTGTACTGATGGTGACAGTCGGTGTAAGTGTTATTTTTTCACCATTGTTTAATAATCGAATCAAGGTTTGTCTTTATTCTTTTATTATTTCATGTTCTTCAATTCTTGTTTTTATTCTTGTTTTATTTTATTTTATTTTATTCTTGTTCAATCTTGTGTATCTCAGTATTCACTCTCTTTTATTTTTCTCTCTAATGCCTTGCGAACAATGAGACCCAATTGTATTGAAACTGCCTAGCCAAAGAAGAATCCTTGATGGCTTATGGCGATGAACATCCTATATGCCATACTTGCAAGTCTTCTGAGAAAAGGTAAATCATCGCACGGATTGAAGGTAAGCAGGCTGAAGAGGTTTGTACGTTATAGTTTTCTTTCTTTTCTTTCTTTAGATTAGATCCACATCTTCACATCTCTCTCTAATTCTTTTCACCACACTTCCTTGTAAATACCACTGCTAATAATAAAAAGATAAATTTTTAGAGTAAAACTTACAAACGCTTCCATCGCTAGTCCCTCCCTGAGGATCACGACCCGCATAGCCTTGCTACCGCGGATTAGTATTGAGCACCTCGCACACCTTTAATTCTCAGATCTAATATTCATTTTTTGTGTGCAGGAAAACTTGATCAACAAATTGGCGCCGTTGCCGGGGAGGGACGGTAAGTTTTTCTCTAAATAAAAAAAATTAACTAATTATTCTTTTATTCTTTTCTGTTTGCAGGTTTGGAGAACAGGAAACAGCAGTAGAAGTGGACATATAGCAACTCTGTGCCTCTGCCCTCGAAGGCAGAGCAGCAGAGCCTGCTACTTTGCCGCAGAAACGCGGCAATAGCCGCGGATCCGCGGCAATAGCAGTGAATTACTGACTCAGTTTTCTGCAGGTTGCTACAAATTGTCATATCTATTTTCTGGTCTGTTAACTTTGTTCTGAGATAACCCTACTTACTGCTAATTAATTCAACAGTAAACTATTTGTTGTTTAATAAAAATTGATTAGACGTTTGCATATTAGGCACGTGTCTTTTCAATTACTTTATTTTACTGTTGAAGAGTGCTGGAGCAAGGTATGTACGCATAGCATGTAGCGTAGGACTCATCTCTTGGTTGATTTTCTGCTTTGAGTGATTCTTATCTATTTTTCTTGTACACTTGCACTAATTCATCTTAAGGGCATAACCCATTAACAAGATAAGGTGGGGATTTCATCACCCTTCCTTAGCCCAAAAATCATATCCAAAGCACTCACTAACCCAAGCCTAACTTAAAAATTAGTAGACGTTGGCCCTAGGGACATCTCGGACTCAATTAGGAGATTATCCTAAGGGGGAACAGTGCTGGAATTTGACTCTTGCCAAATCAGTGTCTAGGAAGGGGATTGAGGGCCGAAAGCCCGAAGATTGGTGGTTATTTAATTAAGGAACGTCTTTGACGGAAAACCTCCCACCACTCTTACCCTGACCTGGCTGATTAACTTGTGGTCAAAGTCTGCACCCTACCTCCCGTGGACAGTCTAACCAGTTAGGAGTCGTCTAGGTCATAGGTCTACCCTAACTTAGGTTAGAATTTTTTTGTTTGTTTGTTTATTTATTTGTTTTCTTTTTTCTTTGTTTGTGTTGGTGTGATATGGCATATAATAATAATTCCAATTTTAATCCATATTACGCACCTAACTATTATTCGGATATTACCAACCCGGCATATCATAACTTTGACAAATCTAGTATGCTGGAATGGTCTTATCCGAATGACTATAACCCACACTCCCCATCTTATGACCATAACTTTCATAATAATTTCAACTCTTCACAAAGTTCATGGGGTTTCGAGTCCCCCGAGTTTAATTCTCAACCAAATTGTCCTTCATATCCATCTAGTCCACATTCTTTCAATGATTCATACTCTGATCCCCCCATTCAGAATAGATTACCATCTATCGGGGAAATGATAAGTATGCACGAGTCCAAGCAACAACCACCATCAATCTTAGACATGATGATGCGTGAGTCCACCGACTCACAACTTCATCACGATTACACTTCCTTTTTCCAAGCCCAATCACAAAAGAGGCTTGAAGCCATGACTCAGGCTAGATTAGCTCGTGAGCATGACATAGATTTGATGGTTCAATCCTTACGTTCTCACCGTCCGGCTAATTCTGATATCGCTGACCACTCTTTTAGAGCCGACGAACCAAGTTACTTTGGACAAGAAGATTCTATTTCAGTGCCATCAATTGAACTTGCTGAAACTCCAATTCTTGATAATTTGGCAAGTTTTTCCTTTCCTGAAATAGAACTTGAGGATGAATATGATCTTGATCCCCAACTTGATGATTCAATTTTATTTCCTGATCCAATAATGACTCCAGTGTCTTCACCTGATTTCACTTTTCCCGAGTCAACATTGGGTCCTATTCCAATTCATAATGAAATTGAATCACCCATTTTAGATGATCATATTGAACTTGACCAATTGTGCAATTTTGAAAATCCTATGGATAAATTGGCAAGTTCTTTTTATTACATTGAACCCAATGAGATATGCGACCTAGATTCTCACAATCTCTTTACTTCTGAAACTGATTGTACAATTCTGACGGAAGATGTTGACCTTAGTTTTGAAGAATTGTATGGCGATGAGCTAGAATTCCTTAATATTGGAAGTAAAGAGATATCACCCATATTAGGTCACATTCCATTGTGGGAAGAAGATTGTGGACTTGAGTTTCAATTTCTTGACTTGGACTCAATTCTTGAACCTAGCCCGACTCCTGAGCCCTTACTTGATTTGAGCATCTTCCTTGAGTCGGTATTCGTTCCCGTACCTATAATGTCCAAGTCAATAATTTCATCTTTTCATACTCCATTTTGGGACAAGGAGGTTGAGACAATTAACTCTGAAATTTATTATGAAATTTGGAAATTTGATGGGGTGGAAATACTAAAAATTGATTATACATATATTTTAGTGGGTTATGTAAGGAAAGTTTCTGGTGGGTTCCACCAAATTATCTGTTATCTTGATTGGGCCGCATTTCGTGGACCAATTAGACCACCTCCGGAACCACCACCCTAAGGTAACTTCCGCCTTCCCTTGTTCTGTTTCATGCATATATGCATTCATTCATACATTAAGGACAATGCATGAGATAAGTGTGGGGGTGGGCTTTACTAACATACTAACATAAGTAGACACTAACAAAATTTGCTAATAAAAAAAATTTTTTAAAAAAAAATGTTATAAAAAGGACAGTATTTTGACTTATTTTTTTTGAAAGAAACCTAAGTTAGTTTTAAGGATTAGGAAAATCATGATTAGGATTTCTAAAAACTTGGTCAAAATAAATAAATTGTTGAATTTTTAAGTATAGGAGGAGAAATTGAATAAGTAGTTAGTCTTAATTTTTACCTTAATGAAATGTGCATTCCAAATGCATATTTAGGATTCTAAGACAAAAGACCTTGTGCCTCATAAAAAAAAAAAGAAAAAAAAAAGAAAAAAAAATCACCAATTAAGCTGATACATGTGCCTCAAGAAGCATAAGTATTCATGCCTAAAGGTGAGTAAATAAAATAAAGTCCTTAGTTTTGGGGCCTAGTTCACTCGAATTTGAGTCCGCGGGGTGTTTTCTCACCTGGTGCCCTAAAGCCAACCGGTTTGGGAGTCATCGACTTTAAGTTCATTACATGGGTGGATTAGAAAGCCTAAGGAAATTAAGAAAAAATTACTTATATATGTATTAACACATCTAATAGTTAATTAGTTAGGTATGAGGGCCTCAAGAAGCCTTAATGCTTATACGAAAGAAAATTAGATGCGTTATACATATTAAAAAAAAGAAAAAAAATATATATATAGAGGCATGAGAGTCCAAGTTAAGGAATTCCTAGTATAAATTCATAAGGATGCATATGATTTTTGGTAACGAAAAAGACTATATTAGAAGTTCAATTTTGACCCTTACCTAAAATGAAAACAATTTACTTTATAAAGACTAAGTCTAAGAATGAATAAAAATGAGGATCCTAAAACTTATAGACTACTTAGTCTCTTCAATAATAATTCAAATATTTTCTTTTTATGGATTTTGTGGGTGCAATCCGCTGAAAACCCTCACGAGACAACACTCGTCCTCTAGGGTAACCTAGAGGTTTAACGGCTTGTTGCACGTGCTAAGTACAATCGTGATTCCTACGAAAGTGATTTAGGTTAGATTAACTTTTTCTTTTTCTTTGTTTTTACTCGAGGACGAGCAAAAAGATAAGTGTGGGGGTGTGATTGGTAGTCAAAAGTGCATTTTTATCATAACATTTACCATCACATTTTCATATTTATTCATTTAATTCTGCACAATTATTAATATTTTATTATTTATTGTGTGCAGGCCTCGAATTATTATTTTAATAATAAATAAAGCTTAATGAAGCTCAAAAGCCCATATTTGAAGCCCAGGTGTAAAAGTGCAAATATCAATTGTCAAAGTGCAAATTATGCAAGGGCTAAAGTTGCAATTATTAAAGATGAGGGAAGGATAGAATTCTACCCAACCCTAAACTCTTGCAGGATGAGCATAAGAGCCAAACATAAGAAGGAAAGTCGTGATAAAAGATTTGGGATATTTGAGATCAAGGTAACTTGATTACTAAGTTATCTCGAAAAATCCAGAATAAAGAGCCAGGATGCAGCTTCCAGAAGAAGGCGCCCAAATGGATGGACCAGAAGAAGCCACGCGCCAAAGCGCGTGGCCAGATTCCACAGAAATGCCGCAGATCTGCGGCAAAAGCCGCAATTCTGCGGCAGTTTGATCTCATCTGGCTACCAGATTTCGTGGGCTACTTTATCCGGGACTCTTCGCCCCTCTGCACCTATAAATACACCCTGCAGTGCAACGTACAGAGCGTCCAGCGTCCAGCGAAGAGCCAAGGGCCAAAAGTTAGGGTTTAGGTTTTTCTTCTTTCTTCTAGGTTAGATTTTCTTTCGTCCTTTGTAAATTTTATTTTCTTTTTGTAAAAGCTGAGAGGAGATGATGTATTCATGGAGGAAGGGATCTGCTTGTACTGATGGTGACAGTCGGTGTAAGTGTTATTTTTCCACCATTGTTTAATAATCGAATCAAGGTTTGTCTTTATTCTTTTATTATTTCATGTTCTTCAATTCTTGTTTTTATTCTTGTTTTATTTTATTTTATTTTATTCCTGTTCAATCTTGTGTATCTCAGTATTCACTCTCTTTTATTTTTCTCTCTAATGCCTTGCGAACAATGAGACCCAATTGTATTGAAACTGCCTAGCCAAAGAAGAATCCTTGATGGCTTATGGCGATGAACATCCTATATGCCATACTTGCAAGTCTTCCGAGAAAAGGTAAATCATCGCACGGATTGAAGGTAAGCAGGCTGAAGAGGTTTGTACGTTATAGTTTTCTTTCTTTTCTTTCTTTAGATTAGATCCACATCTTCACATCTCTCTATAATTCTTTTCACCACACTTCCTTGTAAATACCACTGCTAATAATAAAAAGATAAATTTTTAGAGTAAAACTTACAAACGCTTCCATCGCTAGTCCCTCCCTGAGGATCACGACCCGCATAGCCTTGCTACCGCGGATTAGTATTGAGCACCTCGCACACCTTTAATTCTCAGATCTAATATTCATTTTTTGTTTGCAGGAAAACTTGGTCAACATATACATACATATCTAAACACAACGAGTCCACAAAAATATATGCATGAAGGTACGTGGCTCAAAGGATGTATATGTATAATCAATAGTTTGGACAAGATAGACATATACATGAAGTTAAACATAAAAAAAATAAGAATACAAGTCAAATGCATGAATCATCAAAACTAGACTATACTAGCACATCTAATGGGTACAAATAAGCATTCAAGTACAAACATATAAAGATTTATTTGTGGCCCACTCTATGTACAAGTATAAATCCTAGTCTTAATGAAAACTAACATCTAAACATGTAATCAAATCATGAAGCATTTAACAAGACATAAATCAACATGATAAATATAAAACCGATCATTATGTAAATCCACATGCTATTAGACCTATGATATACATAATAGCTAAACATATGCGAGAACACAAAGAATGATCCATATTAAACATGGGTGTCTCAAAAGCTATACATGCACGTCAATGATCTAATAATCATGGAATTTTCATAATAATCAAAACATGCTATAATAATGAACATGAAAGCATGCAAAGATAAACGGGAGTTAGAGATCGATAACAAAACCGATGAAGGCACCTCTGAAATACATCTAGAGGGGGGGTGAATAGGTGATATGCTAATCTAGTGAACTAAATGCGCTAAATGTGGAAGCTAAAAACTATTTTGCAACACACTTAATACAACACACAAGTGTAGCCGAATTCCCCGTGAAGGGCTCTGGACTAACTCCTCTTGATTCCCCTAAATATGGGTTGAGGTGCTATATGAAGCTCTTGTGGTTAAGTATAAGTGAGGCACACACAAACAACCAAGCATATAAGATGAATAGGTAATATGAATATATGCAAGGCACAACACAAACAATGTATGATATGAATGATGAATGATGCTTTGCACAAAGTAATAGAGAGAGAGTGAAGAGACAATGGATCAAACGCAAACAACAAGATGTGTTTCGAGGTTCGAGCCCCTAGCTCTACGTCCCCGCCTTCACCGAGAAGGATTTCTAATCCACTATAGGAGTACCGAACTCCTCTCTCAACCTTACAATGCCACCGAGGCAATACAACCACAATCCACCTCTACCGAAGAGGGATAAGGCCCATAGCCAACAACAAACTCCACCTCTCACTAGAGGGAGCAAACCAATACCACTCCGATCAACCTCTACCAAAGAGGGATACACAAAGCAAGGAGGGTTTACAACTTGGAGGCTACAACAACCTTAAACAATCTCTCTTTCTCTTTTTCCACAAAATAAGATCCTAATAGAATAGGATAGATGATAAGCTCAAGTATGGAAAACTAGGTGTTTGGAAAATAAAAACTCAAAGAAAAATACTTGGGAAAAACTCTTGTAAATGATAGAATTGAAGAACAAAGCAAATCTCCCAAATTTCTATTTTCTTTGATTTTCCCAAACCCTAAAACACAAAACCAAAATTTGAAAGTTTAAAGCCCAAAAACACTTTTGAAAACTTCTTTAAAACACTTGTATGTCAGAGAAATTTTGGCTCTTAAAATCTTAGTTAAAACCCCCAAGAAATGGGGTATTTATAGGCCAAACAGAAAACTAGCCGTTAGGCTGATCTGGCAGCCTGACAGGCTAGCGGTCGGCCGGCCGGCCGACCGCCAACGGTCATAATTATGACCGTTGGGCCATCTCGGTCGACCGCCCGGCCGACCGCCAGAAACAGAGCGCAGAGCTCTCTGGTCCGGTCGGCCGCCCGGCCGACCGTCCCTGTGTCTGCCAAACGTGCACAAGCCTGTGCACGTCGGTCGACCGCAAGGGTCGACCGGCCCTTGGTACGGTCGACCCGTGCGATCGGCCGTCCTGGCCTGTCAGCCACTGTTCTGGGACAGAAAACACATGTTAAAATATTTCTAAAAATCTTTTAAGTCTTTATAAAAATACCCAAAAATAGTTTTATCATTTTGCATTGATATATAAACATGTGATAAAAATTTCAACTCAAATATCAAGCAATTTGAACTATTTTTGTGTCTTATCATTTTTACCAAAAACCAAAACTTGTATTTTATCAAACTTTGATTTTTCTCAATAGGAAATCTGATTTTTCCTAAAACTCATGAATAGACATATCAAAATAAGTTTGTCTAAGATATGAAGCATGTATGTATATAGAACATATCTAATATACATAAAAAACATGTAAACTTATTTTGATCAAACTATTCATGAAAACCAAATCCAAAACATAAAACGTGTGTGTATTGTGCACTTGAGCATATCAACTATACTAAGCTTTACAATACGGATCTAAACACACAAACCTAAAACTAGGATACCTAAGTCTTCTTGACGATCTTCATCTTCAAACCGACTCGATCCCAAACGTGATCCACCGAGTGCAAAGGTATGATCTTGATGCTCGGGCACGGGAATCACCATGAAAAGCTTCTAAACTTCTTGTTGAAGCTAATCACCAACTAATATCTTGGTTAATGATCTGAAACTTAAACAACACAAGATTATTAGTAAACATAACTACATGAGTTAATCATCATCAAAACTAGGGTGGAAGGCCTTCGGGTCAACAACCTATCTAGTTCTCCAAACCAAGGTGGTCCTCCCACCAAACATCCCTTGAAAGTGATGCATCCAACTAGTCTCCATGAAGCTCGGAACGCATCCACTCCAAGGTACCGATACTCTCACGTCATGCGAGAGCCCACACCTACATCAAATACAATAGGGGTGGTCTTTGGTACCCACACTCTTTTGGGTCCATGGGGGTTAGAACCTTTCCTAACCCAAACAAATTTATTTGCTAAATTTTCATCATGTATACGATCAAAACAAAATTTAGCAAGGTGGCCCTTACGTCCACAATGTGTACAAGTGTACACATGAGCATACATGTGATGATGGTGACCGTGGGAAGCATGTGTATGCCGTGGATGGTGTGCATGCATAGATGGAACTTGTTTCTTTCGAAACAAGGATTCCAAACGTGTGTGACTCAAAACACATTGGCTCAAAGTGGAGCCCAAACTATCAACACTCTTCTTAAGCATAGATATATCATTTTCAATTAAAGAAGAAGTGTGGCATGCAATAGGTGAAATTATCCTAGCATGGCAAACATGTGTATCTAAATCATTTTTCAAAACAATATTTTTTTTAGAAACCAAATCTAATTCTTTTGAAATAGAAATTATTTTGTTTTTCAAAGAATCAGTTTCTTTTACAACAAAATCAACTTTAGAAGACATAACTTTATTTTTCTTCAAAACTTCATTACAATCATTTCTATTTTTCAAAATCTCATTTTCTTTTAAGGCAAGTTCAAGTTTAGACTTCAATGAATCCCTTTCATTAGAAATCTCAACCTTCTCTTGCAAAATCAACTCAAGTTTTGAAAACAAATCCTCTTTTTCTTTATTTAATTTACAAGTTTCCTTTTTTAAAACTTTATATTTTTCAATCAATTTTTCACACACAATAGATAGTTCTTCATTCAAAGCATTTGGATCCACATAATCATCACATGAAGAACTAGCATCATTATTATCTAATTGAGTTTCCGAGTATACCTCAAGGGAGTCATTCCCTTGGACCATATAGCATTGTGACTCGGATTCTCCACTAGACTCCTCCGGTTGGATTGGCAATTGAAGCTTGGAGGTGGAGGTGGTCAATTTGTTCCACACTGCAAAGGCGGAATCATAGTTAGAAACAAGTAGAAGATATTCTTTGTTAAGCGTGCTTCTAATAGCCTCAAGGGCTTGTGCATTGGCCCCTATATGATTGCAGTTACCAAGATAGCATTTCTTGGTAGCGGCAAGGAAAACATGCAAGCCTAGGGTTTGTAAATATATGGACATCCTATATTTTCATGTGTCAATGTTGGAAACATCAAACATGGGAGGTGACAAGAAATCCATGATGTGTGTGCAAACAAATATATGTGCAATATGCAAATGATAGATTAGCAAACCAAGATCTCACCCTAGCCAAATGATTAGACGAGAAAGGTGTCGTATTATTAAGCAAATGTATTTGATGTACCCTTTCTTATCTCCGCTATAGCATAAGGCTATACCGAGTCGATTCTCAGGGAGAGCTCGCGATGGAAGCTTTGACGAGTGGTAGTGAAGTTAGGAAACGAGAATTCTTCTTTGCTTTTAAAAGAATAAAAACAAAATGGAAAAACAAATGAAAGAAAGGATGGATATGTTCATGGTGGAAATCGAGAGAAATCAAAATCGAGTTTGGCTTCGGACTAACAATCTAAAAAGAAAGTAAACTTGAAGAAGACTTTGAATGTAAGAAAACCATGACTAGCTAACCTTGCTACCTTCCTAAAACTTACTAAACTCCGTGATAGTGAATGCGTGCCTCATGTTGATTCATCGGCATAGATTTGTCTTGCGTGTTGGTCTAATTACTTTCCCACTAGGATGATGGGGGATCATTCTTGGACTTGTCTTGTAGCCTCCATAGATGGTCATCGGCCTACAAGATAGACTTTCAATAATGGAATCAAAAGAGATACACTCAAGTGATGCAAATGAAGAACATACAACATTCAATAATGGACATAGAGAAGTTGTACATCAAATAGCATATTGGTGATCCATCTCCATGTTCCATCAAGGCACTTGTTCAAAGACAAGGCTCTAAATGAGGCACACATGAATCATATGGAGAATTACAACAAGATACTTGCCAAGAAATGAAACAAAACCCATCGGAGAAGAGAAGACCATACAACTTGCAAGATGAATTAAAGCAATCACCCATGAGTTAGTAGTTAGTAAGAGTAGTGGTTAGCTAGTACATGGAGAAAGAATTAGCTACAAGCCATTACAAAAGAAAAACAAAGCATGAATTAAATTGCAAGAAAGTAAACAAAGCAAGTAAAGAAAGCAATCAAACTAGAATCAAGCTCAAGTAGAGAAGTAGAGAATGGATCAATCCTTGCATAGCTTCAAGTTGTCACTCCTTGATGATACAAGCTCTCTCTCTCATACAACTCTCTCTTGCAATGAAATCTAGGGAGAAGAAGATCATAGAGAGCTAAAAATTCTTAACAAAAACTAACAAAATACAAATCTCATCACTAATCTCTCTCTCTTCTCTGTTCCGTCTTTGCTCGCAGGCCAGGTGCAGGTATTTATAGCCCCCAGGAGAAGGATCCAGAACCCAGTCTGTTGGCGCAAAATCTGGGGCTCAACGGCCCCAGATCTGCCGCCAGGGCGCGGCAAGGCGCGGCATAACGGTGGCCGTTGCGCAACCACTTTCTGTTGTGGGTTGTTACGAGTTTGTTTGGCCACGTGGACCTTCTGGATTCTTCATTTTTTGCGCGGATCTCTCTAGAATCTGATTTGAAATCTTGGGACTTATCTTAATCTTGATTTAATCACTTTAATTATTGCTAATTAAAGTGATTAATGGGCTATCTCTTCATTAAGTGTGTACCTGCAAATATGTAGAGAAGATGAGTAAAAATCACATGTTTATTTATTAAATGCATGGGAATAATGAGGTAAAATATGCAATATTGAGTTACAATCACCAAATATCAAGAGCGGAGGCTCTGATACCAATTGAAATCACCTAGAGGGGGGTGAATAGGTGATAATGCTAATCTAGAAACTAAATGCGGAAGCTAAAACAAATTTACAACTACACTTAGTACAACCAACGAGTGTAGCCGAATTCCCCGTGAAGGGCTCTGGACTAACTCCTCTTGATTCCTCTGAATAAGAGTTGAGGTGCTATATGAAGCTCTCGTGGTTAAGTACAAGTGAGGCACACAAACACAAGCCAAGCATATAATGGATATATATAACAATATGAAAGATGCAAGGCACTACACAAGCAAATATGAATGATATGAATGATGCACAACACAAATAAAGAGAGAGGGTTAAGAGACAATGGATCAAAGGCAAACACAAAGATATGTTTCGAGGTTCGAGCCTCTAGCTCTACGTCCCCGCCTTCACCGAGAAGGATTTCTAATCTACTAGGAGTACCGAACTCCTCTCTCAACCTTACAACCTCCAATGAGGCAATACAACCACAATCCACCTCTACCGAAGAGGGATAGGCCCGTAGTCAAACAATCAAAACGCCACCTCTTACTAGAGGGAGCAAACCACAACCTCAACCTCTACCAAAGAGGGAGCAACCAACAAAGGGTTTTTACAACAAGTGGTATATCTCAACCACAAACAATCTCTTTTTCCACAAAACAAAGATCCTAATAGAATAGGATAGAAGATAAGCTCAAGTGTGGAAAACAAAGTGTTTTGATCAAAGAAATTCTCTTGGGAAAACACCAAAATAGATATAGAAGTTTTAGATCAAAACTAATTCCCAAAACCCTAATTTCTTTGAAATAAACAAAACACTTAAAATAAATAAGATTGAAAACTTTTGAAAACTTGTTTAAAACACTAAAGAAACTCTGAAATTTTTGCTCTTGAAATCTTGGTCAAAATCCCAAAGGAATGGGGTATAAATTGTTGGCCCAAAGGCCTTTCACCCTAGTTTTGATGATGATCAACTCATGTAGTTATGTTTACTAATGATCTTGTGTTTAATTAGTGACAGATTCATTATCAAGATCTTAGTAGGTGCATAGCTCAACAAAGGATTAAAAGTCAAGATTTGAAACTAGCACGGTGTGATCCAAGGAGTTTTTGGATCAAGCTTGGACCAAGTCAAGATGATGAGAAGACTTCAAGGGAAGACTTCAAGATCAAGACTTGTGTCTAGGTATAAGATTTGTTTTTGTTTTAGATAAAATGTAAAGGATAAAATAGTGGTGGATTGCTCAAGTATACCATGCACACACACTCTTGATAGAATTGCTTTCATAAAATATTTTTATGTTTAGAAAAGAATTTTTATTTAGTAAAAGATTTTCTTTGTGAAAAAATATATATACCTTGGTTTTTGGTATTTCTATCATGTATATCTTTTCAACCATAACCAAGTTTAGAGCTTAATGTCAAAAACATAGATATTACATTATGATTGTGTAGTGGATCATATCCATACACACTATGCTTTAAAATGAAATCAAATATCTTGTTTTTATATTTTGTGAAGTTATGAAAACCAAGTTTGAAAAATACATGTTTTGATTTTTGATAAAATTTGTAAGACGCTGAAATGATATGAATATGTTGATATATGTCTTGAAAATTTTTATCACAAGTTTGGTTTTCAATATAGAATGTTAAAACAAGTTTATGGAATTTTTATAAGTGTTAAAAGATTTTAAAATAAATTTTTTAAACCAGTTTTCCAGACCTAGAATTGGCTGAAGGCCAGTTCGGTCGACCGGGCGGTCGACCGAACCAAGGGCCGGTCGACCCACGGTCGACCGACGTGCACAGACTTGTGCATGTCTGGCAGCACAGTGGTCCGGTCGACCGGACGGTCGACCGCTGCAGAGAGTTCTGCTCTCTGGATTTCTGGGTCGACCGGGCGGTCGACCGGAGGCTCCAACGGTCGGATTTTTGACCGTTGGCGGTCGACCGGCCAGTCGACCAGCAGCTCTGACAGACCCCAACGGTCACATTTTTCTGACCTCTATAAAAGGGGGTTTGGTCATTGTTTTGAGCTAAGATTTTTGGAGATTTCTAAGCCAGTTTTTCCCATCCTTTTAACAGAGTTTTCTCCACATATTTGAGTGCAAATACTTCCAATCAAAAGGGAAGAATTTATCAAGAGTGATTTAAAGTGTGATTCTTTGAGTTTTCCTCCACCTTTCTAATCCTTGCTTTTCTCACACTACACTTAAGCATCCCTTGTTATATCTATCCTATAGGAGAGTGTTGTAGTGAGAGTGTCTTTAGGTGATCAAGTGTTGTGATCACCAAAGAGATTTTACTTTGTACTTTGAGGAGGCGGGCAAGTGTGCTCGCGGTGGTTTAGAGTTCTTGTGTGAACTCGGTGATTTGAGGTGCGGCCTCGGCGAGCTAGTGAGCTTGCGTGTGTACGGGACTAGGGAGTCCGAGGGCTTGTAGGTGTTGCGGCACCGAGGAGAGATCCAGTGGGATCTTGCATAGTGGAAATCCTTCGTGTGTCGAAGGCGGGGATGTAGAGCAAGTGTGCTCGAACCTCGAAACATACCCTTGTGTTTGCGATTGCCATCTCTCTCTCTCTATCTCCTTTATATCTTGCATAGCTTATATTGTCTTTACATTTACATGCTTGATATACCTTGTGCTTAATTGTTATATACTTGCGTGGGATTGTTGCTAACACTTGTATTTAACCAAGAGAGCCAACGCGGCACCTCAACCCATTCAAGGGGAATCTAGAGGAGTTTGTCCAGAGCCCTTCACGGGGAATTCGGCAACATTCTTTGGTTATACGTGGTGTTTAGTGTAAAAGTTTTAATTAGGTCATAATTATTTTAGCTTCCGCATTATTTGGCATTAAGTGACCATTAGATTAGCCATCACCTATTCACCCCCCCTCTAGGTGAACTTACAATTGGTATCAGAGCTTGGTACTCTAATTTGGGTCTAACAACCTAGAGTTAAAGATCCTCTTTTTAGGCTAATCACAAGATTTGTACACACACCATGGACTTCATGTCACCACCCACCTTTGACATTCTTAACATCCAAATTTGGAAGGTTAAGATGTCATTGTACCTCAAGGCCTTAGGCATTCATGTTTATCTTGCCATATCTAATGATTCATATTGTTCAAATGGTAAGAATTTTGAGGCTAATACAAAAGCCCTTCATGCTATCAAGTCAACCCTAAATGATGACTATTTATCTAGGGTATCTAACATTGATTCGGCTTTTGTAGTATGGAACACCCTCACCTCCCTTGGCGAAAAGGATCTATACTATGCCGGGAGTGATTCGGACGTTGGAAGCGACACCTCCAACGCATGCTTTATGGTCCAAGGGGATAACCCCCTTGAGGTAACTTCCGAATCCGAGGAAGATGATATTATGTCATATGATGAGCTTTTTACATTTTGCCAATTATTGCTTGAGAAATATGACATGAAAAAGAAAGAAATTAAAAATTTGAAAAAGGACATTGCTTGCATGCATGAAGAACATGACTCATTTAGAGATAACATTGTATGCTTAGAAAAAGATAACAAAAATTGGAAAAAGAAATTTGATTGCATGCATGTAGAAAATGATTCTGTTAGAAATAAACTTGCATGTTTAGAAAAAGAAAATGAAGATTTGAAAAATGAGAATATTTCCTTAATGTCTAAATTGAATGAATTATGTGAAGGAAATATGATTTTGAAAAATAAGGTTGATATGGTGGAAAGACAAAAGAAAGTTATTTTGCAAGAAAATAAGTCTTTAAAAAGAAAATTTGTTGAAAAAGAAAAGGATAATGTTTTCAAAAGAAAAAGAAAATTGACTCTTCATCTCATCATGCTTTTCATGCCACCACTAATGAGATTAAGAATTTGAAAAATAAAATGAATAATTTGAGTTAAACTTTGAACTCTTGTGCATTCAATCATTCTAAGTTGGAATCTTTGTTTCAAAAGAAACAGGTTCCCCATGCTCATGCACATACACATCATGCTCATGCTTATGTTGCACATCATGATCACAATCACACTCATAAGCATCATGATAGGGTGTACACTTGTACACATTGTGGTCGCAAAGGCCATTTAGCAAAATATTTTTTTTGCTATGTCTAAAGGATTTTGAGTTCCTTACAATAAAGCTAACCCCAAAGGACCCAAGAAAATATGGGTACCAAAACCCCCACCTTTTGCTTTTGATGTAGGTGAGGGCTCTCACAAAACGTGAGAGAATTGATGCCTTGGTAGTGGATGCAATAGGCTTGATGGACACACCTTTGACGCATCACTATCAAGGAAGCTAGGTGGGACAACCACCATATTTGGAGCTTTGGAGTTGGTAACAATCTCTAAACTCCTACTTTCATTTACATGCTTTTACTTTTATAATTTATCATAATTATAGCATGTTCATGTTTTATGTATTTTTGTGTGCTTCATGTGATATGAACTACTTTAAATGTAGATTTTATCAAAACTTGCATGAATACATGTACAAATAGTGAATTACAATTGATTCATATGTGATTGCACTTCATGCTCATTTGTACCCACTATATGCATATGTATAGACTAGTTTTGATGATTCTTGTTTATACATGTTTTACCTATTTTTATGTTTTACTTCATGTATATATATTGTTAATTCAAATCTAATAAATATACATGTATACCCGTGAGTCTCTTGCCTTCATGCAAACATCATTAATAGACTCTTTTATTTTTGGGATATGTATGTGTATTGTTAGGATTGGATTAATCATACATATACCATGAAGATTAGTGTTTTGATGAAAATGATTTTTCGTGTTTTTGTTTAAAAAAAAAAAATGACTTATGATCTTTTTGAGCTTCATTGACTATTTTCATAAAAATGCTATTTACATGATAGTTTAACACTCACACTTTTTGTTAAAAAAATATATATATATTTTGAGCCATATAGACCATGAGTGCTTAAACTTTTGTGTTTCTAGTTATGTTTATGAAAAACATAAGATTTGTTATATTTGAAGGATCTTTAACTAGTTTTTTCCAAAACAATTTATACTAGTTATTTATTCTTCAAATAGTTTTTGAGATTTACACATGATTCTATTTTTTCTCAAAATTTATTTGTTGCTTCATGCATTGAGTATTAATTTATAAATGTTAGTTTTATCAACACTAGGAGTTATACCTGAACATTTTGTGGGCCACAAATAATCCTATTTGTATTTGTGCTTGAATGCTTATTTGAACCTATGAAATGTGCTTGTATTGCTTAGTTTTGATGATACATACATCTTTAACCTTGTATTCACTTTTAGATTTGATTTATGATCATGTGTTTTCATTTCATGTATATGTGTATTTTGCCAAACTTTAAGATATACATGTATACCTCTTGAGTTATTTGCCCTTAATGCAAATCTATTTATTTGGACTCAATTGTATTTAAGAGATATGTATGTATGCTTATTGTGTTGTCAAAAAATACATATATCTTGAAATATAATTTTTTTTTAAAAAAAATGTGATGATTTTTGCTTGAAGGATTCCGTACTAGTTTTTAACACTTTCATATTAACTAGTGCCAATTCTTCATTTGGTAGAGTATATGATAAGCTTACTCTTCAAATTGGTATCATTGGATATTTTCAATTGGTATCAATATGATTTTTATATACTCGTATTTTGATTGTATGTATGAATGCTTTCAAATTTAAATTATATCAATTTCCATTGGTATTATCTTTTCATACATGTGATCTATTTGCTAAGCTTAATTTAACCTTCAATTGTTCTTAAAGCTTATGCAATATGTTTTCAAGATTGATATCAAAATTCAAAAAAAAAATATGTTGATTTGATATCTCAAAATGTGTCTTATTAGGAAAGTTCAAAATTTGTTTTGATAAAAGAAATTCAAAATTTTTGATTTGTATTTCCTATATGCAAGGAGAGCTTAACATCTCTCTTACATATGGATTCATGTTGAGTATATTATAAATTGAGGAGCTTGACAACTCTTCTTTATATGATATACGTGTGTAGGGGGAGCTTCACATCTCCTCTTATGCATTACATAATATGTGTTATGTGAATTGGGGCTTATCATCCCTTCTTCATATAATGCATATGTATAGGGAAGCTAACTTAGCGTCTTCCTCTTCATGAATATATATCGCATATAAATTTTAGTGATTGATTTGTATTAACCCTCCATGATTTCTTTGTTTTTGACAAAAAGGGGGAGAAAATTTGTTTGATGTATTTTACTTTGAATCCTTTGTTGATGATTGACAAAAAGGGGGAGAAGTATTTGAGATTATATGCATGTTTTCATTGCTTAAGGGGGAGAAGCATTTGTCTTCCTTGTTAGTTATGCATATATATTTTTGATTTTCAAATAGGAGAAAAAGATTTGATTTTTGCTATGATTGCATCTCCTACATTTGCATACATGTTATGTGCTTTCCATGCTTATCTTATTATTTATGTCTATGCATGAGTTAAGGGGGAGCTTCTTTGAAGCTTTACTTTAATCCATGCATATATAACTCCATGAGTTTTGTCATCATCAAAAAGGGGAGATTGTTGGCCCAAAGGCCTTTCACCCTAGTTTTGATGATGATCAACTCATGTAGTTATGTTTACTAATGATCTTGTGTTTAATTAGTGACAGATTCATTATCAAGATCTTAGTAGGTGCATAGCTCAACAAAGGATTAAAAGTCAAGATTTGGAGCTAGCACGGTGTGATCCAAGGAGTTTTTGGATCAAGCTTGGACCAAGTCAAGATGATGAGAAGACTTCAAGGGAAGACTTCAAGATCAAGACTTGTGTCTAGGTATAAGATTTTGTTTTTGTTTTAGATAAAATGTAAAGGATAGAATAGTGGTGGATTGCTCAAGTATACCATGCACACACACTCTTGATAGAATTGCTTTCATAAAAGATTTTTATGTTTAGAAAAGAATTTTTATTTAGTAAAAGATTTTCTTTGTGACAAAATATATATACCTTGGTTTTTGGTATTTCTATCATGTATATCTTCTCAACCATAACCAAGTTTAGAGCTTAATGTCAAAAACATAGATATTACATTATGATTGTGCAGTGGATCATATCCATACACACTATGCTTTAAATGAAATCAAATATCTTGTTTTTATATTTTGTGAAGTTATGAAAACCAAGTTTGAAAAATACATGTTTTGATTTTTGATAAAATTTGCAAGACGCTGAAATGATATGAATATGTTGATATATGTCTTGAAAATTTTTATCACAAGTTTGGTTTTCAATATAGAATGTTAAAACAAGTTTATGGAATTTTTATAAGTGTTAAAAGATTTTAAAATAAATTTTTTAAACCAGTTTTCTAGACCTGGAATTGGCTGACAGGCCAGTTCGGTCGACCGGGCGGTCGACCGAACCAAGGGCCGGTCGACCCACGGTCGACCGACGTGCACAGACTTGTGCATGTCTGACAGCACAGTGGTCCGGTCGACCGGACGGTCGACCGCTGCAGAGAGTTCTGCTCTCTGGATTTCTGGGTCGACCGGGCGGTCGACCGGAGGCTCCAACGGTCGGATTTTTGACCGTTGGCGGTCGACCGGCCGGTCGACCGGCAGCTCTGACAGACCCCAACGGTCACATTTTTCTGACCTCTATAAAAGGGGTTTGGTCATTGTTTTGAGCTAAGATTTTTGGAGATTTCTAAGCCAGTTTTTCCCATCCTTTTAACAGAGTTTTCTCCACATACTTGAGTGCAAATACTTCCAATCAAAAGGGAAGAATTTATCAAGAGTGATTTAAAGTGTGATTCTTTGAGTTTTCCTCCACCTTTCTAATCCTTGCTTTTCTCACACTACACTTGAGCATCCCTTGTTATATCTATCCTATAGGAGAGTGTTGTAGTGAGAGTGTCTTTAGGTGATCAAGTGTTGTGATCACCAAGAGATTTTACTTTGTACTTTGAGGAGGCGGGCAAGTGTGCTCGCGGTGGTTTAGAGTTCTTGTGTGAACTCGGTGATTTGAGGTGCGGCCTCGGCGAGCTAGTGAGCTTGCGTGTGTACGGGACTAGGGAGTCCGAGGGCTTGTAGGTGTTGCGGCACCGAGGAGAGATCCAGTGGGATCTTGCATAGTGGAAATCCTTCGTGTGTCGAAGGCGGGGATGTAGAGCAAGTGTGCTCGAACCTCGAAACATACCCTTGTGTTTGCGATTGCCATCTCTCTCTCTCTATCTCCTTTATATCTTGCATAGCTTATATTGTCTTTACATTTACATGCTTGATATACCTTGTGCTTAATTGTTATATACTTGCGTGGGATTGTTGCTAACACTTGTATTTAACCAAGAGAGCCAACGCGGCACCTCAACCCATTCAAGGGGAATCTAGAGGAGTTTGTCCAGAGCCCTTCACGGAAAATTCGGCAACATTCTTTGGTTATACGTGGTGTTTAGTGTAAAAGTTTTAATTAGGTCATAATTGTTTTAGCTTCCGCATTATTTGGCATTAAGTGACCATTAGATTAGCCATCACCTATTCACCCCCCTCTAGGTGAACTTACATAAATAGCCACCCACAAAAATATAGCCGTTGGCTGAATTGGTCAGCCAGAACAGCTGGCGGTCGACCACCCCGTCGACCGCCAACGGTCAAAAATATGACCGTTGGGCGCCAGCGGTCGACCGGCCGGTCGACCGTAGAAAAACAGAGAGCAGAGCTCTCTGGTCCTGTCGACCGCCCGGTCGACCGGCCCCTGTTCCTGGCCAACGTGCACAGATCTGTGCACGTCGGTCGATCGATCGGTCGACCGACTCTGGGTCCCGGTCGACCGGCCGGTCGACCGCCAGAGCCTGTCAGGCACTGTTCAAGGTCAAAAAACAGGGTTTAAAAATATTCTAATAAATCCCATAAATCTTCTAAAAATCCATAAAAATAGTTTTGTCATTTTACATGGATATACAAACTTGTGATAAATATTTCAAGACAAATATCAAACATTTTGAACCATTTTTGTATCTTGCAAATATTATCAAAAACCAAAAACTGTATTTTGTCAAACTTGGAATTTTCAATAGGAAATCTGATTTTTCCTAAAACTCATAGAAATACAAAAACATGATATTTGAACATTATTTGGCATGTTGCAAATGGACATAGGTCCAATATATAAGAAACAAATATATATCATAGTTTTTGTCTTTAATTCCAAAATAATGTTTTGTTAAAATACCAAAACACTAAAACACATGAATAGGTATATCAAACTAAGTTTGTATAAGTCATCTAAGCATGTATGTATATAGAATACATCTAATATACATAAAAATAAAGTAAACTTGTTTTGATCTACTATTCATGAAAACCAATATCCAAAAACATAAAACTTGTGTGTGTTGTGAACTTGAGCATATCAACTATCTAATTTTTATAAATGGATCTAAACACACTAAACTATGGATACCTAAGTCTTCTTGACGATCTTCAATCTTCAAGTCGACTCGATCCAAACCGTGATCCACGAGCGAGTGCAATGAATGATCTTGATGCTCGGGCTCTGGAATCACCATGTGAAAGCTTCCAAACTCCTCTTGTTGAAGCTAATCACCAACTAATATCTTGGTTTATAATCTGAAACTAAAATCACAAGATTATTAGTAAACATAACTACATGAGTTAATCATCATCAAAACTAGAGTGGAAGGCCTCTCGGCCAACACAAGTTCGAGCTCAATCAGTCACCTTCGCAGGAGCTCCTCAACTATACACCACATAACCCATGACCATCATCACCTTCATCATCCTCTGAGCAACACCCACACACGCTTTCTCCCTCTCTTTACTTCTCTCTTTCTCTCTCCCCCTCTCGACCTTGATCATTGGCTGACCAAGCCCCCACCGTCGGCCTTTCACTGTTGCCGACAGGCCAGGCCCGCCGCTGTCGCGCCTGCCACCGCAGCCTCGCCCTCTTCCTCTTCTTCTTTCCTTTTTTTTCTTCTTTTACATGTTGGATCCAAACCCAACACCCAAATCTGACCCCCATATAACCTAATTCACTTCAACATTAAAAGAGACCCAAACCCAGCTGGACCCAACCCATTCTCTACAGTTTTAGACCCGTTAAATGTAGATCAAACCCGTTAACAATCAGATTTCATACTCGGATGATATCTCCATCATCCGGACTGCGATTAGAGCGATTTAGGAGGCATTGGAAATGTGGAGGAAATATCTATACATTCGCGATAACTTATGTGAGTGTTTTTCTTATTAATTTATTTGTTTATATGTGATATTAGTGAATGTTTCACTTTTTATAGATTATATTTCATGTTAAAGTATTACTTGTGCATGTTAATTATTATTCATGTTTCTAGATACTGAAGACTAGTTGATTAGCTTGGTGAGTATTTATTTTAATTGTTTATTGCTCATTTTATTATTATTTAATCGTAAGTGCTTTTACCTATTTCACAGAATTAAATTTTGTTATTTATTTAATGGTTATCTATTTAATGTTTACCGATTTAAATTGCGAGTGGTTCCTTCTGTTAAATGTGTATCTTACATCCTTAAAACGACATCAAGCTAGCATATTGTTATAATGTTACATTGTAGAATTAATGTGTTGTACTTGATATTCCACTAGTGCTGTTTTACAAATCATGTACACGTATACTTTACTGATTTCAAAACCAAAATTGTTGCACTTTTAGATAGGAATGTACTCGATGGATTGTTGACTTGATACTTTGACCTACATCTTTAGTAGTTTGATACTGGGATCTGTTAAATGACTTTATAGAGTAGAATTTGACTTGAGATTTGGGAGCAGATCAGATTAGTCTGAGTAAAGGATTTTATAGATATGCAGCTGACCATTAATCATGAATTATTATAATATAGGAAAGTTGGACATTTTGGTGATAATAGATCAAATAGATACTTGATGTTAAATGTATACGAACTCTAGATCGCGTTACTGACATATGAGTACTTTTTGTCGGTTTATATTTAATTGTTTATTATTTTAGTTCAGATCTAGATGAGAGGAACTTAGGCTGTAATCTGATTTGGTCTTAAGGTTGATTAGTTTTGATTGCAGTTAATGTGTGGATTCTCGTGTGAGTTACTTTTAAGATTTGATTCGATGAAAAATAGACGATAATTAAGTTGAATTTTGAGCATATATTTAAATTTGATGTAACTTTATTAAAAGTTTGGATATTTACTTGGATTTATTAGTGGGTGTGTTAGAGTAGAGTTAACTTAGAGTTGAGGAATATGTGTAGATTGGTTTTATCTGATCTAGTGGATTGCTCATATATTTAGTTGAGTTATTTTGGAATTTGGGAGCTTGTGATCGAGTTTGATTTAAGTGGGAGTTGATTGATGATTTTGATCGGATTGGATAGTGAGGATTTGATTAGATTTAGCAGAGTATATATTTACTTCAGTTTGTTGGGACCTGGGTACACTAGTGACTTAGAGGATAGTTATATTGATGACTTAGAGGATTACAGTGGAATGATAGAAATGAGAGAATTGATTGTTGGTCTATTAAGCTGTGATTTGTTCTATCAGATTACCTTGATGACGAATTTAAGAATTGATGTTTACGGTGATTGTATTGAGATTGTGTTAATGGATCTATTATGGTTATATCCTAGTGTAGATGGATGAAATGTTAATCAATTTTAGATAAGACTGTATAGTAAAGAATTAGCATTCTGACTTGTTATTGTTTCATTTCATATTACTGAAGATTACTAAGAAAGTATTGTTAGGCCGTAACACTATGTACAGTTTTACTGTTCACTGTATACATGGTTACTGTTACTGTTCACTGTTGTTGTTACTGTTTACTGATTGGAAATGTAAGCAGTGAGAATTACCGTCTAGCTTTGGGACAACGGATTGTGTCCACGAGGAGGAATGCAATGAAAGATTTTCGGTATTTTTGTTTAAAAACCAAAGAATAGTGTCAGTGTTTTTTTTTGGTCAAAAAATAGAATGGAGAGTAAGAAAGTGATTAAAGAAAAATTGAAACTTAGAGAAGGCTTTGGAAAAGGTGATCTTTAAAAAGCTTAAAGATTGATTTGTTATTTTTAATATAGGAAAAAGATCTGGGCTCATTATCTTACTACTCAACAATATGTTCTCTTCTTGAAATTCTTAGCGCCTCAACTTGATCATAGGCAGAAACTTAAGCTTGATTTTGAAAAGTCTTAAGTAAAGTAAATAAGATTGTTTAGAAAAGTTTAACTCTTTTTCTTAAAAAATTTCTCTTGAACTAAATGTTAAATCATCAATTTGTCTTTCAACTATGAAATAAAAACAAGTTCAAGTGATGTTTTAAAAAAATAGAAGTTTAGAAATCCAAACCCATCTTTATGTGCCTTCAAGAACAATTTCAAAGAAGAAAGGCTTAATTTAAAGCATTCATATGATTCCATTGGTTTTTTTACATCAAATTCATTCCAAACAAGAGAGGGATCAAAGAGAGATGATGTGAGCCCAGAAAAATAAATTTAGCTACTCATAATTAAGGTAATGCAAGACATGTATATAAATGAGACATACCCGTGAATTGGAGAAGAAGAGAAATCTTGATCCTTTATTAATGTCACTTCAACTGTAGGTTACAATGACTCTTTTCCTCTCTCTCACTGGTATTTGGACCGAACTACAAATTTAAAAATAGAGATACAACTTCTCAATACTATCTAACAAAGGACCTAAACCTTAAAAACAAAGAAGAAAAACTTAAACTAATTTCCTGTCCCTTTTTCTCTAAAATATGTAGATTTATAGGGAAAAATCAAATGGGGGAGGGCGTATGAAGATAGGGGGAGCAAACGCTCCCCCAACCGACTTAACCAAGCTGCAAAAATGCAGCTTTGGCCATAGTGTGGCCAGGTGGCCACACTTGGTTGGTGGTACTCCCTTGTTTGGTGATACACCTTTATCTCTTGTTGGTTTTCCCGTTTCAGCTCCTAGATTTGACGAAACTGCTTTTGATCTTTGGCTTTAACTAATTAATTTGAGAAGATTTATTTTAATCGGTTTTCAGCTTCTCTGATTTGCCGTGATCTGCCCTGATTTTCTGATTTTGAATTAATTCTGAATTAAATCAGAATTTGATGGGCTTTTAGGCTCGTTTCTCTTCCTTTTCCTTTAGCAATGGGCCTGCATTTTATAAAGAAAAATAAGACTTATTAATAGGATTTATTAGATAATAAACATGATAACGTGACAATATGTATGCAATTTATGTGACCGATCACACTCCACACTTATCTTTTGCTCGCCCTCGAGCAAAACATCAAAACTAATCCTAATCAATTATTAGACCACTTTCGCAGGTCACTTGATTGCACTGAGCATGTACAATAAGCCGTTAAACCTCTAGCTTTCCCCTAGAGGACAAGTTTTGTCTCGTGAGGGTTTTCAGTAGATTGTACCCACAAGATCCATAAAGAAAGAGAAAAAATGTTAGTATATTCGAAAAGCATTTTGAAAAGAGAGAAAATATCTGAAGTATATTTGTAAGAGTTCAAGTAATCTATAAGTTATAGGAAAATCATACTTTTCATTCCTACACTTACTCTCTACTCAAAAATATGTCATCAATCAAAGTAAGGAGTGAAATTGTATTTCTCATCTAATCTATTACTTTACCCTAATTCATATGCACTTTCGTGACCATGAAGTTTTGACTAAGGGTTCTTTAACATTAACTCTTATGCCTTATTTTTTATTTTTGGTGGTATTTTATTCCTCAATTCCATTAGGCTTTCTAATATGCCCATGTAACGAGCCTTTAGTCGGTGACACCCAAACCGAACAGTCTTAGGGCACCAGGTGAGAAAACACCCCTAAGGACTTAAACACTCGAGCAAATAAGGCCACGAAACTAAGGATTTTTTTTATTTATAAATGTACCCCTTTTAGGTGTGAATACTTATACTTCATGAGGCACAAATACCCAGCTTAATCAGAAGATTTATATATTTATATCTTTTTTCAAACTTATCTAATCATCTTTTGCATAAATACCAAAGCTTGCTTAGGCCAAAGCACCTAACTAATCAATAATTAGATTTGTTATTTTTCATAAATATATATATATATATATATATATATATATATATATGTGTTTTTTTTTAAGGCATAAGAATCTTTGTTTTTGAACCCGAAGTGTGTAAGTGTATAAAGTGTGCATATTTCTTCAACGTAAAGATCAAGACTAAATTACTTTCACTAATTTTCTTCCTAACCCTGAAAATCAAACAAGTCATCTTATTTTGACCAAGTATAAGAAATCCTAGTTATGATTTTTCTATTTCTTAAAATTAACTTAATTTCTTACAAAAAAATATCAAAATATTGTTCTTTTCTTTCAAAAAGTTTTTTTATATATTTTATCTCTTTTTTTATTTATATTAGTCATATTAGCCCTCCCCCATACTTATCTCATGCATTGTTCCCAATGTATGAAAGAAATGTATAGATGCATGAAATGGAATGCAAAAGAGAAAGTTACCGATACACTGGGTCGAAAAGACCCATAGATGTTTCATTTATCGGCACTGATTCCAAGAAAGGTTTAAGGCGTTGACCATTTACCTTAAAGTATTTCCATTCTTGGTGTCACTGATCTCTAAAGCACCATGTGAAAACACAGTTTTTATAATGAATGACTCAGTCCATCTTGAATTTAGTTTTCCTGGAAAAGATGAAGCCTAGAATTATAGAGTAAGACTTTTTGTCTAGGGACAATGTTTTCCTTATGATGTGTTTATCATGAAAAATCTTAACTCTATCTTTAGTGATCTTAGCATTTTCATAGGCCTTATTTCTCAACTATTCTAATTTGGAAATTTGTAATTTTTGAAGGTCACCGGCATTAGTCAAGTCGAAATTTAGCTGCTTGATTGGCCGTAAGGCCCGGTGCTCTAACTCAACGGGCAGGTGGTAAGCCTTCACAAAGACTAACCTATAAGGAGACATCTCTAGAATTATCTTGAAAGCGGTCATGTAGGCCCATAGGGCATCTACAAGTTTGGAGACCAATCTTTTCAGTTTTGGTTCACAGTCTTCTCCAAATAAGGTTGATTTGTCTATTGAAAACCTCAACCTGCCCACTGATCTAAGGATGATAAGGTGTTGACTACTTGTGAGTTATAGCATACTTTCGCATAAGAGCTTCAAAGGATTTATTGCAAAAATGAGTACCATTATCACTGATGATAGCACGAGGGATTCTGAAGCGTGAGAAAATGTTTTCTTTCAAAAACTTTATGACAACTTTGTTATCATTAGTTTTACCTAGAATGGCTTCTACCCACTTGGACACATAGTCCACAGCAACCAATATGTATTGGTTTCCAAATGAATTAGAAAATGGACTCATAAAGTCGATGCCCCAAACATCAAAGAGTTCTATTTCTAGAATTGGGTGGAGGGGCATCATATCTCGTTTTGAGATCCTTCCTACCATTTGGCATCTGGGGCACGTCTTGCAAAATTCATAAGCATCTTTGAACAAAGTAGGCTAATAGAACCCACTTTGCGGCACCTTTTAGCAGTCTTGCAGGGACCAAAGTGTCCACCACATGCAAGTCCGTGACAGAAGGATAAAACACACTTAATCTCTTCATCGGGAATACATCTCCTAATAATTTGGTCAGAACAGTACTTGAAAAGATACGGTTCCTCCCAAAAGAAATATCAGACTTGAGATAAGAACCGGTATATATCATTTTTAGACCATTGAGATGGAGTTTGGTTTGTGACTAAGTAATTCATTATATTAGCAAACCAACGTTCCCTAAAGATGACTAAGAGTTTTTCATCAGAAAAGTCCTCATTTATAGGCAATTCGTTGCATGGAGAATTTGGGATACGCGATAGATGTCAGCAATGACATTTTCTACACCTTTCTTATCTCGAATCTCGAGATCAAATTCTTGAAGAAGGAGGATCCAATGAATGAGTCGGGCCTTGGCATCCTTCTTCATCATGAGGTACCTAAGCGCAGAATGATTGGTGAAAAATTGTGATTTTGGACCCTAGTAGGTAAGGACAAAATTTCTCTAAGACAAACACTATTGCCAAAAATTCCTTCTCAGTAGTAGTGTAGTTCATTTGAGCATCGTTGAGAGTCCTACTAGAGTAGTAAATCACGTGCTGCTTGTTATTAATGTGTTGTTCTAAAATAGCGTCTATTTTAAAATCAGAAGCGTCACACATGATTTCAAACAGCTTAGACCAATCCGTGCAGATATGATTGGTGCAGAAATAAGCTCTTTCTTATGCTTCTCCCAAGAATTCATACATTCAGCGTCGAAAGTGAAGGACACATCCTTAGCTAACAGATTAGATAAGGGTCTAGCAATCTTGCTAAAATTCTTGATAAATCTTTGGTAGAAACTGACGTGTCCTCAGAAGGATCAAATATCCTTCACATATTTGGGTATGGGAAGCTTAGGAATAACCTTAATCTTGGCTCTATCCATATAAATTCCTTTCTTGGAGATTTCATGACCCAAGATAATTCTATGTCTTACCATGAAGTGGCATTTCTCCCAGTTCAGTGTCAGATTTTTCTCAGCACAATGCTAGAGGATGAGTTCTAAATGTTATTGAGTGAATGAATCTCCGTAGATGGAGAAATCATCCATGAAGAATTTTAAGAATCGTTCTACCATATCAGAGAAGAGACTCAACATGCAACGTTGAAACGTTGCTGGGGCATTGCATAAGCCGAAAGGCATTCGACGATAAGTAAATGTCCCAGGTGGACATGTGAATGTAGTTTTTTCTTGGTCCTCAGGAGCAATAGGAATCTAATTATACCCTGAGTAACAGTCCAAGAAACATTAATACTCGTGGCCAACCAATCATTCAAGCATTTGATCAATGAAGGGGAGCGGGAAATGGTCCTTACGAGTTGCTGCATTAAGCTTCCTATAGTCAATGTAAACTCGAATTTTTGTAGGAAGTCGAGGTTGGACCAACTCTTTGTTCTCATTTTCCACTACGGTGAAACCGGATTTCTTTAGAACTGCGTGGAAAGGACTGACCTATTGGTTATCCGTAATGGGATAGATTATCCTATTGTTTAAGAGTTTCACAATTTCAGCATGAACAGCCTCTTACATTATAGGGTTTATCATACGCTGTTGGACTCTTTTTGGTGTTGCGTCTTCATTTAGATGAATGTGATTTTGAATTATGGTTGAACTCAATTGTAGGTCACCTAGAGGGGGGTGAATAGGTGACTAGCTAATCTAATGATAAATAATGCGAAATTAAAACTATTTAAGCAAACTAAAAACTATTATGCAAAATACACCAAGTATAACACAGGAGTGTAGCCGAATTCCCGGTGAAGGCCTCTGGACTATCTCCTCAAGATTCCTCTAGATTAAGAGTTGAGGTGCCACTATGACTCTCTTGGTTGAATACAAGTGTGAGCAAATAATCCCAAGCATATACAATAGAGCACAAGATGTATCAAGCATATAAAGATATAAGAAATGTAAGCATGCAAGATATAAACACAAGTGAGAGATAGAGAGAGCAATCGCAAACACAAGAGATTTGTTTCGAGGTTTGAGCACCCTTGCTCTATGTCCCCGCCTTCAACACTATGAAGGATTTTCACTAAAAATGATCCTACCGGTTCACTCGGTGCCGCAACACCTACAAGGAGTTCACACTAGAACTCTTGGACTCATTAGTCCCTCTCTTGTTCCCGCAAGAACAACACACGCAAACATACTAGCTTTCTAAGGCCGCACCTTTACACCAAGCTCCCACAAGAACTCGAAACAACACGAACCCGCAAGTTCGCCTCCTCAAATACAAAGATGAACACTTGGCGATCTCAACTCTTTGATCACCTAAAAACACTGTCACAATAAATCTCCTATAGGATTGATATAGCAATGGAAAGCTCAAGTATGTGTGAGAAAAACTATATAGAGTAGTGGAGGAAAAACTCAAGAAATCCCTTTTGCAAAACACTCTTAAAAAACTCTCCTTTTAATATGGTAGTATTTGCTCTAAAATAAGTGGAGAAAAATACTTAGAGAGGTAGGAAAAACTAGCATAAAAACTCTCCTCAAATCTTATAGAAACAGCCCAAGGAAACCCCATTTTATAAGCTCCCAAAAACTAGCCGTTGCAGGCCAACTCAGCAGGAAATCCTGCTGTCGGTCGACCGGCGGTCGACCGGCCAACGGTCAAATTTCTAACCGTTGCAGCCTGCGGTCGTCCGCCCGTTCGACCGTTCTTGGGCTTTGACCTACTGGGGCCAGATCCAGATAGCAAAGCTCTCTGGCCGGTCAACCGCCCGGTCGACTGGCCCACCAGCCAGTTGGCCGTGCACGTTTTGTACACATCGGTCGACCACCCAGCTGACCGACCTCTGGCGCGGTCGACCGTCCGGTCGACCGGCGAAAGGCCAGGTCAGACATCTTTTGGGATTAAAACTTGGTCTTTTTAATTCAAATAAATCCCATAAAATCATATAAAATCTATAAAAAATAAGTTCATTGAAATACTTTGATGTACAAACATGTGTGATAAAAATTAACACATATTACAAACATTTTGAGCTATTTTTCTGATATAGAAATTTTGCCTTAAATAAAAATCCGTATTTTTTAAAAACAATCTCCAAATTGAAAAACGATTTTTTCAAAACTTCTCCAAATACAAAACAAGATATTTAAACACTTTTGAAGCTAAGTATGTATGGATATGATTAACTACACATATAAGATAAAATATATATTTTTTGATAATAAGCTATAAAATAAGTTTTGATAAATCCAAAACGATATTTTTCTAAACTCAAATCTATCTTATGAAACACATAAATTTGTGTGTGTATTGAATTTGAGCAGTCCACAACTAATCTATCCTTTACATTTTATCTAAAAATAAATCTTGACACTTACAAAACTAGACTCAAGTCTTCTGAAAATCTTCTCTTGAAAATCTTCTTCTCCTTCTTGACTTAATCCAAACCTTGATCAAATGAGCTAGACTCCTCTTGAGTACTTGATGCGATCTTGATGCACGAGCTCTTGAATCAACACATGCTAGCTTCAAAACTTGGCTTCAAATCTTTTGTTGAAGCTAAACACCTACTAAGATCCTGATCAAATATCTGAGACTAAATAAATATAAGATCATTAGTACTATAACTACATGAGTTAATCAACATCAAACTAGAGCGATGGGCCTTTGGGCCAACAATCTCCCCCTTTTGGATGATGACAAAACTCATGGAGTTATATATACATAGATTAAAGTTAAGCTTCATAGAAGCTCCCCCTTAACTCATGCATAGAAATAAGCATAAGATATTCAATAAAGTGCATAAACTAAACAAAAATATATATGCATAAATAAGGATATAAACATGCATAAACTCACCAAATTCTTCTCCCCTTTTTGCATAAACAAGAAAATAAATATGCATATATAAACTCTCAAAATTCTTCTCCCCCTTTTTGTCAATTCATCAACAAAGGGGTGAAAACAAATCAAACAATAAAGTTATATATACGATATACATTCATGAAGAGGAGAGACGTAAAGTTAGCTCCCCCTACGTACATGCATTATATGCAGAAGGGATGACAAGACCCTAACCCACATAAAGCATAATATACAATGTATAAGCGGAGATGTTAAGCTCCCCCTACACATGTGTGCCACATAAAGAAGAGATATCAAGCTCCTCAATGTGAGATACACTCAACATGAATATATATGTAGAGAAGATGTTAAGCTCCCCTTGCATATAGGAAATATATATCAAAAAATTTTGAAAAACCACTTTTAAAACAATTTTTGAAATCTTTTTGAAGTCAATAAAGCAAATTTTGATACCAATGAAATCAAATTGTAGTTGACAAAATAAAAGTTGGTACCACTTGTAAATAAACAAAATTTAATATATCAATTGAAATTGAAATATTGTAAATTTTTGATACCAATTAAAAGATAAAATATGAAGTATGTTTTGATATCAATTGAAATACCAATTGAAAACAATGCATAAGCTCATTAAGATTCGAATTATTATTAAAGATTAGTCAAGCTTATCATAAATAAAATTTGTGCTTTAAACATGTTAGGATTGTAAAACAAGCACAATCAAATTATAAATATGTATGAAAAAGAAAATGCCAATTGAAATTGATATTAATTGAATTTTGAAACATACATATATAAAACAAATATAAGTATACAAATATTAAATTTCTTTGAAGATCAAGTGTATAACTCATAACTATCCACCCTATTCATGCACATGTTTAAAAAAATTTCAATTTAGAGCATACAAGGTATGGTCGCCCAACCATCCGCCCTTATAGTGTACAAGTTTTCAAAAATAAGATTTGAAAATAGTTGCAAATTGAAAACATTACCAAATGAAGAATAAATAGCTAGTTTAAAATAATTTTTGAAGTAACTAATTAAAATCCTTCAAACATGAAACTAAATCATATATATCTCATGAAATATTGTTAAGTACACAAAGATTGTCACTTAAGATCGATAAAGCTCAAAAATGTGGTCATAAAACAAGCATATGAGTAAACAAAAGTAATATGAGTGCACAAAATCATGTGAATAGCATATTCATAAAATAATCAATAAACTCAAAATACCAAGTATATGAAAATCATAAAAATTTATTTTTCATTAAAAACAAACTTCAAAGTATGTGTATGTTTTATCAAAACTAAAAGTATACATACATATCCCAAACTCAAACGAGTCAATAATAGAATTTGCATGAAGGCAAGGGACTCAAGGGTATGCATGTTTATTTATTAGTTTTCACAAAATTAACATATACATGAAGCAAAACATGTAAATAGGGATATCAAGTATAAATGAAAGAATCATCAAAACTAGGTTATACATGTACATGTAATGAGTACAAATGAGCACTGAGGCACAAACATATAATAATCAAGTATAGCTCACTACTTGTACATGTATAGACACAAGTTTTATGAAAACTATAGCTAAATAAGTATTCACCTTATGAAGTACAAACCAAAATATGCCAAAAAAAATATTTATACAAAAGCATGTAAACTAAAATAGGAGCTTAGAGATAGTTACCAAATCATATGCACTATTCTATAAGTCTCCAAACTATGGTGGTCCTCCCACCAAACTTCCTTAATAGCGATGCATCAATAGGGTATGTCCATCTAGTTCCATATGCATCCACCAAGGCACCATACCTCTCACGTCATGTGAGAGCCCGCACCTACATCAAATACAAATGGTAGGGATTTTGGTTCCCATTTTCTTTTGGGTCCTCAGGGGTTAGCATCATAAGGAACCCAAACATTTTTAACTGCAAATTTTAAAGAATTTAATCTATAAAAGCAAAATTTTGCAAGATAGCTTTTGCGGCCGCAATGTGTACATTTATACACTCTAGCATACATATGAGAATGAGTGTGAATGTGAGCATAGTGTGCATATGTATGCCATGGGTTATGTGCATGAGCAAGTGGAGCTTGTTTCTTTTGAAACAAGGTTTCCAATCTAGAATGATTGAATGCACAATTGCTCAAAGTTGAGCTCAAACAATCAATTCTATTTTTCAAGCCATGAATCTCATTTTTATCAATAGTGGCATGAGGAGCATGGCAAGGATCAACATTGCTAGCATGGCAAGAATGAGAATCAACAGCCTTTTTCTTATTAGAAATGTTTTCTTTTTTTATAACAAATTTTCTTTTCAAATAGTTATTTTCTTCCAAAACAATTTCTTTTTCTTTTTCCACCAACCTAATTTTATTTTTCAAAGAATTATTTCCTTCACAAATGTCATTTAATTTAGAAGACAAGAAAATATTCTCCTTTTTCAAAAATTCATTTTTATTTGAAATGCATTCAATTTTATTTTGAAAAGAATATTTTTCTTTTAAAATAGAATCATATTTATTTTTCAATCTTTTATTATCCTTTTTGAGCAAATCATATTTTTCAAGAAGTTGTTGACAAAATATAGCAAGTTCATCTTATGACATGTCAACATCCTCATCAAGCTCGGATTCGGAATTTACCTCAAGGGGGTTATCCCCTTGGATCATGTAGCATATGTTGGAAGCATCACTCCCATCATCAGAGTCACTCCCCGCATAGTATAGCTTTTGTTCACCAAGGGAGACTAGAGTATTCCATACTACAAAAGCCTAATCAAAATTAGCAACCCTAGATAAATATTCATTATTTAGGGTAGATCTTAAAGCTGAAGGGCCTTTGCATTAGCCTCAAGGTTTTACCATTTAAACAATATGAATCTTTAATAGTGGCAAAATAAACATGAATACCTAGGTCTTTGAGGTACATTGACATCTTAACCTTTCAAATTTGGATGTTAAGAATTTAAACATGGGAGGTGTCATGAAGTCCATGTATGTGTAAACAAATATTGTGATTAGCTAAAATGAAGATCTTTAACTCAAGATTGTTAGACCCAAATCAAGAGCACCAAGCTCTGATACTACTTGTAGGTCACCTAGAGTGGGTGAATAGGTGACTAGCTAGTCTAATGATGAATAATGCGAAATTAAAACTATTTAAGCAAACTAAAAACTATTATGCAAAATACACCAAGTATAACACAACAGTGTAGTCGAATTCCTGGTGAAGGGCTCTAGACATCTCCTCAAGATTTCTCTAGATTAAGAGTTATGGTGCCACTATGGCTCTCTTGGTTGAATACAAGTGTGAGCAAATAATCCCAAGCATATAACAATAGAACACAAGATTTATCAAGTATATAAAGATATAAGCAATTTAAGCATGCAGATATAAACACAAGTGAGAGATAGAGAGAGAGAGATAGAAAGCAATCGCAAACATGGGAGATTTTTTTCGAGGTTCGAGCACCCTTGCCCTACGTCCCCCTTCAACACTATGAAGGATTCTACTAAAAATGATCCCACCGGATCACTCGGTGCCGCAACACCTACAGGGAGTTCACACTAGAACTCTTGGACTCACTAATCCCTCTCTTGTTCCCGCAAGAACAACACAGGCAAACACACTAGCTTTCTGAGGTCGCACCTCTACACCGAGCTCCCACAAGAACTTGAAACAATATGAACCCACAAGTTCGCCTCTTCAAATACAAAGATGAACACTTGGTGATCTCAACGCTTTGATCACCTAAAAACACTCTCACAACAAATCTCCTATAGGATTGATATAACAATGGAAAGCTCAAGTATGTGTGAGAAAAACTAGATAGAGTAGTGGAGGAAAAACTCAAGAAATCTCTTTTGCAAACACTCTTGAAACACTCTCCTTTTGATATGAAAGTATTTGCTCTAAAACATGTGGACAAAAATACTTAGAGAGGTAGGAAAACTAGCACAAAAACTCTCCTCAAATCTTATGGCAAACAGTCCTAGGGAACCCCATTTTATAGGCTTCTGATCGGTCGCTAAGATTTCACATTTATTATCATATTCTCATACTTATTATAAAATAAACTCTGCTTGTTCCTAATTATTGTTTAATTTATTTGTAGGGCCATTCCTAAAGGAGAGTGAAGAAAAATGAGCCCAAAAGCCCATCAAATTCTGAATTAAATCAGAATAAATTAGAAATCAGTGAATCAGGGCAAATCTTGGCAAATCAGAGAGGTTGAAAACTGGTTGAAATTAATCATCCCAAATCAAGCGGTTGAAGCCAAATATCAAAGGCCGTTTTTTATCACAATTTCGGAGCTGTAACGGGAAAACCAGCAAGAGATAAGGAAAAATCTCCAAACAAAGAAGCTGCCCCAACTTGGTGTGGCCACCTGGCCACACCATGGCCGCGAAAACGCGGCCAAAACCACGTTTTCGCGGCCGTTTAATGTTTGTTGGGGAGCGTTTGCCCCCTATCTTTTCACGTCTCTTCCCTCTGGGTTTTTGTTTATAAAAGGCAGGTATTTCACTGTAAATGGGGATGTCCATGCAGATATAGGAGTTAGTCCAGTTTTTCATACTTTGTAGTGTAGGTTTTTATTTTCTTTTTATGTAATTTTATTTCTTTGTAAGTATAGTTTAGAATGAGATTCATGTAAGAGAGAGGCTTATGTTGAGAGTGACACCGATGTACCTCCTCCTTTCTTCCATCGTTTCTGCAAGCAATAAAAGATAACTTTTTTTTTATGTTTGTCTTTACTTGTGTTTCCTTCTTCTTCTTTCTACTTTTCCTCTTTTGGTTATGATCAGCATTCAGTGAATCTAGAAGCATCAGTATAACAATGTTTGTGTGAGTGCCAACGATATTTCATGATGATGTTCCCTCCTCAAGACTCCGTATCATTTCATTCTTGTTTGTCTTGATGATGTAATGCAAATGGGGACTGAGCTCGATCTTATGAATTATGCGTTGAACGCCTCCGAAGCAAGGTAGAACATGCAAGGGTTCTAGGTAAGTCATCAACCAAAGGAGGTAAGTATTTCTTTAATCTTTTCTTTCTTTTCTTTTATTTCTTTAGTTTAGATCACAAACACCAACAACAACCACTTCTTTTATCATTTCTTTTCTATTTCTTTGTACATATCATTTCTAGTTTTTTCATCTTCTTAATCTACCATATTCTTCCTAACTCACTTTAACCTAATTTTTCCTTTTTCTTTTAAAGAACTAAAGAAGAACTTTAACCATACTTTG